>WKFP01014749.1:482136-523153 GCA_011057875.1 Pterocles orientalis
GAGAAAAAGAAATGGTACTGGAACAAGATATTTGTTACCTCTGCTAAAACTGAGGTCTTTGTATACTTTGAAATGCCAGATTTGCTCTAAATTAAATGTCTATTACTTTCTTCAGTTCCAGCTATGGGTCGTAGTCCAGCTGCTTGGGCAATCCAAAATATCATTATTTTATACACAGCTATATTGTTGCAAAGGAATGCACGGCAGCTGCCAGGTCCGACTGCTGGTGATTATATCTGAAATGGTAGAACTGAGCCTCAGTCATAACTGATAATTGATCTCATATTCTGTTCCTTAATCAAAAAGCATGTCTAGACAAAATTCTTGTTCACTCTTCCCATCAAAAATCTGCACGATTCTCCTCAAAGCCAAACAGTTCTCAATAGCAGTCATAATTACAGCTTTATCATCCTTGTGGTGAAATGGGTAACTAGCTGTCCTTGGCAGAGCAAAGGAAACATAATCTGTGGCTTTACAGCCTATGTGTGTGCTACCTTTAGTAGTATGTAATCTCTGAAGAAAGTGCTAGATACCAAGAGCAACTCATGAAGAACATCGGTACAAACCTAACTGATGCCGAGGAAAGACCCCAGTCTCCATACTGGAAAGCATGTTCTTCAGCACCAGTGAAACTGCCTAGTTCCTGCTGAATTTGAGCCGCAGTGCAGAAACTGGGGTCCAGTGAGGAAGCAATGGCATAATTCCTCATGAGTCTGATGGGACAAGGACAGCATCCCCAAACAAAATTGAACTCTGCAGAGCTTTTAAACATGCTACCAGCATGCCAATAGCATTGTGATATGTAAAAGTAAGAAACAGGGGTTAAAATAAATAAAGCAAAGTGTGAAAGAGGAATGAAAAAATCCATACTCACCAACACACAATGATCCTTGTCCAAGCTGGTAAGCCAAACACTCCCCATGGCAAAACAGTCATATTTTTTTTTTGTAACTATCTTTGTCAAATTTTCACTTTGTGGGCTGAAATGTTCTGTGTTCAGTGGATCCAAAAAGCTATTATTATCACTTATTATTATTATTGTTCTAAAAACAATATGTTCAGGCATTTCCCAGAACAAGGCTAGGGTAAAATCCATTGTGTTGCCTGTTTCACCCATGAGAATTTTGGCATGTGTTCCTTTGAACAATTGTTATGGTATGGAGCAAGGTTTTGAGCTAATCTGCCTTTTTCCCACCTTCAAGTAAAGCCCTACTGAATCTCACAACGTCTTTTGAACGTCTTTTAGTGGGTAAAACAGAAGCTGGGAGGTGGGGCAAGGGAAAGGACTAGCATGGAAGAACATCTAGGATTTGGGTTTGTGGGATGTAGGTCTCCTGGGAAAAAAAGATGGGAACTGAAGCCAGAGGCTAAGGGACAAGTGTCTGATGGGCGATGCAGAATTTCTGAGAGTCTTGTGCTATGAGGTGTGAAAAGTATGTGAAGAGACAGAGTGGGGAGAGAAGAAAGCAGAAGATACCATACATTTTGGGAGGACTGAAAAGGATAGGGCCTGAAAGGGCTGCATAAATCTAGCAAAAATGGAGGGTAAAAAGGAAGGGAAGGCAACCTGTTGAGCAAGGACTGCGGGACTGGGATGCCTGAAGAGCAGCCAGTTGTCCTGGGCGGATCACAGAGAAGTGGAACAGGGATGAGAAGGCAGAGAGTGGGAAAAACATCCCAAAGGAGGAGGCAAAGAGAACAGGAGAGACAAAGTGTGGGAGGGAGGGATTCTACCAGCTCAGTTGGAACAGGTGGGGGCCAAAAGAGGGAAGGGCTGGCTGGAAGGATCTGTGGTGCTCTAACATTCTTCCCTTCACAGCCCTTGAGATTAGGATGAAGATGCAGCATTTTTTATCCAAAAGGTAACATTTTTTTTTCCAAATAGAAATAATATATTTGGCATTTCCCAAATTTTTCAGCCTGATGGTCTTAAATGTTGGTTTTATGCAGGTATGCATGTGTGTTCACAGTCATAAGCCCAAATATATGTCAGAGCATATATCAATTCCATAGTGCTGTGCATTAACAAAACCATCCTGATTTGTATCCATATCTGATTTGCATATGGATTTACATTAGAATGAAGTAGGGCCCAGGCATTTTTCCGGTAGAGATAACTTACAAGATACAAGGTTTTTCTGTAAGGAGTGGTAAGTGTGTTAGTTATGATACGGATGCCATGCTTAGTTCTTTATATTGTCGTCTGTTTCTTAGTCACCAGTCTCCAAATAGACTGAGCTATCTTGTCCTGGCAATCATCAGATCTGCTATCAGTCTGTGAAAGTATTATTTAATCTTGGGAAATGCATGTAGTTTTTATTTCATAAACTGGGAGAAGGATTTCTGTATTTGTAAACTTTTGAGAAATCAATGTTTTAGCTGGAACTAACGGTCTTTTAAAATCTATGCGTATACCACAGGCACTTCTTATAACATCACCAGAAACAAAAGGCTCTCTTTAGCCACTGTGGTACAGATTGCATGTGATTATGGGGAGGGTGAGTTTTATTACTGTTTCTACATCCAGAATCCTGATTGCAAATGTATCATCTAGGTTATTGCTTTCTAGATCTTTCTGTAGCTCTTTTTAACCAGGATCTTGGCCAACATAGTAGGTTAGACATGAGTCGTTCATTTTCCAGTACCCTTGGCTTCAGCAAGATTTATTTTAGCAGAAGCTTCACTACCATTTTCTTTCCAACCATGGAAACATCCCCCTCCCAGCAACAGTTTAGCCGCACAAAGTGGTGAAAAGCTGAAAGTCCAAAAGGAAATTAGTTGGGCAAGAATCCATGGGACAGGTGGTGGGATGAAGCTGGGTAACAAATTCGGACATTGCTAAACTTGAAACTGAATTGGATGGTCCCACCCCAGGAAAAGGGAAGAATTTATTATATCACAGCCTGGCAATAGCCTTTATGAGCAACATACATATTTAAAGGAGGGGTATTGCTGCTCTGCTAGAACACCGCTACCAATGTTGCCTTCCTTCCCAAGTCGTACTTAACACTGATGATATTTTAGCAGTGTGTTATTTAACTGCCATGTGAAAGGGGGAAGTAAATATTTAAGTAAGATCTGTTGCCTCTCCGTGGCTTCCTTGCTATATTGCCAGGAAGTGCAGATTGTGTTTGCAGTGTTGTTTTTGTGAGACTGTTGCTGTAGAAGCTCAGACGAATTCTTCCCATAAGTGCCTGTGAATATCCATCAGGCATAGCATATTTGGAACCATTTTGAGCAAAGCGTTTTTAAAGTAATAGCTAAAAATGCAATACAATGCATGGGTAGCCATAGTGCATCAGCTGTGAAATGTATTTTGCATCTTTTTCTTGTAATTAATAGTTTGTTAAAATATCATTGTTCTCACATTTATTTGAAATCATTTACAGTCAGAACAGATATCTGTGAAAAATATTCTTTTTCTGAATATCTGAGATTGAAATTCTAATTCCCTGGCTGACTGATGGTTTGGTGTACAAGCTTGTTCCTGGACAGAATAAGTGCCATGCCTAGATTCAAAGCATATGGTACAAATTCTCATATGAATAAAACCAGAATTAGATTCCTTTGACCAGTTGCCAATATTTGTTTAAAATGAATGATATTCATGAACTTTCTCACCACAAAATGCACTCACTGCAACAAGGATGTATGGCCTGGGATTGATCCATCCTCCCCCTTTTATGGCATCAGGCTTTCTATAATATGAAGCAGACTGGGAACCACTGTGCTGCAATATTAGTGGAAAATAAACACAAGCTAAGTGAATTCATTAAAAACATTAAACAAACATTTGCACAAAATCTTCTGCAGTATTTGCCTACCTCTTTTTCGAACCACTGACCTAGAAGGAAACGCTCCAAGCCAAATGGGACTTGAAACAATTTACATCATTGTTCTTGTACTAATAACCTTGTGGATTTATTGTGTTCAGAAAATTTTATTGTTGCTTGCACACTACCAGGGGGCTTTTTGAGCTCATTTTGGTTGCCATAATTCTATATTCCTATATGAGAAATGCTCATCTGCTTTTGTGGTAACCTTGCGACATTTCCCATAATATTTCCCTTTATCCTGTATTCCATACTTTGTATTAGAAATGAATGATATAATAATAAGTGGAAAACTTTATTGTCATTCATTTCTGTGAATAGGAACTACTCTGCATTTGGAAGCGCACAAGAAAATGCTAATAATCACTTGTAAAAACCAGACATTGGGTGCTGTTAGTCTCCTTTGTCACAGAAGACATCCTCATTTGTATTTGTATCTTCCTCCTTTGCTTCCTGCACAAAGAGAAGTGCAGACACTGCGATTACTACAACTTGCAGTCCTGCTAGAGAATTGGAGACCTCTCAGAACCCCTTGTGACAAATGGTTTTTGAAGCAAGGAGGGCACTAGGGCACTCTGGGCTCAAAATGAGCAAATAGTTGCTGGTTAGCTCTTCAGTTTTGCTTTCTTTCTGGACCATGGCGCATTGGGCATTGCATGAGCATGAGGCCAGCAGGTTGCAGAGCAAAATAGCTGAAGGAGAGCATCTTTCCAGGAAGTGTTGGGCTGAACTTAGACCAACCTGAAAGCATTACAGGGCCAGGTACCAAGCCCTCTGTTGAGGCAGTCTGGCTAGCAGACCCACAGTTGGATGCTTTGGGCCAGATCATCTATTTATGGGAGCAGGGAAGGAATAAGGAGATGGGTTTCTCTGATTTCTTTATGTAAGGAATGTGCCTGCATTCTCCCTATTCTGCTGTGTAAGGGTTCAGGTACCCAAAACTGAAATACCAGCTAAGACCCCATTTGGGGGGAGCAGGGATTTTACTGAGAATGTTCGTTTCTCTGTTGTTCTCCACTAATCTTTGCCAAGTCACAACAAACATTTGTCAGCAATTTATTTGGAGAAATAAAAAACCCGCAGCACCATGACAAGGGTAGATTTGAAAGCATAGGAAATGAAAAAAGAGAGACCTTTGCTGTAGCAGAGCCTTATGCACAATTTCAGCTGAGATGCTGTAGACATGGATTATTTTCTTTCCTTTTTCTCCTCCGTAGAAAATGTTGAGACATTTCTGACACCTAGTATTTATTTTGTTTCTAGAAAACATCCACTTAAGGGCCACTTATTTTCTACAGACTTGCATAAAGCTTTCCATAATGGGTAGAAGTTGATACTTTGGGACACATTAGACATTCTTTCTGATGGCTTTGGACCCATTTTGTGAATAAGAAAGCAATGGTATTTGCAGGAGGGAGAATTAAAAAGAATGTATTTTACATCAGAAGGAAATTACTTTTCAGACAGATTCAGTCTTGGACGTCCTGCCTCTGGCCTGCCACTGGAAATATTCTGCAACAGTGTCTTTTGCCTTAGTACAGGCTTGCTAACATCAGAGGATATGAAGCATGCTGGCTTTAGTGCTGAAGGACAGTTTGTGAAGGTAGCCAAGGTGTTATGTATCTCGCTAACATCCAAGTATAAGGCACCAGCTTTCTTTGACTTCAAGAGGTGCTGAAGAAATAAACTTGTGCACTTATGGACTTATACTTGTACTCCAGTAGTCTTGTACATGGACAAGATAGCTTAGTACTATTCCTTATTTCAAAGGACAGCATATTGCAGAATGGCTGAAGAAGAAAGAGACCTCTGGACATAGCAGGGTTAAATTCTGCAGGTTGCTCAGGACCATGGCCAGCTGCGCTTTGAATATCTCCAAGGATGGAGACTCCACAGCCTATCTGGGATACCTCTTCCAGTGTTTGAAACACTGGGAGTATGCTCACAGTAAGAAAAAAAAAAAAAAAAAGGTGTTTTCTTATATTTAAATGGACTTGTGTTTCAGTTTGTGCCCACTGCCTCTTGTCCTGTCAATGGACGCTGCTGAGAAGAGCCTGGCTCCACCTTCTTTACTGCCCCCCGTTCCCTTCAGGTGTTTATACACTTTGATAAAATCCCCTCTTAAGCCTTCTCTTCTCCGGGCTGAACAGTCCCAGCACTCTCAGCCTCTCCTTGTACGTCAGATGTTCCAGTTTCTTTAATATCTTTGGTGTTTTTTGCTGGACCCACTCCAGTATGTCCACTTCCAGCCCAGAACTAGACCTAACCCTCCAGGGCTGAACAGAGGGGAAGGATCAATACCCTTGACCTGTTGGTGAGGATTTTCCTGAAGAAAACTAGGATGCATTTAATAGTGTAAACTTAAAAGTTGTGGAGAACAATGTATAAACTCCTCACATTAATGTTAATTGAAAGTATTTGGGGACCCATCTCCGGACTGCACTCAGTTCCTCCTCCACAGGGCACTCCTGTTGTTGTTGAGTGCAGTTCCATGAGTATTGGTGCTGCAGTGGTAGTTAACATTACTCAGGATTAAGTGCCTGTTCCTGGGGAATAACCGGACAAGAAGCTTACAGGCAGGACTGTTTGCAGTTACTGGAGGAAGCTCTCTAGAATGTGGTTTTGCAGGATGCTAGAGCAGCTAGGGAGCTAAGGTGTCCCTGAGTTGTTGGTGGATGCTCTGGACTATGTTAAAGCAGATGGTACCTGGTGGTATCGTTCGCAGCAAGAGGAATCTCTGTCCACATGTCATGTCTGCATGTCTGCACATGTGTAAGCACACTCTGGGAAGGGTAAGGAACTGCTCCCTAAGGGAATTCTCCACAACATTACTTTTCCACTCAACTCTGGTGGACTCTCATCAGTGTGTGTGCTGCAGCGCTATTGTCTGGCAAAGCCTAAACTCTCATCAGTTGTCTCCAAGACTCCAGGCCTACATGCAGCCTGAATGATCTCCTTTGCAAGGCACCCTGCTGCTTGTCAGGGCAAAACCCGCTGCCAAAATTCCTTCCACCAATTCTCATACCCTGCATCTGCCTCTTTTGGTTTTTTTCCTTTTTGCTCCGTGTCCCAAAATCTGCCTTGCATTAACAGCTGGAAGAATTCATCTTCTAGAGTAGGATCTGTGTCTTTCCACCAGCAGTTTAATTTACTGTGCTGGCAAACTGAGAGCACTTGCACACAAGTTTAGGAAGAACAGACATATTCTCCCCCAGTCTGCCACAAATGAATTCATAGAGAGTACACAAAGTAATGCAGCACGATAAACCATCAGCCAACCTGCTGAAAACCAGCCTGGCATGAAGCTCATCCCGCAGCAGGACTTTGCCGTAGGCCTGCTTCGCCTGGCCCAGATAAGTCCCAAGTCACTGTACAGTTCACGTATGCTTACAGGTAATGCTGTGGAGTCGGTCTTGGGGACTGGCATCTGGGCTGAGGACTTGGGTTGGCTGTAGCCAAGTAGGAGACTTTCCTCAGCACAATTCAGCCTGTTCCTGCATCCTCCCCGTTCTGCTTTGCCTGTGCATCTCAGGGAGGAGACATCAGGAGTCTGCGCCTGGTTGTTCTGCCATCGTTCCCAGGAGGGCAGTCCCTTCATGAATGGATATGGTGGAGGGCAGTCAGCAACAGGGTTTTTCTGCCAGTATAGTAATGAGCTGGATGGTTTTCAGCCTAAGCTAGAGTGCAAGATTATCCTTTAACCTGTACCACCAGTCCTGCAAGCAGGTGAACAATAAAAAATGTCCATGCAGTGCTGTGGTAAAATGATGGCTGGGGGATAGCCCAAAGAGTGTATCTTGCTCAATTTTAGTCATGGTTGGATTAATGCCAGCTTTTCTCCACTTTAATATAAAGAATATGCAAAGTATGTATTAACTTTGTATAGCATAAATTATGTGGGTGTTAGTCCTCAACACACAACCACACACATGTATACACTTACCAAATTGTTTGCCTTTTGGGGACCCTGATTAACAGCTTTTCATACTTCCATACTTGCAAAGATCGAGGTGAACAAAAATTAAGAACAAAAACCAGTCCTGAGACTGCAGTGGCATCACCAATGTAGATTTGTAAATATGGGTACAACAAACGTTTCCAAGTAGTTTTTGTGTATTTGTTGGCCAGAATTGGTTCAGACAACCTAGATGGATTTTAAAAACCTCTTGATAGCAGTTGGGCCATGAGTGAAGAGCAGAGCACTAGTGAAAGACCAACAAACTGCTTCTTTAACCAGCTTTGAGCTGGCAGGTCTTCACAATCTTCTTGAATCCATTTGCAATTAAGTTATTTTGATTTTTTTTTTCTCTCTAGGATGACAACCCCTTAATTTTTTATCTGTCTGAAGATCAGGTTCAGTGAGAGATAAGAGGCACTCTGAGTTTATGCGCATTGCCCTGGGGCTGGTGCAGTCCTGGGCACAAATGCCACGAAGCCCTTGGCTGAGATGCCAGAGCCCCACTCCTGCTCTCCTCTCATCATCTCTTCCTGCCCGTGGGGGTGTGGGAGTCAGGTGGGACAGGATAAAGTTCCATTCAGGAGGGCGTTTCAGCTGTAACTTTGAACAAACCTGCGTTATCATGGCTGAGGATCAGTCCCAACATGTTTTATCTCCCGGGTCAGCTGAGTAGAATGCAGTTTACAGGATGTGGCTTGTTAGTGATTTAAATTTGGACATCCTGTTTGCTTTGCATGGATGTCAGGCTGTGGTAGCACTTAAAAGCGTCGATTTCTCAAGGGTCCCCTGGCCAAACTGTCTTCATTCCCCTGTGTCTGTGCACTTCATTGCTTTGGGTGGCACTGCTCCAGATTACATCAGCTGAGAATCAGGCCCAGGCTTTTCCAGTGAGGAAAAGAGAAGTGAAAATGGCAGTCAGTCCTGCTCAAACGCAGTCAAATATAAATTCAGACTCTTTCTCTCTCACACACACACAAATCTGCTGAAATTGCATGTGAGAAGTTCCTTTCGTACCATCTGGCACAGAATAAAAATCACCCAGACCCATTCTTTACTTCTCTTAGCAGATCTTGCACACAAAGAGCACACATTTACTCTCCTGCCACCTGTGCCAGGACTGTCCCTGGCGACTGAACATGGCTGTGGCCATTTGCAGTGTGGGTTTGGGGAGTTGGGTGCTCTGGATGTGTGTCAAGCAACTTCTACCTGGCAGAAACATTAAAAAATTAGTGCAGGGGTACTTGGTTGACATTATTTGCCAATAACCAAAAGAAAGACAAAAGAGATCTTCAAAAAGCCAGAGACACTGTCAGAAAACCAAAAGGCAGTTTGGGACAGAGTGTGATAACCTGAAAATCTGTATTTGAGAGAGTGTGGGAAGACTATCTTTGTCCAGAAAAGCATTGAGCAGAATGAAAAACTCTTGTATGAGGCATGGTGTCATTGGATGGTATTTTGTGCAGACAAGCTGGTAGTTCACACTACCACTGACTGATTGTATCAGTGTGATCCATGGCTCATCCAAAGCAGACTTGCTGAAAATCTGTTGTTAAATGAAGTATTTTGCATATTAGCTGGAGCATTGTGTCTGCCTGCTGCCCCACTCAAAGGTGCTCACCAGTTGTAGTGTCACTTCTGAGGGCTAGCAGCTCAATGTGCCATATATTTAATCCTCATGGAAAGTCTTTTGAAACCCACACCATGAAACTAGTGGCTGTTTCTTTCTTTTTGGCTCCCACCCGTTCCCTGTTGTCTTCTCTTTCCCCTTTTCCCCATATTTTAGTTTTTTTTTCTCACCGCTTATGCTTTCCCATTCTAACCACATCTTCGTGTTTCACTTCGTCTTGTGCAGAGCAGTTTCTCTTTAGCCTCTGCACAGAGCTGGCAAGGGGACAGTCTAATGCAATGAGCTGTCTGGTGTAGAAAACGTCCAACTGCAAGGATCAAAGTTCTTCAACGAGACAGAAAGTCAATGTTGTGTAATGTCTGAGTTGCTGGTGACCTCCTCAGCAGTGAAATAGGAAGAAGGATGAGCTCGTGACTATGAGGCTAGTCTGGGGATCTGGTGACCTGGTTCAAATCCACTCTCTGCTGCAATTGTCCTCTGTTAGTCTCACCAAGTCCTTTACAGCCTGCTGGATTTTGGGGCATCTATGTAGATGTGGGACTTTTCACAGATGTTTGATGAATTCTGCAAAGCTGAGAAGGAATCATCTGCCTTCTTTAGCACCAAAATACTCTTTAACTGGTGGATGTTCTTTTTTTTCTCCTAGTGCCTGCATTCCTGTCTGTAAAACAGGATTAACAGTGATTTCTTGCCTTGTAGATGAGACAAAAACACTGTTGGTGGTGAAGCTGCGCAGAAAGTGCTGCACTAGATGGGTGCCATAAGGAGAGAGGATGTTCTGCTATATTTGGCTCTAGGGCATGGAGACACTCATGCATAGCTTATTTAAGGCTCAGTCTCATGAGCCCCTCTGAAATAAATGAATGGTCCTTCTATGTGAAAATTAGCATTATGTATATTTGTTTAAAATGAGAGGACTATTTTTTTGGTGATGACAAAACAATATGTATTAAAATACCCAGGCACAAACACTTTTTAATATTTTTTTTGGCACCATGGGGCTTTTTTTTTTTTTCCAGTTGATTTTGTCCCCCACATTTCCTTTCTGAATGGAGGTTACATACAACAATTGGATGAACAATTGTAGAAAACTCTCAGGGGGGCATTCTTGAAGCCAAGCCTGCATGAGATCATGTTATAAGTGTGTCTTGGCTGTGCTTTTATTCAGTAGGTGATCTCATTCATTTAAAGTACTAATCATTTTAACAGGGAATAACTTCAGCTCTCCAAAAGTATAGCAAAAAAGTGATCTTGCAAGATTTCCTGTGAGCTTTGCACAGAAACGGGTGTTTCTGTGCTGGCCAATTGGACACAAACTAGATGCTGCTGGTTAGACAAATGAATAAAGTGAATTTAATACAAGCAAGTAAGATTATTCACTACAGTGACGGCTTTACCAGGTTTATTGTTTTTGTCTAAATATTCATTTTATAAGCTGCTTTTAGGTTGTTAGCTTTTGGGAAAGAGGCAATGTAAACATCTGCTTTTCCACAATTTCTACCTCACTGGGGGTCTTGCTGGGGCCTCTGGATACTGTCATGATATAAATATTAAATACAGTCTAACAGATTAAATATCCTGGGACAGATTAGCCTGTGATTACCCCTGAAATGCCTACAGAGCATTTCCTCCAGTGTTCTTCAGTAATGAAGAAATCCCTGGCTGGACCAATTATTCGCAAGTTGGAGAGGCAGTGCAGGCTCCTGGCTAGAAAACTGACTTGGGCACAATCAGCTGAAAGTTTTGAACTGTCTCTCAGAGCAAAAAATTAAAAAGTTTACAGCCAGAAATAATGAGCCTGGGAAGTTAAATTAGAAGCAGGGACTGAGAAAGGCTTTGCCTAATTCTGGTTTCAATCAGTGACTGCAGCAGTCATCAGGACCAGGCGCTGCTGTGGGTTTGGGAATAATGACTTTATTTTAAGTAGACAGAAGTTGTTGGCTTGACCCAATTGTTGACAACCAGTCTCCCCTAAACACCCCACATGGGGCCAGATCCTGAAGCCCTCCTGTGGTTTTTCTCTAAGCCCATTCTCACTGCAGTCAAAGCTGGAGCAGACACAGCCTCAGTATTTGGCCTACACCTATTGCTGACTCTTCTGGTCTCTTAACACCACCGTTGAAAAAGAAATCCCAGTGCCCATGTTTCATTTCCAGTCCTCAAATTCCTCTGCACTGTTGACCTGTTTTTTTCTGCAGTGGGTTGAGAGTGGGATATAAATTACAAGACTCTCCACTGTTAGCTTCTTGCATCTCTTGGGCTCGAGTGTTGACAAAATAATAGGTTGCCAGACTTGACCTTGTGTGGCAGGGACAGCATATTGTATATGAGCTTGATCCTACTAGGGTGGAGCAGCTTGGGGATATACAAGGTCCCCTTCACGAATGAAACTAGATGTTACTCATTTTTTTTGGAAAAAGAGACCATGTTAGCTTCCCTTGGGCAGTCTTCCCAGTCTGGCTTTCCCAGTGCTCAGGACCAAGGCCTCCAGAAAGCCACCACAATGTAAATGTTTAAATATATGATTTAAAAACCCAACAGGGAGGTGAACAACTGGGAGGGGAAGTAGCCTCAGAGGAGAGCGGCTAGCAAATGCATGCTCACACCTATGAGAGTAAAATGGACAGAAAAACAACAGATAAAGTTGAAATGGCTGCTCAGTGTCAAGAGGAGAGATCGTACGATCAGTGTGATTCAGCCCGAGGGTACAGCCATAGCACGGAGTCAGTCTTGTAGTTTGGGGCACTGGGCTGGAATTTTGGAAGGTTTGGGTTGATCCGCTTTTATTTCCCTGCTTTCTGGCTTTTTGTCCTCCATTAGGGCACTTCATCTCAATGTGCCTCAAGTTCCTCTTTGTTTAGATGCATCTGTAGGGAGGCTATTTCTTACTAGAGAGGCTGGCACTCCTGAATGTTAGTGAAACGTGAATAATCTCTGTCATGTGGTGCTTAATGTCTCCAAGTAACTCAGTGGAAATGATTGATTTTTTTTTCTTAAATAATGACTTCTTAGCAAACACAGAATGAATCTGAATTTCCAATTCCCACCTGATTGCTCTATATTATTTCAATAATTTGCATCTGAGTTTCATTAGGTATCTCAGTATGATGTCTGTCCGGAACAGCAGTCAAGAAAATTGGAGGTTTGTACAGAAATTAGAAGAATTTTCAGACCAACATGAATTGACACCAGTTTGGTTTCTCTTTTCATTGTATTGAATTAATAAATTTAGAGAAAGTAGGAATCTGTTGTTATGCACAGATTTATCCTGGTGAAACTTTCTTGCTGCTCTGAAAGTGACCTTCCACAATGATAACGTGTCTGCCTGTCTAGACACAAGGAAAGCCTTTGTGCACTCTTTGAAACAAATTTCAGTGTTAAAGCTGCTTTTCCCAAGTCCCCCACAGATGATGTCTGCTGCATTTTGAGCTGTGTGCCTCTGAAATACTTCAATGGATTTAGGAGCCTGAGTGTAACGGCGCTGTATTGGGCTGGAGCTAAAGGACTTGAATAGGAAAATAGACTGAGCTATTGGAACAAATATTAGGGGATCTTTTAAAGGCATTATGGAAGTGTTCAGGGCCAGGCTGGATGAAGCTTTGAGCAACCTGGGCTAGTGGGAGGTGTCCCTGCCCATGGCAGGGGGTTGGGACTCAGTGATCTTTGAGGTCCTTTCCAACCCAAACTGTTCTGTGATTCTATGATTATTCCAAATGATTCTAGTATGAGTTCCTATGCATGTAGCTTTTGAAAGGACTAATAATTGAAAGCTGGTTTTGGTTTTTTCCCCTCGACTCCATCAGTTCTCATGGTAAATGCAAATATCATAGGGCAAATTTATTTGGTTTCCACAACAGTAGCCAGAACAGGTTTTTGGTTTTGTTTTTGTTTTTGTTTTTCATTGCCACCCCTCTCTTGTACAACTCTAACCTACACCTAGGGCTGTGGTGGATGTGGTTTGGCCCCGTTCAGTAGGACTGGCTTTTGAGGTGCCAGGCAGCACAGGAATATGCCATTACATGCAGCCTCCTCCCTCATCCCAGACCTGCCGGCACCTTTGGGACTTCACAGCACCACCACCTCCTCCCCAGCTTGTCCAGAGCCAGACCAGACATCCTCAGGATGAAGACCTAGTGTTTGAGGTCTGGACTGCGCTCAGGGGCACAGGGCTCTTGCTTTGGCAGCAGGTTAGCTCAGAAGTGCTGGAGCTCTGGCATTGCGCAGCCATTACTGCGGGTGCTGAGTGCTCAAAAAACATACCAAATTGGAGACATCACCAGAGAAGCTCTGCTAGGTTTAGCTTTTGCTTTGGAAATGTGACCCTGACTAAATTCTGTCCCTGCTAGCCTCAGAGGGTGATGTGTAATCTTTGCATCTCTGTACCACAAAATGAATGAGATCAGTAGTTTGGAAATTAAATTTAAAACAGGTGGGTAGGTCAAGGGAAATGGACAAATATAAGGAAGGTATGCATGCTCTGAGTACTGTACTGAGTGTTCATAGAACTCTGAATGCCTTGTAAAGTGTTAGCATCAAGGAAAGAATAATAATTAAGATATTAAGAACTTAGGGAGATTCCCTGTCTCAAATGTACCTTTATGTTGTAAAGTAAATCTTAAGAGCGAAAAAACATGAAAAATGAATGCTACAGAGAACCCCCACCCCTTGCCACTGCTCATCTGTGTTTGAAAGGTGGGACTTATTTTCTTTAATAATAGAGCATAAAAAGGACCTTAATTCAATAAAAAGCTATGGAAAGATATAGAATATTGGGGTCTAACTTGAGCAATTACAGCCACTTTCATCATGCCAAAGGTGATTCTTGTAAAACATTTGTATTATTTTAGAGAGAGAGGAAAATTTTGATTCCATTAGTAGTAGCTTTAATCATCCAGCTAATATAAAAAAAAATATTTTTGAACATCCAAGTGTCCTTTTGAGGATGTCATACAAAGCAGGGAAGCAAGGAAACAAGAACTGTTTTTCTCTGACCCTTATTTTAAATATTTTACCTTGAAGGAATGTTATCAATGATTTTATATGGCCTTTTAAAATATTATTTTTTATTTATTCCCCTCTGTGGCTTTGAACTGACCTTCAGAGTCCAGAAAGCAAAACTGACTGTATTACTGTTTTGTTCTCCTTTTACTTTGTGTTCACAAGTCCCCTATTCGTCTTCGTGCTTAAATGAAACTGGATTCAACTCACCTAACTCCAGGCATCTAATTAAGGAACCTAAGTCCAGAGTGTGTTTGGTCCACTTGCCTTCTACTGCCAATTGAAACAGATAGGCACTTTCTGAGGGTGATCTCAAGCCACTTAATACTTAAGTGTCCTCTGGAGGTGTCCCCAGGGTGACATAGTGCCTAGGCTGTGTCTCTCATGTACCTAAAATTAGATAGAATTAATCTAGACCTAAGAGGCTTTATAATTTAATTTGCTATTCCATAGTGTATTGGTTGCTGGCAAGGAAGTATTTTCCTTTTTTTTTGAAAAACAAAAAAGAGAGTGTATGAAATGTGCATATGCGCACATATATGTAAAATATAACTGAAGGACATTTGTATGCAGAAATAGAATTGAAAGGGCAGGTGTCCCCCTGAGCCTGCCTCAGTGTAGCAGAGTGACTAGAGGGTCTACTGAGACCCCTCTTGACAGGGTAGCCTGCTGTCTTCTTCCTTCAATAACATCTTTTTGCCCTATAGCATCTTCTCACCTTCAGTCACTTGTATTTTCTTTGCAAAGGATAAAGCACTTGCCAGCTACACAAACAAATAAAAAACATTAGTTGTCTTTTTTTTCATTTATTTAATACTAAAATTACCAAAAATTTCATTAAAATCCTAGACTGGAGAAACTTTTTTTTTTTTCTATATATTAGCTTCAACTCCTGAAGAGTTCATCTGCCATCCTTCATACTATGGTCTCAAATCACTTACTTAGAAAAAGTCAATTTATTGACTAGCGACTGGCCTATGTTTATTTCCGTGTAGAGAAAGTATGGATTAGCTGGTCAAGTCCATTTCTGCACTCTTAGTGATACTGGCACAGTTGCTTGAAAGATGTTGCTATTATGGAATCCCACCCCTAGCTATATCACATCCCCTGAGACCCTGCCTTCAGGAGAAGATTTTCTTTTGCCATGAGAAAAGGGAGAAACAGTGTCTCATTGCCTTTCGCCTTGGAAGAGGAAGGCTTCATCTAGACCAAGAGGGAGTGCGCTGTGACTGCCTGGGGTCCTTCCCCTTGGTTGTCCACACAGGGGATCTGGCTGGGGCCACCCACGCACCCTCTGCCTGAGTTACCGTCCTGCAGCACCCCAGTCGTGGGGTGTGAGTGCAAACCCCAGATTCACTGCTAGCAGTGCAGGCTGTGGTTGCATCAAGCATCTAAACACAGATATTACTGGGTCTACTAGAGGTAGTCAAAGAGAGAGACGGTGAATGATGCCAGTGTTAGCTGGTTTGCTAGCATGGAGAGCATAACTGTTTACTTAAGTGACAAGAATAATGTTCCCATAAACTACGCAACCTGAAATTTTCACAGGAGAAAATTGTAGTGGTTTCTATATGGAAATACTTGGAGAGCAGTGCAACACTTTAATGGCAAGGACTTTGCTACCACCTGGTTTTGGACTTCTTAGCTGTGAGGTGTACATCTTCTGTATAGAAAATATAAACTTCTAGAAATAAGTCTCCTTTTCTTGACTACTTTTTCTGTACCCTTAGAAGTGTCCCCTCCAAAGAAACTATTGGTCTAGGTACAACAGAAAAATAAGTTTCTTTAAAGTTTACCTAGACATTTCAATGTATTCTAATGTATCATTATTGGGATGAGAATAGAATAGAAATCTAGATAGATCACATTAGATAGCTAAGCACTTTTTAAAAATAATAATTTGCTTTATTTGGTAATGTGCAGTTTATAATTACTTCATCCCGAACACAGAGTTTTCAAATGTGAGTACATAGCTTAGATTCTGAAATCATATATTTAGATTTATGCTTGAAAATTAGGAGCCTAACTATAGTTTAAATATGATGGTGTTTATTTCCTTCATGTCTGTGTTACTTTGCAAGCTGAACACACTCTAAATACCTACTCCAGCTTGGGTTATCATACTATACCATACATATGGTTATTTTATCCATAGTGGGTCGAGCATTAGAATTTCAAGAGCTGGAAAATTTCATATTCTGAAATGAAATGAACTGTATAGCTCAGATTCCTTCCCAGCAGTGACATGTGGGTTTTTGTACACCCTCGGTGCTGACCTTGCTCTGGTCCTGCAGGAGCGTAATCTTTTCTTAGAAAAGTATTCAGGAATCCAACCCTCAGTTTATTTTATGGTGCATCCAATGTGCTGGGGAGGTCTTCTTTGGACACTATTTTAACATTGGTCAAATTCTGTAGGAATGGGTAGAAAAGTGTAGAAGCATTTTCCAAAGCAATGTATTTCACTCTGTTATAGGCTGGCAGGGGAACCCTGACATGATACGTATTAGGTATATGCACATTTAGACATCAGTGCTGCTTTGCTCCCATGGCCCCAAGGGCATCACCAGTGGTGACCATCCCTACCCATCCCTTTGAGGGTCCCCCCACCCTGCCCATGACCCCATTTCAGCCCTCTGAGGCCATCACTCCCTGCTGAAGCAATGCTGCAGCAATGCCGGTCTTCAGCTCCTCACAACCCTGCCCAACCCAGACATGGGTCCCACCAATCCAGGTCTGTCCATGGGCCAACATCCTAGCCCACCCTCATCCCCAGGGAGGAGACTCATGGTCCGGACTCTTGGCTGATCTTGGCTACGGTCTCTGGTTGAGATGGCAGACAAATTAGCAACAAGCATTTAACCTTCTGCTCTTGGTACAGGCGATGCATCTTCTGGTGTTTATCTTCTGTACTTCTCATTTGTTTTCATCAAAATTGCACCAGGGGAGGTTTAGGCTGGATATTAGAAAAAATTTCTTCACTGAAATAGTGATCAGGCATTGGAACAGGCTGCCCAATGAGGTGGTGGAATCACCATCCCTGGAGGAGTTCAAGAAAAGTGTAGATGTGGTGCTTCGGAACATGGGTTAGTGGGTGAGGTGGTGTTGGGTTGACAGTTGGACTTAGTGATCGTTGAGGTCTTTTCCAACCTTAATGGTTATATGATTCTATGAAAATGCTCATCGACCCAGGAAGGTTTAGTGTTTTTCATTATTTGCCACCTTGTCGAGGTTTAAATTGTTTGGAGTAGGCCCTTTTCTGTTTATTATTCTCTTCTTGAGATATTTAGTGCAGCTCACAACATATTAGGCTATGGTTTTGGAAAAGTTAAACCACCATGTGATGGACTGGATGAGTGGGCTAAAAAGAATCCCCAGTATATTTTTACTACCTTTTTTGGAGTAACATTAAAATGGAATTTGACCCACAGAGACAATTTTCCTGCATTTGCAGTAGCAATATTATCCTCTTAGTGAATCAATAATGAAAATATATACTACTCATGCATGAGTTATCTCCATGGAGGCATTTGCCATGTAGGTTTTTACATTAAGATATCTTAGAAATGTAGTCCATATCAATAATTTATTCTTCACCATATGAGCCAGACCATCAGACCATTTTATTCCAACACACTATTGCATTATCAACATCCTCCACAGAAGTTGTCCCTGTTGACAAGGTAGACAGTTCCCTGGCCTCCTTGTTCTATCATGGCTAATCATCATAGCGTTGCCAAGAAGTATAGTTTGATCCTAGTGGAAATCAGGCCGTCATTTCAGACAGAAGTACTTAGAAGGAATACTTAACGTCTATAGTTTCCCTGTGTCAGACAAATTGATTGAATGTAGCAGTTATCATGGGATAAATAAAGGCACATTTTGAATTTTAGAAATTTAGGGAGATTCCCCAATCTGCTTATTTAGCCCTAACAGATTAGCTGTTTATTCCTCTGTTTATTATTATAGAGAGTTCTTCCTGTGTATTCGGAACATCAGCTAGCAAATTTTACGCAGATCTTTGGTGTGATTCTGTTTGATTAGGAGGTAACACATCAGCTAGGAAATTTTACGCAGATCTTTGGTGTGATTCTGTTTGAATAGGAGGTAACACCTCAGCATCTTTGTATAAATTACTTGTTTCAGTGTCATTTCAGTGTGCTTGATCTGAAATAGTGAAGGGCTGTGAGGGTAGGGAGTGTACAACACGCCATAACCCATGTGTTCTTGAAAGTTTTGTAAACCTTTAGCATTACAATGCCCTTGTGGTTCAGATTAATGGCTCGAGATGGTCAGCCGAATAGAAGTATACTCATATTTTGCAACACCAGTAGGTCTGCTTCTCAGGGACCTCTTGGTACATTCTCACATGATACGCTTCATGAGGTTTTTCATGTTAGGTAGCAGTGTCTAAAAAATTAGGTGTGGTTCAATCTCCACGTCTCTCTTTGTGATCCCTAGGTAGAACACCTCCAGTCAATTTCTCAATGTCAGGAGTTAGGTCCTCTGTAGTTTTCTGAGGAGTGGTGTTGTACAACAGACATGTTGCTAACTATTAGCATAAGCCTGAGACTGTAGAAACCACCAGCAGGATGCCTGCTTTAATTCTGCTGTCAAGGTGCTTTTACAGTACTACGAAGAGCAACTCCACTGGTGTTAGCAGGTTTTGTGCCTTTGTTATCAATAGGTATCAAAATCAATAAGGATCAATATTGATAGATACTGATGCCTATAGATATTGAAATCAGCATTGAAACCAGTAAGTATGGATGCCTAACAATGCCTATTGATATGGATAGGTGCCATATAATGACCGTGATCTATATCATTACCAATCGATAGGTGTGAAAATTGATAGGCATTGATCGTCTATTGATGGCTATCAATATCAAAAGCTATTAATATCACTAGGCATTGATGATTATTGATATCAAAATCAATATCAAACTGATAGGTATAAGACACATTGATGTTTATCAATAGAGGTAGGTATGGGTGCAAATAGGTATCAATAATGATAGGTGTAGAAGCCTGTCAACAACTATTGATATTGATAGGTACTGACAGGTACCCGTGCCTATTGCTACCTATTGATAGATACCAAAATAGATGAGTATTGCTACCTAACCATAGTTTACAATGTCAGTAGGTATCAATGCCTATTGACACTTATTGATGCCTGTAGGTATCAATATATATCAGTATTGTAAATATTGATATATATTGATGTATTTTGATATCAAAAGATACAATTTCCTGTTAAGGCCTATTAATATCTATCTGTATTGATATCTATAACAGGTATCTAAATCAATGTAGGCTCCTATCCTATTGATATGGAAGGATGACGATGCCTATTAATATCAATAGTTATTGATGCCTACCAATGCCTTTTGATGCCTATTGTCATTAAAATTGGTATAAAAATTGCGGGGTTGATACCTATTGCTAAGTACGACTATCCGTATCGATAGGTGTCACTACCTAGGGATATTGATAACTCTTGATAGATAGAAAAAATGATAGGTATTGATGGCTATCAAAATA
The DNA here is from genome assembly GCA_011057875.1 of Pterocles orientalis. Lineage (NCBI taxonomy): Eukaryota > Metazoa > Chordata > Aves > Pterocliformes > Pteroclidae > Pterocles > Pterocles orientalis. The sequence goes on from WKFP01014749.1 coordinate 502,097, forward strand.
AAAAATTATTGATAGTTATAGACACCTATCTACATCAAAATGGTATTAAAACCAGTATAGGTAGAGGTGCCTAGTGATGCTTATTGATAATTGAATATAGCGGAAGGTATTAGTAGGTATCCTAATAGATAGACATTGATGCTTGTTGATATTTAAAATGCCAATATTAGTATACGTTACTATGTATTCTTTCCAAGTCAGTAAGCATTGATGACTAACACAGCAGTAGCAGTATTGGTATCAAAGTGAGTGTTGATATCAGCCGATCAATATCCATCAATATCAATAGGTATTTCAATCAATAGATAGATTTCAATATTGATACAGCAGATATATTGAGGTATTGAAATTGGATATTGAAGAGGAATTGAAATTGTTAGGTAAAGATGGCTATCACTGTTGGTAGCTACCAATGCCTACCGATATCAATAGATATTGTTATTGATAGATAATATTAAGCTTCGTTAGCTCTCTGTTTGAATCTTCTTGATTGATATCAAAAGGTATTGATCTCAGTACTTATTAATACTTTTTGAGATCCAAAGCAATAGGCATAGCTGCCTATCAATATGGATAAGTATCAAAATTAATAGATATTGATGTATATCAATAGCTATGGATATCAAGAGTTATCGATTTGTATCAATATCTCTTTGTATCAACACCTATCAATAGGTATCCAAACTTATAGGTATTGGGGCCTATCAATGCATATCTCTATTGGTGAATATCAATGCCTATTGACAGAAAACAGGAACAATGCATATTGAGTGTTATCAATATTATTACCAGTGACTAGTAATAGGTATTAATGTCCATAGGTATCAATATTGATAGGTATCTGCCCACTGATATAGGTATTGATAAGTATTTATGTCTATTAATACTGGTAGCTTTTGATGCCTATCAGTATTCAAAGCTATAGACACTAACAGGTATCAACGTCTCTTAATACCTATGAAAATTGAAAGGTATTGTTATATATAACTGTAAATTCCTATTGATATCAACAGTTATCTTTGCCTCCTGATAGCAAAAGTTTTCATTATCAATAGGTATAAATGTCTATTATTAGGTATCAATATCAGTAGCTGTCAGTTTGTATCAATATTGATAATGATGCCTCTCAACATTGATTAGTATCAATGCCTGTCAATATTGATAGATAACAATCTCCATTGTTGCCTATCAATATCAACAGATAGCGATACATACTGACATTGGTCAGTTTTGATATCAAAAGACTGATGTCAAAAATAGGTTTTGAAATAGGTTTTGATAGGTACCAGTGCTTATCAATTATAGGGCATCCATCAATATAGATACCTGTCAATAAGTCTATTAGGCCTATTGAGCCTTACTTAGTATTATCAATAAGTATTGATGCCAACTCCTGTCAATAGGCTTTGATACCTGTCAATAAATAATCATATCCACTAGATATCAAGCCAATAGGTATTTATGCCTCTTGATATTGATTCGCAGATCAAAGAGGAACAATGTCTATCAGTATCTATATGTCTGTATCGAAAGAGATCAGTCTATAAATACTGATACCTGTTGTGAGCTATTAATATATAGATATCAAAACATATACATATTTATATTGATATGTACATATATATTTATATCTGTAAATATTTATACACAGTGAAATCAATACAGATATCAATATTGATAGATACAGATCAATGTATATTTCTATTGCTATATAGATTTATATTGCTATATAGATATATATAAGAGAGCAGACAGTACTCCCTGTCAAGTCATTTAGTTAGAGTTGACACTGGGGAAAGAAGGAGGCAATCCTTTGCGGTAACAAGCATATGAGTTGCATAAAAAAGCTGTGTGTGGCCACCCAGCAAGTATAAAAGATATTGCTTTGTATCAGCTTTTGTGACATTGAATTCCTGATGGTATATCTTGTCCTTCAGGTTTGTGGGAAAAGTCATAAGCATTGGTGGTTCTGAGAGCCATCTCGGGTTGTGGGAAGGAAAGACAAAATCAAAGACAAATGGCCAAACTTTCTCCTTCCTCAAAAGTACAGTACAATGGGGGCTCCATTGTCAAGCGGTAAATCATTCTATATGTACATATGTGAACTCAGTCAAGATCTTTCATGGAATCTACATTCTAGAAAATACTTTCTTTTGTGGTTGCAGAACAGAACAAGTAATCTGGCCAAATATTCCAAACTCAGTGATTTCAAATTTTACAAAATAAATGAATGTCTAAAGAGTACAGAGTGGCTTGCACCCTGGTATCACGCAGAAACCAGATAGATCTGTGAGCACATGACATTCACAAATATGAACTTAAAAAAATCAACCTGAGGGACTTGCTGTTTTGACCTGAGTTGGGGGGTGGGGAGGGAAGGGCGGGGAAAAGCAATCTTGATGATTGTGTACATAAAAACGGCCAAATCCTTAGGCCATAAACCAGGCACACACCCAATGATGTCAATGTGTTTGGCTTACAGGGGAAATAAAGCAACATTTTATGACATGTTAAGTGAGAATCTTTGCTTGCCCAGAATGAGGGAAAAGTGCACAGGTGCTGGCTCAGCAGGAATGGAAACTCCTAGAATAACAGCAGCTTTTTCTTGGGCTCACATGCATCCTGAAAGACTAAATTTCTGTCAGTACCTTAGTAAAGAATTATCTACTGCTCAGTCCACCTGTGTCTGGGTTGGAGGCTATCTGCAGAAGCTTTTGACTGTGAAGGCTGCTTACCATCATTTCTCCATCTCTGCCTTTGCTTGTGCAGAAACCGTTGTGAAAGCAAACCCCCCTTCAGTCGAGGGAGCTGGGGCCCCACTCTCCTCCAGCTTGCGAGGGAAGAAAGGAGTCATTATTGACACATGCAAGTGATTTGAGAGGAGACTGTCTACCCCCACAGAAAAAGAGTTAGTTGTCTGGTGAATCAGGAAGCGTCAGACTTTCTGAAAGGTTAATGGGAGGCTTTAGAAACACATTAAATCCAATCATACAGTGTGAATGCTGATGACTTGATGTCAAGATCCTAGAAATAAGGAAGGGCAGGAAAGAATACTTTAGGTAAAAGTCAGTTTTGACTGAGGAACCAGGAGAGTGCTGTATTGCAACATGTTTTTCTCCCGTATAGAGCTGGCGATCTACCTGGTACCGTATGCTAAAATAGGACATACCGTGAGACCATTGGAACTGAAAGCAGCACTCCGATATTCTTTTTGTACTTACTGAAGTTTAATTAAATGAATGACCTGGTCAACGCTGGAAGTGAACAAAATTAATTCATTTCAGAGCTATCTATCTAAATGGGCTGCACAAAACTCCGTTCACTGCAGGGACCGGCAGCGGACTGTATAATGCTGTTAGCATAACCTTTCCACTTCAGTTAGAATTGTTTGTGCCTCTTCTGGTTTAGCTGAAAAATCATTAAATATGGAATTCATAAATGAACACACCTTCCCTGCAGCTTTTCCCGCTGCCATTTTACAGTCTTACAGGAATCAACAGATGCAGAAGCTTAAGATGGATGGGAACAAGCAATGGAAGTTTGGTTAGTCAGGTTTAGTTGAGTAATTGAGAGTTTTGTGCCATTAGCTTTTTTAAGCAATAACTTCGGGTATATCTTCAGGTTTGAATTTTAATCTTTTGTTTGTGACTTTCTTTCATTGCCTTGCTGCTTTGGGGAGCTTTGCCTTTACTGGTTGTTAGCAAGTTTTTACAATGTGGGTACACTTGGTTAATCCTATAATAGAAACCTGCTGCGTGGAGAGTGCTATTTTTACTGTATATGCTGTATCTTGCAGCACAAAGTAGTTTTCGAAGGGGGTACAGCTGCTATTAAATCCATACATCTCAAGGAGGGCAGTGAATAGCTGCTCCCCACGTAAGGACATGTCCTGCGGTTCTATTATCCCAGCTCGGGCTCAGAGTAACATCAATCTTCAGCAAATCAATATCCCTACCTCTCCTTTTTGATTCTTGTTTCTTCCCTCACTTGATTCGTTGTTCCTGAAAAGCAGCAGAGCCCGTGTCTCCGCTGACCTGGGGGTGTGTGTTAGGGGTGTCTGTGCCACCGCCTCCTCTTTCACAGCCCAGGTATGTGTCCCCATTCTCACCAGTCCCTTTCTGGTAGCTCCTGGTATAAGTTGGAAACATGCTGCATGCATGAGTGTGCGTGAAGGATGTGGGGTGGCACGGAGGAGCACGTGCTCATCAAGTTTGGTGTCAAATCCTTCCATATAGGTCTGCCAAATGTAGGGTTTCTGCCTCGCATTTTCAGATCCGCTCAGATCTTAGCCCTGCGTAGGTGCTCCTACTGTTCTTCTTCCAACATAACATAATTGCAATCAGATTAAACCAAACATGAGAAAATGTGCTTATTTATAAATGTCTGGTCTGTTCCCACGTCATTTTGACAAATGCTGGGCTTTAGTCCATATGTTACTTTTAAGATAAAGAGGCAAAAACATAAAGCAGTGGTCTTAAGCAAGAGCTACATTTGTTAATATATCCTGAAAAAATGCACATTTTTTACAGACTAGCAATTTAGATCAAAGTATCGTCTCTCAGCAGCAAACATCCAAGTATCATTCACCTAAAAAAAAAACTTGGCACATCTGTGCATTTATCAAGTCATAAAAAAATCCTTAAGGGGGCTGTCAAAGTTTCCATGAATCATCCCAACCTGCATACACCTCAACCTGAACCCTCTGGGAGAAGGCTAAGACAACTACCGCTGATTTATAGAGGCAGACAGCTTGGAGTGTCTGCCAGGGAGTAAGTAAATTGTGGTGGCTGTGTGATAAAAGGGATAAAGCACCATCATTTTCAAATGCTCATTCGTGCACCCCTTCTAGAGGAGATCTGTGAAAGGTAATGAGGATGTTTATATCCATTCTTACTGACCTACAATTCCACAGGAAAATGTTCCAAGGCTCCCAAGTATACAACAATTGAAAATCCATCCAGCTCTGGCTGGGCTGTGGGGATGTGCCCAGCCCTTTTCAGACAGTCACTAAAAGGCTCCTATGTACACACACACACACACACACACACACACACACAAAATTCACTTCACTTGATGATCCTTTAGGTCTTTTCTAACTTTAATGATTCTATGATAGGGATTAAAAGCTAGAAACCTGGGCAATTTAAATGAACCCAAAATGAGTAGCAAGGGCTGAAACACTATTACTTTTTTGAAGACTTGTCCCTGATGCTCTCCCTGGGTGCTACATCCCTTGGTGGTGGGTTGCTGTTCCCAGTCTTGGTAAGGCAGGAGCTGTGCAAGCTGCAGCAAAAGCTGGCTGGCCCCTGAGGCTGCTCCTGTGCACCCCCCCCCCCCGCCCCCAGCCCTGGCTGATTCAGTTTACTCACTTTGGTTACCTCAAAATAGGCATCTAAAGAGGTCTGGGACACAGTGGGGTGTCTCGGGTGTCAGCAAAGGCTGGCCACCACAGCACAAGAGTGTGCCTCCTGCAGAGGCAACTGGAGATGGGCAAGATGTTCTCAAGTGGACCTTCATGAGGGTATCTAGGCAGCTGGGCTGACCCCTGGGGAAAAAGGAGTCTTGTCACCATGAGTGTGGCAGTACAAGGGACAGAAAAGGCGGGAGGCCCAAGTGGATGCTTGCCTCTGAGCTGAAGCTTTAAAAGAGGAGCACGAGAGCTGTACTGAAAAGCAAAAACCAGCCAAACGGTCTCTAAGAAAACAAGGCTACTATTCACTGACACGTATCAAAAATATTAGAGCTGTGCTTGAGCTGTGAAGCTCATATTCCCAATCTTCCTAAAACTTCAGAGCTGTTTGGGATGATGTACGTATATTGATTTCACCCCCCCCCCCAAAAAAAAAAGCACATATCTATGATCAATACAATGCATTTAATATAAAATTTAATACAGAATTAATAATTAATATAAAATTATTACAAAATTACCATCCAGCAGTAACCACTGGAGCCTATGTTTCACATCATACTGACCCAATACTTCATAGTTTTGCAGTATATGTCAATATATTCTGTTCAGCATTCCCTGTATTTACAAAATTATTTCTTCTTTTGAGTGGGGTTCATGGGGTAATATTCGAAACCTGTCTACAGAAGAGACTATAATTAAATTCGGAGATGTAATTGAATCGGATGTTTTGTATGTCCACTAGCTAATGCCGCCACCACCCCAGAAGTGTGTGTGTATATATATATATATATATGTGTAAGTATGTTTGTGTATATATGTCTTGTACGTCTCTCTAGATATACTCACGCACATGTGTTTGCTTATGTATGGCAATTACTGTATATATAGTAAACATCCTTTGGTATTTATAAGTTAGATTACTATATGACATCTATGATCTTAAAAGCTGGATTCCATAGATAAAGTCCTAAAAAAAAAACTTATAATAATGACAGCTTTCCAAAGATGTAGCAGATGTGTGAGACACTAGAAAAGTAGATGATCGTGGACATTAAAATTCTCAGTTGTACTGAAGGCTCCCTATGCCTAGTTTAAAACCCATTATTTTACCATAAAATCGTGTTTTTGGCAAGGAGTCTTTTAAAAGCTGATTCTTTAAAAACAATAATTATGCAATAAAAACTGAGGAGGTTTTCAACACTAGAATTATGTCTGCATTTTTCATATTGATGTATGTGAGGGTTTTCATAGGAAGAAATGTGCTTGCCAGCTGACTTGTCTCAAATCTCTCCATGTACTGTAATCTGTGGCCGTGAAATATTTTTTCAAGCAGTTGGAGGGTAACAAATACAATTATTTAAAAATACGAGAGAAGTCAGTTAGCAATGTTACATGTTACAGCTTGTTTAGACGGTATCCCTGCTCAGAGAGTTCCTAACTGCTGTGAGGGAAAATGAGGTGACAATATTTCACACTAGCTCAAGTTTGTTTTTTGATGTCATTGATGGGTTTTGGTTTAGCGTCCCCTAACATTGCAACAAAGCATTTTATCTTGTGTTTTTTTTGGGGGGAATGGGGAAACGCTAATGTGAGGTGGGGTGGGTAAGCACATTTTCCCTCTCCCTTTTTTCTGTTATTACTTTCCAGTATCTTCTGCCTGCAAAATATTCCTTGAAAGCAAACACTTTATGCAGAACAGCTGTCTAAGGAAGTGACTTTTACTTCGTATCGCAGGGTGGCCTATTGAAAATGATTAACTCGACTGTGATGGAAAGAGAAAAATAATCTGGAAACATCTGGCAAATTGCAAAGCCATGCCTAACATTTTCTTCCCTGCAGGATTTAGCTCAGAAACATTATATTTAATGGGTGCCCATTTACTTAAAGCATGAAAGGTTTTGATGCAGGGTTTTTGGGGGGTTTTGGCGCAAGTTGTAGCTCTGTAATATTTTATCTTGTAGTCCTGAATCCATAGGAAAAAAATGTGGGAGTACAAGGTGGGCATGGTGTTGTGTTGATAAGGGGCTTACTGTTCCAGGCTGGCTTGTTGTGTTTTGTATACACATATTTGAAGCTTGAAATACATGGAAATTCATTTCCTGTGTTCCACGTGGCTAAAATGAGAGCTGAAAAGTAAAATTTAGGGACACGAACAAATGAAAGTTGTCAGATAAATTGTAAGGAGTTAAAGGAAATTTAATATAATTTTTAGAGGATTTCATTCAGTTCCTTGGCTAAGAAATTAAAATATTTTTGTGAAATCTTGTGAGTGAAAAGTAATTCTTACTTTATAGAGTTTTTTTTCAAATGAGAGGGAAAAGCATTGTGTCCTTTCTAAATGTGTAGTTTTTATTCAGACACTTTGTCAAATTATCTGTGGAGAGAATGTACTCTACAAAAAACACATTGTCCATATTCACTATTTCTTACATATAATTTCTCAAGTGGCGTTATTGTGTGGAAACAGACAGAAAATGGGAGCAATGTATTAAGAAAAAAACCTATAAACTCTCTCTTGTAGTTAAGTTTCAGCTTTCTCCTTTCTGGAGACTTTTTCAAAAATTCCATACAAGACCATACACAAAGTGTCCCAAAAGCAAATTTAAAGTCTTTTAGAGTTGCATGGAAGATACATTATTTTCTCAGTGGTCAAAAATCCAAATTTAATTTGACCTGATATGAAACATTTTCTTTCTGGGTTATCTAACTTACAGTCTTAAAAAAAAGACCTCATATTCAAACTGTTAAAAATTTAAAAACAAAAATTCACTATTGTCTGGATGTGTTGTAACAGACCAGCTCACATTTATAAATTTCATTTCATGATACAATGTCTGTATTCTTTGGCAAATATTATATTTGAGTAAACAAAAGTTTCAGCTTTAATTCCATTAACAGTCCTTGGAAAAGAAGAAATGTGTAGCTTTCAGGATCACTATGATCCACACAGATCCTACAGGCAACACGGTTTTAAGTCGTGCTCCTTCTCCTCCACAACAGGCTAAAGGTAACATCCAGAGACACATCCATGGATTTGTGGCACTTGTGATATGCACAAATGCCTCTTGTAGACGTGGAGCTACAGTGTTAAAATTGACTGATGATTTTATATTTTAGCCACACAATGTCACTTCAGCATCCAGCTCTGGGGTCCTCAGCATGGGAAGGTCATGGACCTGTTGGAGCAGGTCCAGAGGAGGCCATGAAGATGGTCAGAGGGCTGGAGCAGCTCCCGTATGAGGACAGGCTGAGGGAATTGGGGTTGTTCAGCCTGGAGAAGAGAAAGCTCTGGGGGGACCTTATAGCAGCTTCCAGTGCTGAAAGGGGGCTATAGGAGAGATGGGGAGGGACTCTTTGTCATGGAGTGTAGTGATGGGTATAAGATGAAAGAGGGCAGATTCAGATTACATATTAGGAAGAAATGTTTTCCTGTGCGGGTGGTGAGGCGGTGTCCCAGGTTGCCCAGAGAAGCTGTGGATGCCCCATCCCTGGAGGTGTTCAAGGCCGGGCTGGATGAGGCTTTGAGCAACCTGGGCTAGTGGGAGGTGTCCCTGCCCATGGTAGGGGGTGGAACTGCATTATCTTTAAGGTCGCTTCCAACCCAAACCATTCTATGAGTCTATGATTTAGCCTGAAGTGGCTGAACGACTTTCCCTCCCTCTCTAGCACAACAAAACAGTTGATTTCAAACAACCTTTTTTGCTTTCTGAGCTTACTTTTAATCTTGATTGAAGTAACAAGCAGGCCTTCCCGGATCAAGGATCCTAATTGTAGCATTCCTTCCCTAAGGATATCTATAAGATTGATTTTATGGTTGCATTGAAAAAGAGGTTCTTCTATCCACATCTGGAACTTCTCTCTCTTTAACCCCTTCTTAGCAGCCTTTTTGTTAGTTTTGCTTAAGATTTTTGTTTGATAACGTCCTAATTTCACTATTTATCCCCCTTTTTTTTTGCTGTATTGCTTAAAGGAATCCAAACATTTTTAAAGTTTTTCAAGGTATTTACATACATATCAGTAAGTTGAGGAAATACGTGCTGTCCTCTGTTTTTAAGGTCTCCAAATTGTACCTGAAAACTGCTCATCACCTTCTTAGAGATAAAATGTGACCCTTCCTATATTTGTCAAATTGTGTCCATCGTTAAATTAAGTGATTGTAGGTAACTAGTCAAAGAAACTATGGAATCCATGAATCGTGGAATATACGATTGAGAAAGGTTATATGAAGAATTTCTGACAGTATATATTAAACAACAGTCCATTTCAAAGTGTTCAGGTCAAGTGACTGATGACTGTCAGGAGCATAATTGGAAGGCAAGCATCTGTTTAAGTGCTGACATGTAGCTTGGTGCTGCAGAGAAGGTCCTAGCCTCAAGAAACAAATATCCTTGGATTAGACCAACAGGGTCCTCACAGTTCATATTAAATTACTGAGCCTCTCTCTGAGTATAGCTCCTGCATGATTTTTATATATAGCCAGCTGTTTGTTTACCCAGCATAAGGAAATGGGAGACCAGACACCACAGCTAGTAGCCAGCTGTGGCCATTAGAATACAGTGAAGTAGTATTTTTGGCCTGACTGAGTTTCATTCACCATTTGGGAAGGGGGCAAATTTTACTCTAATGCCTGTGTCAGTATTGTGCTAGGGGTAGAGATAGTGTTGTGCAGCCTCAGTGTAACAGAGCCATGCTAACTATAGTAGCACTTTCTAGATTTCCTAGAGGCATAACCCGACCCTAGGGGCAAGCCTTTGCCATTGCTCTCTTGGGATGTAACTACAGATTTCAGCTTTTATGGAATGGACTAGATATGTAGTGCTGGGTTTGCTCAGTTTTCCTCTAGAAAGAGAGAAACCACCATAAAAGAAATTTTGGTTGGGTGAATCACAGCAGTTTTAAGAATAAAATAAAATCATCACAAGCACTGACTCGGTAGTCTTTTTAAACAGTCTGCTTATTTGTAATCTTTACTGGTGTGCAAAGGGTAAGTGACATTTATTTTCCAATGTTTTCCCTGTCTCAAATGGCACTGCAATTTAGAAAATAATATGCATAGCACATGACTAATGAAGCTGTGCACTCAGGACAGGACATCTGTGGGATCACAAAGAGCTGCTTTGTGCACATGTTACTGCATGTTCAAGAAACTCCACAAATTGATAATTTGTTAAATTAATTGACTTTCTCTGTGTAATGTTAACGTAACCTTCAGTTGAAAAAGTGCACAGATTTTTAGTAAAGAAAAAAGGCAAGTAGTCAAATTCCCAGAGGGTGACTTAGGTCTGCAGCTCACCACTTTGTCCTTTACTAAGGATATTGATATTACTCAGGAGTTCTTAAAATATAAGACATCTTAAAAAAATAGTTCTTCCAATTTTTTAGGCCATTTACAACTTAACATAATACAGAAAAATGTGCAACGTAAGTGTCACAGCAATAATGATATCTGTTTCTGTAGAGTTGGGGTTGTTCAGCCTGGAGAAAAGGAGGCTCCGAGGAGACCTAATAGCAGCCTTCCAGTACCTGAAGGGGGCTACAGGAGAGATGGGGAGGCACTCTTTATCAGGGGGGGTAGTGACAGGACAAGGGGTAACGGGTATAAGCTGAGAGAGGGGAGGTTTAGACCAGACAGTAGGAAGAAATGTTTTCCTGTCCGGGTGGTGAGGCAGTGGCCCAGGTTGCCCAGAGATGCTGTGGATGCCCCATCCCTGGAGGCGTTCAAGGCCAGGCTGGATGAGGCTTTTAGCAACCTGGGTTAGTGGGAGGTGTCCCTGCCCATGGCAGGGGGGTGGAACTAGATGATCTTTGAGGTTCTGTCCAACCAAAACCATTCTGTGATTCTGTAATTTGGAAACGGTCCAGACAAGAGTGTTCTCTCTGATCCAGCCCATTGAGAGGCACAAAAAAAAAAAAAAAAAAAAAAAAAAAAAAAAATAAAAGAATCCTACCTAATTCAGTGATTCCTATAGAAAATTCAAATCTGTATCTTTGATAGTATTTCTGAGCCATTGAAGTGGGAGTAGAAAAGTCATCATAGGCTTGAGCATAACTGGCTGGATTTTGACCCTTAGCACTAGTTACAAAAGGGTGTGGAGAACATGTCATAAAATAATGGAAAAGGATTATTTCCATACAAGATACAGCAAGTGGGTTAAAGCTGACAAACTGCCCCATCTGCAGGGGTACTACCCTTTCCACAGCAGAAGGAAGGGTGTTGATTTGCAGGCTGAGAAGTGAGAGAAAGAGATGGATGTCTCTAATGCAGAAAAACAGGGAAACTATTCCAGAGTGAGCCAGAAGTGAAGGCAGTGCAATCTGACTTGGTCCTTTCTTCTGAAACTCTGCAGGCTCTGGGCTCTTTTCTCGTTGGCACAGTATTTAAATGGGACCTTTAGGTTAGTGTACATGTACTGGGCTAAAGCCACATGAAATAGGAAAATATGTTCTTGTATTTTAATCAGAGGATGAATTTATGGCATTTCTGCAGTTTTGTTGACTGCTCACCTTTGATAACTGATACTCCAATGACAATTACATCTACTTTAATTCAAATAGCAGTGCCTTTTTTATAAAGTCAGGGAAAGAAGAAAGTAGCAGAGTGGCGGATTAATGTGTACTGCACGAGCTTTCAGATTTTCTTTGCTTGAGGCTTGTGGATGGAATCAGAAATGCAGCACTAGGACTCAGAGTCATTTGGCTCATTTGGCTCCTTAGAGCGCTTCTGTTACTGCAGACTGACAGCTACCTAACTCTCTTTTTCATGCATATGGTCAGGGAGATACATATCTGCACTTTAGTCCTTTAGTTATCATAGCTAATTAATGTAAAAGTAGAATTTAGGACAACGGGGATTATAGAATCATAGAACATAGAATCATAGAATGGTTTGGGTTGGAAAGGACCTTAAAGATCATCAAGTTCCAACCCCCCTTCCATGGTCAGGGACGCCTCCCACTAGCCCAGGTTGCTCAAAGCCTCATCCAGCCTGGTCTTGAACACCTCCAGGGATGGGGCATCCACAGCTTCTCTGGGCAACCTGTTTCAGTGTCTCACCACCCTCATAGTGAAAAATTTCTTCCTAATGTCTAGTCTAAATTTACACTCTTTTAGCTTATACCCGTTACCCCTTGTCCTCTCACTACAGTCCCAGATGAAGAGTGCCTCCCCATCTCTCCTGTAGCCCCCTTCAGGTACTGGAAGGCTGCTATTAGGTCTCCTCGGAGCCTTCTCTTCCCCAGGCTGAACAACCCCAACTCTTCCAGCCTGTACTCATAGGGGAGGTGCTCCTGCCCTCTGATTAATTTTGTGTCTCTCCTCTGGACTCTCTCCAATAGGTCCATGTCTTTTTTATGTTGGGGGCCCCACATCTGAACACAGTACTGCAGGTGGGGTCTCATGAGAGCAGAGTAGAGGGGGAGAATCACCTCCCTTGACCTGCTGCTAATGCTTCTCTTGATGCAGCCCAGGACACGGTTGGCTTTCTGCGCTGCAAGCGTACACTGCCGGCTCATGTTGAGCTTCTCATCCACCAATACCCCCAAGTCCTTCTCCTCAGAGCTGCTCTCTATCCATTCTCCGCCCAGCCTATATTTGTGCTTGGGATTGCCTCGACCCACGTGCAGGACCTTGCACTTGGCCTTGTTAAATTTCATGAGGTTTGCATGGGCCCACCTCTCCAGCCTGTCAAGGTCCCTCTGGATGGCATCCCTTCCCTCCAGCGTGTCCACCACACCACACAGCCTGGTGTCATCAGCAAACTTGCTGAGGGTGCACTCCATCCCACTGTCCATGTCTCCAACGAAGATGTTAAACAACACTGGTCCCAGTACTGACCCCTGTGGAACACCACTTGTCACTGGTCTCCACTTGGACATTGAGCCATTGACCACCACTCTTTGAGTGCGGCCATCTAGCCAGTTCCTTACCCAGCGAGTGGTCCTTCCAGCAAATCCATGTCCCTTCAACTTAGAGACAAGGATGTCATGTGGGACTGTGTCAAAAGCTTTGCACAAGTCCAGGTAGATAATGTCAGTTGCCTTTCCTCTATCCACCAGTGCCGTGGCTCTGTCGTAGAAGGCCACCAAATTTGTCAGGCACGATTTTCCTTTGGTAAAGCCATGTTGGTTGTTGTCAATAACCTGCTTGTTTTCCATGTGCCTTAGCATAGATTCCAGGAGGATCTGCTCCATGATCTTGCCAGGCACAGTGGTGAGACTGACCGGCCTGTAGTTTCCCGGGTCTTCTTTATTTCCTTTTTTAAAAATGGGGGTTATGTTTTCACGACTTCTTGAATATGATGGATAGTGGTTTGGCAACTTCATCTGCCAGTTCCTTCAGGACCCATGGATGTATCTCATCAGGTCCCATGGACTTGTGCACCTTCAGGTTCTTTAAATGGTCTCGAACCTGATCTTCTCCTACAGTTGGCAGTTCTTCCTTCTCCCAGTCACTGCCTTTGCCTTCTGCAACTTGGCCAGTGTGGCTCGAGCTCTTGCCAGTGAAGACTGAGTTAAAGAACTCGTTAAGTACCTCAGCCTTCTCTACATCCTGGGCCACTAGGTCTCCCGCTTTGTTCAGGAGGGGGCCCACAGTTTCCCTAGTCCTCCTTTTATCGCTGACATACCTATAGAAGTTCTTCCTGTTACCCTTAATGTCCTTGGCCTTATTTAATTCTATTAGGGCTTTAGCTTTCCTAACCTGATCTCTGGCTTCGCAGACAGTGTCTCTGTATTGTCCCCAGGCTACCTGTCCTTGCTTCCACCCTCTGTAGGCTTCCTTTTTTTGTTTGATTTTGCTCAGGACTTCCTTGTTCATCCATGCAGTCTCCTGGCATTTGCGCCTGCCTTCTTCTTTGTTGGGATGCATCACTGCTGAGCCTGAAGGAAGTGATCCTTGAATACTAATTAGTACCAGTTGCTTTTAAAAGATGATGTTAGTTACTCACTGGGGGAAAAATCAATGAAAAGCAATTTTCCTTGTGGTAGATGCAGTCCTCTTCTTGCATGTACTCGAAAACATGAGTAAATTTGGGAGGTAAATATCCCAATGGTGAGCTATAAAAACTCCAAAGGCTAACCTCTGCTCCAATCCATCAGTGCCACGGACACACCATTAGCTCTGTCTGCGATACCAGTTACTGCCTGCATGGGTGCGGTGGTAGGGGGATAGTACTGTCTAAAACAGTGAGTTGCAAACATGCTGGAGGCCCTGTAAAGAGCACATACATATACATATACAGCAAGCCTGAACATTCCCAATGGGTAAAATCTATTAATGGTGTATTAACCTATTAAAAGAATAAAATAGAAAGCTTAGCATCTTCTGTTTGACAGCCCTGAATGGGCTCCATCTGGGACGGATTTCTCCAACAGTTTACCAAGTCTGAGTTTTAGTGGGTGTTTTCAACTCACTTGATCTTTTCAAAGATGGTAGATGCATGAAAATGTTAGGGGCCTTGGGAAATGACTAAAAAACATTCAGCTGATGAAGGCTCATTCCGTTTTATCAAGGCACAACTTCTGGGCATGTCATTAGTGTCATGCCTGACCTTGACACTTTGTCTCTGCAACCATTGCAGACCCACAGATCAAGATCCTATACACAGCCATACGAAGCCATCATAAAATACATCTGGTTTCCATAATGATTGCAATGTTTAGTAAGCTCTTACATTGGCTACTGAAACACATGTACGATACAATATAATCTGGAAACTGCTAAATTGGAAGAATCATGAAGCAAAACTGATACACTGTACATTGAAAAAAAAAAGTATGTTACCTAATGAAAATGCACACTTTGCATAAAAAGCAGCAGAACACACTGAAATATGTATATAGGCACTACATGTTTGATGCATTGTATTCTGCAAGCCACCAGGTACCTGATTATGAAATGTCTTTGGCAATCTAGTTCAATTTACAAGTAAGACAATGCAATATAGCTGGCTCCCTTTACTGGGTAATGAAGCTTGTATGTGATGGAGTGTGTATGGTATCATTCCAAATCTGCTTTCCTCTTTGCCTCTTGTGCTGAGAGACATGGCAGGTTACTTGACAGCTTTTCGGAGTACTGCTATTTTTCATCTCAGCCTGTTGGTAAGACTTTAAGAATTAAAACTTACTGTAAATGAGAACAAGTTGGAGGTAATGAGATTCAACAAGGCCAAGTGCAAGGTGCTGCACTTGGGTCGGGGCAGTCCCAGGTACTTGTACAGACTGGGAGAAGAACTCCTTGAGAGCAGCCCTACAGAGAAGGACTTGGGGGTCCGAGAAGCTGGATATGAGCCAGCAGTGTGCGCTTGCAGCCCGGAAGGCCAACTGTCCTGGGCTGCATTAAAAAAGGTGTGGCCAGCAGGGAGAGGGAGGTGACTCTCCCCCTCTACCTGGCTCTTGTGAGACCCCAAATGGAGTACTGTGTCCAGGCCTGGGGCCCCCAGCACAGGAAGGACGTGGAGCTCTTGGAGCAGGTGCAGAGGAGTGCCACTAAGATGATCAGAGGGCTGGAGCACCTCTCCTACGAGGAAAGGTTGAGGGAACTGGGCTTGTTTAGCTTGGAGAAGAGAAGGCTCTGGGGAGACCTCATTGCGACCTTCCAGTGCTTGAAGGGAGCCTATAAACAGGAGGGGAAGAGACTATTTACAGGGGTTGATAGTGACAGGACGAGGGGGAATGGTTTTAAACTAAGAGAGGGGCGATTTAGGTTGGATATTAGGCGGAAATTCTTCACTGTGAGGGCGGTGAAGCAGTGGCCCAGGTTGCCCAGAGAAGCTGTGGATGCCCCATCCCCGGAGGGGTTCAAGGCCAGGCTGGATGGGGCCCTGGGCAGCTGCTCTAGGGGTTGGCAACCCTGCCCACAGCAGGGGGGTTGAAACTGGATGATCTTTAAGGTCCTTTTCAACCCAGGCCCTTCTGTGATTCTGTGATTCTATGAATTATTTGTTACTGTTGCACAAAAAGCTTACCAAGACATTTCCTTCGCCTCTGGAAAAGTTTCACAGGTTTTAAGATGCCCAAGGGAAAGAAAGACAGGGTTTTTTTCTTCATTCTATAAACAGAGCCAAGTAGAGGAAACTAAAGAAATGATAGTACCTGAAGGTCAGCAGTTTTAAAAATAACTGGGGTAATTAGACAAGTAAACTCAGTTACAAAGAGGACTGGTAGTTAGATCGTGCCCAAATTAGATCCTACTAAATTGCCTCCTGATGAGTAGCTAGGGTCAAGAACCACTTCTGAAGATCTTGGTCTAGCATCCTGTGGGCAAATCAGCAAACACCAGGACAAAAAATTGTTATTGTCCATGTAATGAGGAATGACTGAAGTGAGGATGTTCTACTGATGTTGAAACAATGTCTGAAATTGTTTTGGAAAGAGAGTAAACCCATTTTTCAAAGTGATAAAGTGATTTAATAACAACTTCTGCATTAGCAGTGTACTGACAGTATTTGCAGGGAAAAAAAAAAAAAAAAGGAACTTCCCTGAAAAGTAAACACTCATTGAAAATCTATCATGGCATCAAGTCATGGAGACCTAGTTCATTGCCAAATTGAAATAATTCAAATGGAATGTGTATGTTCAGACAATATACAATAGAATTCTAGGGTTTCTGCGTAATTTTATATCTTTCTCCCATAAAAATGACTTAATTTTATTATGATTTTTAGATATGCGGGACCTCACTCTTTTCTCACTTAAACAAGGACTTCGTGTTGTGGTGTTTTTACATACAAAAGACCCACTTCTCTTTTCACTCAGTGAGATAACTAAGCATTTTTTGCATAAATTAGAAAGAGGATTACTGTCATTTAGCCGTAACGTGGTGGCTAAAAGCTATTTAAACATTTTATCTTGGTTTGATATGCTGTCATTGTTAACTCATACAATGGAGTTTTTAAAGTGAACTGAATGGAAGAGAAAAGGAAAAAACTTCATTGCTTGTCAGGAAACTCAAACGGCAAGTGTTATTGTCAGAAGAAAAAGCACTTTTGGCAAGATTTGTTCACATATGGTGGGGAACGTAGTTTTCAGAGACAGGTGCAGGATGAATCTTGTTTCTCAGAGGTTTTTCTTGGAGATCAGAACGTGTGTTTGGGCAACAGGGGAAGGTGCAGAATACCTGGGATGGGCTGAAGCGAGAATGGCAGGCCACGGATGATGTGAGTAAGCTGACTGATACGGTGCATTTTGGTGGAAACATAAGGCTCAGGAGGTAATGAGTGCATTTAAATGTGTCATACTTGCAGAATACAATGTAGAGAGTTCAGGGATATCTTATTAATATTTCAGTGTGCATCTTTTTATATAAAACATACATCTTGTGTATGCAAAGTACATTTTCAGGAGCTCGCTTAATTCTGAGGCTAAGATATGTGTCTCTGCATTAAGCCTGAATATTTTATTACATCATAAATATCATATGTTTCAGTATAATAATGGAAGACAGATAACTAAATATTTGATTTTATGCCAGCTGTAACGACCCCTCATATGAAGAACTGTTTTCATCATCATGACCCCATTACAAGTGCACTGAAAAATTTGACAATAATTTTGGGATCCAGCAAAATGTAGCTACATTAGCACTGGATGTTGTAGCAATGTGGCACTGGCTCTGCTGCAGTCTGTGTCCAGCCTTTATTATTATCCAAAATGCCCTGCTTCTTCCAAAGTGGTTCTCTGAAAGCTTTCCAGGTTGAGGTTTACTTAGTACATTGAGGTCCCCTTCCACTCCAGATTAGTGAACTGGCTGTTCTGTGCACTGCTAGCTCCCCATTTCATTCATTCCCTCTCTTTATTTGGAAAAGAACCTGCCTTCCCCTAGCAATCAGATACAAAAGTCACAAAATACCTTGAGACCACTTGGTATTCACAGGCAGGCGCTTGTTCCTGCTCAAAGCCAAGCTAGCTGTGTATTCATGGCACTCCAGCAAATGCAGCCTTTATGAGAAGTAGCTTTGGGCTGCAAAGTTCATATGGCTACTCATAATTTCTTCAGGTGTAGAGATATTTACATCCAGGATGTTATAGTCCAGCTATAGTAGAAATAAATACAGTGGCTTGGTTTATTTACCCTGTCTGTTCTACAGCAATTTAATCAGTGCTGTTTTGTTTGCCTCTATCCCCTCCTCATTCTTTGATTACGTGGTGAGGTCAGACCAGTAAAACCATTTCACAAATTTTGTCTGTGGGACAGACTGTTTGGCATCTGCTGCAAGTCTCACAACAGTGCTACCGCAGGGAAAGCAAGAGACAAAAGAGTTCTACCTAAATCTCTGGGGGACAGATAGTGATGCTCTGGTGATGAACAAGCTTAAAGCCACAACTGTTTTGTGATGTGTCTTTAGAGATCGTATTGCAGAGAAAAACTAAGGCAAAACCGGTGCCAATCATAAGATTGAGCCAGAAGGATATTAGTCACAAATAACATCTTGCCCGCTCTTAGGTCCTCATCATCGTATACAGATTTAAGGGAGGACTGACAGAGAACAATCTTTCTTCAGGAACTTGGGCTGAGGGCACACTGTTCTGCCTAGTGTCTTTCTGTCTTTGTGCAAGTGCAAGCAAGCTGAGCTTCAGTATTTGTACTCTTTCTCCTTCATTTCTCCTCCTTTCTTTTTCTTCATCTTTTTCTTCCTTGGTGACACACATCTTCCCCGGATTGGTCGGTACATTTATCGCGACTGTCCTATTAACCTCTTTCCTTCCCATCCCCTTACAGCTCCAAAGCGAGGAAGAACATTTTAAGCCATAGCACCCTGGTTTGGTAGGGCTTTATAGCATCCCTAACCCTTAAGAGAAGGAACTCATTAAAGGAGTGGATCTCTCATTTTGCAGACTAATGCATGCTTCAACGAATGCATGCTTGAAGCAAGTCCCATGGGAAAGTCCTATCCTGCAGTGGGAAACTGCTGCACCAGAGCTTCAGGCCTCTGTTGGTCAGGAAGTGCTTTCAAGTTCTTTGTGAAACCTGGCGTTAGGAGAAAATGTTGAACTGTTAGGTCACGCCAAATAGGTACAGCTAAAAGCAAACAGCAGCAAAACCACCAAAGTGCAGAACATAGGCTTCATGCAAGTCCAAAGGATGCCTGGAGAGGACGCATTCTCATGGCTCAACAGCACAAGGTTATTATAAGGTCCAGGCTCATAAATTAGGCTGTATGAATTGTGAAAGGGCTTCTGTGGGTCAGGATTTCCTCTTGTGTGTTAGTTTCCACATCTGTAAGGGCCAGACAACGAGAGAGTGTGTTTAAATTAGAGAGGAGTTTTAAGTATCCTTCATGAATGAGAGAGGTTCAGGGAAGTTGTGGGTGCCCCATCCCTGGAGGGGTTCAAGGCCAGGCTGGATGAGGCTTTGAGCAACCTGGGCTAGTGGGAGGTGTCCCTGCCCATGCCACAGGGGTGGAGCTGGATGAGCTTTAAGGTCCTTTCCAACCCAAACCATACTGTGGTTCTATGATTCTGTGATTCTAAGCTTTCCTGAATAGGCAGGCACGGGCAGAGACATTAATGTGCCTTCACATGTATGTGTTGTGAGTCTGGCCTGAGGAGTGTTTATGGAGTGTGGTTGCACTTCCTCTACATCAGTGCAAAGCTGAATTATTTGCAGTGTGTTTTGGAGGCATCAAATTCAATCCTCACTCCAGAAAGTTTTAGTTTAGTAGTTTTGCTGGAGAAGATACTACAGTGCATGAGTCCGTCTCCTCAAAAGTTGCAGCCCAGGTGGTATCATGCTCTGTGCACACTTCAGTGGGAACATAGCTCATCTATGCTGCCCTGCTGTCCTCTGTGAAGCTATTTATCTGGGAAAATTAGAGATGGGCTTAAGGAGATGCACGTAGTTTTATGTAGTGATACTTTAGTGCTGAAAAACTTGAGACTGTAAATAAAACATGACATAAAACACAGGAAAACAATTGTGTCGAGGTTTATATAGCCACAGGGTCAGGTTTTGCTGAACACCTGGTGGTCTGAGGCAGGGACAGGGAGGGTTTCAGTCACCACTTAGGGTCACAGGCAAGGAATTGACTTCTAGTGGGCTTCTAGTTCCAACGTGGGGTCCTCCACAGCTGCATCTTCCTTCACCACGCTGCAGGGGAAATGCTGAGAGCGTTCCCTTTCATAACTCTGACCGAGTGTCTGCCTGCCTGTCTCCCTCAAAATCTTGCTCCTCTCTCCACCACGGGTCTTCATCGGCTCCCGGGAAAACAGACTCTCAGGCGAGCCACGGCGGAGGCTTAGGCTACAGCAGGTCGGTTCGCAGAAGCCAGGCAGGCGGATGGACGGCCAGACCAGCCCTGCCTGAGCCGGGCCCTGCCCGGGGCCGCACCAACCCATTGTTCCGTGCCCCCTCTTCAATATGTCATTGGCAGAGGCGCCGATTGGCTCAGCCCTGGCCTGGGGTGGGTCCAGCCTGGAGCTGGGGAAACTTCCAGCAGTTTCTCACAGAGGCTAGATCGGTGGTACTCCTTCCCACACTCCCCCTCCTGGTTACCAAACGCTGGGAGCCAGGGGGAGGGGACAAATCATTAAGAGTCACTTAAAAAGGAGCCACCACTGTAACCCCTCCCTTGCCACCAGCAGCAGAGTGGAAGCTAGGGGAACTCTTAGCAGTTGCTTCAGGAGCCATTACGCCCCTCCCTGCTACCA
>WKFP01014749.1:523173-563675 GCA_011057875.1 Pterocles orientalis
CCTCTGCAAAGAATGATTAGACATCAGTCCAGAAAGAAAAAAGAAAAAAAAAAAGAGGCCACAGCAAATGCAGACCTGCCTTAAAGGGATAGAAGAATATTTCAAGGAGGTGCAAGCACTTGTCTCATCTGCTGTTGTGTGTGGGGATGAAAGGAATGCACGACTCTTCACATCAGACCCCAGAAATCCCACATTTAAAGGGAGCAAATACTCAGTGTTGCCTGCACCTTATGCCTTTCTTAGACAAGAAACAAACAAAGGAACCATATGCTGGTTACAAAACTCACTGTAGCTCCCAGCAATGTGTTGCAGACAATTAAAATACCAAGCAGAAATTTGTGGCTTTGTGATTTTCCCATGGAATCTGCTGTTAAAGGAAATGTAGCCAGGCAGAAGTTCAATATCGTGGCAGGCTGGATTATTTAACCTTTATCCATGAGCAGATCCAGGGGATCTAGCCTGGACTGGCACTTCAGTTCTCTGCAGGAAGAGAGAAACACAGACCCTGCTCCCTGGGACATGGGTCAACACTGTCACGAAGAAGGATGAGCACGAGCTTCTGTCTCATCCACATTTGGGCAGCTGGCTATGGCCTGAAATGATGAGGTCAGGTTAAAAAAAAAATGAGGCAGAGCTAGCAGAAGCTTAGGGTAATTTCCCAAAGCACTATATATTTATTTGTGTCTGAGGATGAATACACAAGGCTAACTTTAGTTCCTGTTTTTGAAAATGTTGTCCCTAATCGACACAGACCATCATTTATTCCCTGCCCTGCCCCCTCCGCTCCCTCCTGGTTTTTCACAGATGGAAATATCATTTTCCAAGCCTATTTTTTTCCAGGTGGAGTGACTCCGAACTATAAAAGTGAATTTCTCACAATCATCTACGGACAGAATTAAAACCAGAACTTTAAATGAACTGGAATTTACTGTCAGAAAACTCCAGTTAGGTGAGTAACGGGCAGTAGCAAGCCTGCAAGGGGGTGGGTTTGGCCTTTTATTTTTAATTTTTGTTTTTGATATTCAGAAAGCTCAGCAAAAAAATGGTGAGACAGTGGCCCTGCTCCAGTTTTAGCCCCTTTGTGTATGAAGTTAGCCCATAATTATAGCACAGGGCAGTGGCTATGACTCCAAGGGTCAAGCTACCCATTCTAATGATTTTCAAGCTGAAATCATGTTCAAAAACAAACTTGCTGAAGGGCAGCCCTGCAATTCATTCTGCCAGCTACGGACACCTGCAGAGTCACCAGAAGATTACTCCTAATGCAAATAATCCATCCCATGGCATGGAGGACATCCCAGAGATTTAGTTACCACTTAACTGGTGGGGAAACCAGAGATTTGTGGTCAGAAATATCACACAGATGGGGCTGTTGGAAAATCCGCTGCATCCCGGGCTTTCAAAACTGAAAAACAGATGAAGTGATTCCGGCGTGACCCCTGCTGTGATATAATGGATCCTGTCTGTGTGCACAGTGTTTGCCATGATTTACCTCTTGCAATTCCTGGCTTATGTAACAGACAGCAATTGGGAAAATGAATTACTATTGATTAGACATCCTGCGCTATTGAGTTCTGGGCAATTTTATGAATTTATTTATTTGAATAAAAGCTTTTAATGATCCCACTGATTTCAGATGGCTCTAGTAAAACATCAATTCTTCTTTCCTTTTTTCCTGTTTGTGAACAGGAAACACATCCTTCTAGGCACTGTTTATGCCAGCTATGACTTCTTGGCGCCCATACATGGACAGAGCTACCTGATTAAAATCATGGCATGGGTTTGGGGAGGAGCAGAAGAGACAGGGGACAGTCTGCACTCAGAGCTCGGGGTGAGCTCTTGCCTTCCTGCAGCAAGCAGAAGGGTCGAGCCCCAGCCCCAGAGCATCACTGGGGCAGAGCATCCCTCCAGCAGAGCATCCCTGGGGCAGAGCATCCATGGGGCAGAGCATCCCTGGGGCTGTGGAAAACCTTTTTAGAAGAAAAATATTTATGTTTATGAGAACTTTCTTAGAAGAAAAATACTTATGTTTGTAAGAATCTTCTTAGGAGAAAAATATTCATGTTTGTCAGAACCTTTTTTAGAAGAAGGTCCTCAGGTAGTTGATTTCTACTACAGGAGAAAATAACACCTGCAAGGGATGAGAAAGAAAGCAATTGTACAGAATGTGAGTGAGATAAGGAGGAACTGAAGGTAAACAATCAGCATGATTAGGTAATGTTAAAGGTCCCGTTCCCAGGACCAAAGTTAGCCAGTAGTAACTTTGTCTTTAGGATTTTAAAATAGTTGTATCCAATCAGGAATTGCCAAAATTGCATGAGCTCTGTATAAAAATGTGTAATCGAGGCATAATAAATGGCTACAGCATGATCATATTGGTCTGCGTCTGAGTCCCTACCAGCGTCATGGGGCAGAGCATCCCTGGGGCAGAGCATCCCTCCAGCAGTGCAACCATGGGGCAAAGCATCCCTGGGGCAGATCATCCCTCCCTCTGCTGAGCGCAGCAGCAGCAGCGGGCTGCAAATAAAGGCCAACCAACAATACAACCACAGGTCTAGCCCCTTAATTACCTCTCACACCCTCCTGCCAAAATTAAAATTCTGCTAAGAAAGGAGAGGATTAGGTGCTGCTCTGCTAAAGAGGAGATTGTACAGAAGCAAGTGAAGGTCCTGAAGAGGCAGTCTAGGGTTTGGAATGGGCTGTGTTTTAAATCTTGCCAATGTCTTATGAGGCATATCTGCTTGCTGTAGAAATAAACACTGAGGTTAAGATGTAATCTGGCACTGAGCTGTTCTCTGACGAAAATGAATGACAAAACACTCGCTGGAGTCAGATTCTCCGTGCTCGCTTTAAAGGCCTGGAGACTTTTGCAAAGGTGTTTCCAGTGCATGTATATTAATGGTCTTTTAATAGGAATTTTTCCTGAATAACCTAATGCATGAGAATAGCATGCACACTAGCAAGAATCATCAGCCCTTTTTTACCCCGTCAGAGGAAATGGATTAAGCAGTAATTTCGACGGTACAATGGACCTGAATGAAGGAATAACATGGCTTTTGATATATGATAGTTTCAGGAGACTGACATAAAAATAGGTTAAAGAAAGTCCTCAAAGGCACCTATGCAGAACATTTTCAAGGTCTGGAAGTAGGTTGCATACAGAATATCCTCCTTTCATTCAGGCAAAAAGCATGTTCTGCTTACACAGCAGAAGGGACAAGGGGTGGGAACCATAGAATCATAGAATCATAGAATGATTAGGGTTGGAAGGGACCTTAAAGATCACCAAGTTCCAACCCCCCTGCCATGGGCAGGGACACCTTCCACTAGACCAGGTTGCCCAAAGCCACATCCAGCCTGGCCTTGAACACTTCCAGGGATGGGGCATCCACAACTTCCCTGGGCAACCTGTTCCAGTGTCTTACCACCCTCATAGTGAAAAATTTCTTCCTAATGTCTAACCTAAATTTACCCTCTTTTAGCTTATACCCATTACCCCTTGTCCTCTCACTACACTCCCTGGTAAAGAGTGCCTCCCCATCTCTCCTGTAGCCACACGTGGCTTCCTGCGATTATTTCCAACCATAATCAATGAGGTACTAATGTACCGAGGTAACAGTTCTGTAAACAGCCCTGAGTATGCTCGTTATGGAATAATAAAGTTTTAAAAAACTTTAAAAGGGGAAGAGAGAGTGAGAGAGGCAAAGAAGAAGGACGAAAAGGATCTCAAGAGGGGCTGCTCTGTTACAAGCGGAAAAACAGGATCGTGAAAGATGGATCTGGGCTCAGGCAGGCACTTAAAGCCTTTAAACAAGCTCGGCGGGGAATTTAATTCTCTACCTTACTGTAAAAACATGTATTGATGAAACAGGCTGTTTGTGACACAGACTATCTACCCTTCTAATTGCATTTTTTCAGAAATACCTATCTCCATGAATGGATGCTGAATTTAAGTTCTCCAAGTGAAAAAAAAAACAACCAAGCAACACATTCAGTCTTCCAGAAGTCTATGAAAATGTGGGCTTTCTCATTTACTTATTAGGTGATTATTTCATACCCTAGGGGTGGATCATTTCCACAAGAATCAGAGTAAGTTTGGACTGTAAGGATGGATTTGAATGGGGGCTCCTGCAGTGGATCCCTCAATCCCTGAATGAGCACAAACAAGGCAAGTGAGGACCCAGTGACTGTGCTGGTACCTTCACAAGCTGTTTTTCTCTCTGCGATGGTGGGTGCTGTCACCATCACAAGGTGATGGTCCAGTCCCTCATCCTTCCTCCCCTCCCTGCCTTCCCCTCCTCTTTCCCCAGCATTCAGAGTCTGGCATTCAAATCAAAGGTTTGCTTTGAAGTTACAACCTAAACTGGGAAGCTGATAACTATTTTCCTCCCCGTGCTTTAGTGATGATGAATTGCTGATTAAAAAAAAAAAATTACTTGTTCTTCTTTTCTTTTTTTCTTTTTTCTTTTTTTTTTTCTTTACATACAAGCAGTAAAAGTCAAGGCTCCACATTGCAAATATGTGCAAATTCATCCTCTGGCTGTGTGTGCTATGGCAAATCCTATGGAGATAAGGAGCTAAAGCAGCAGGGGTGCAGCAACATAAGCTCCAAAGCTAGACATGCAATTTAATAGGCAACAAACTTAACAAAGGGCAAAGGGATATTTAACAGGGAGGTGAAATATTCCAACCATTAAAAAATAGTAAATTGCTGTGATGGCCAGAGGTTTGGCGCTGCATCTCAATGTGTATGTGAGAAGAAGTATAGAGGTTTGCCCATTAATTAGTCTAGTTAATAATTATATTTTTTTTCAAGCAAAGGGGTGTTCTGAAGGATGGAGATTGTTGCTGTTGCTATGAACAGAATTAAGTAAAATAATATTGGGGGGGGGAGGGGAAGGGCTTAGTAATGGGTTGAATGCTTAAGGTAATCATCCTGTTCGTCATAAATGACGGTGTGTTTAACCATAAGCAAATTAGACCATGTCAGTCTTTTAGGAGGCAATTAATGGAACAGATTTTCTGTGGCCAGTTTTCACACGCATGGGGCCTGTTTCTGCCTCTCTTGGCACAAGCGTACCTCTTGTCTTCAGCGCAGCTGCCACCGACTTTTACCACTATCAGGAGTAACTGGGTCAAGCCCACAATACAGGGCATAAATGTTCTTCAGATGGAAAAAAAGAATATATTGCAAACAGATATCAGTCCTTATTAGAATAACAGTTCCAGTAAAGAATTTATTCTGATCCAGATTCCTAACACTTAATGATGGAGATGCGGGAAGGTGCTTAGGTTTGCTGAGAGCCTGCAGTAATAGCTGTTGATTGTCCTTTTTTCCCCAGCCAGCTCCGTCTTCAGTCAGACATATTAAGAGACTGCACTTACATCGCAAACTGGCCTTTTTCTTTCATTTTCTGCAGTTCATTTGTAGCCAATCAGGTCGCATCAGGATTCATTGCTTTTAATGGGAAATGCACTCTTCTGGATCAGATACCTGTTTTCAATTTGGAGAGTGTCCGATTTCAGTGGCAGAGGTAACAGAAATAAAGAGGAAAAAAGCAAGTGCCTATAGTATAGATTTCTGCCAGCAACAGAGCTAACAGAGCTGCCAGTTTCTGAATCACTGGGACCTTAGAGTCTACTTATATTTTCCAACTTATGATGGTGAAAGAAGTGAAAAATTAACTACATTTTTTTTTAGCTTATATGAAAAATTAACTATTGTCTTTTTCTAGGAATGGTAACTTTTTGGCATAAAAGTGCCCTTACCGCAGTCTATCTCCAGAGCCACAGCCTCCTAAGGAGCCCACTACTCTCCAATGAAATTCTGCAGAAATATTCCTGACATACAGCCTAAGTCAGCATCAGGCTCACTAGTGGTTAGAGTGGGATCAAATTCAGCCTCGGTATCACCTACAGTATTTTTCAGTTGTCACAGAGGGGGGAATGATGGACAATGTTGCTGTGCCTCTGAAAACATTTTTTTTTTCAAAATCATGTAACAGAGGCAGCGTATTTTCTGTACAAAGTTTTGATGTAATTGGTGTTATGAAGAACACCTGCGTAGATTTATCTGTGGCAGAAACGTCAGCGTACCATTTTCCGAACAAGGAGAAAGAAAAATTATATGGGATCACAGCATCAATACTGTAGACCTCTGCTTCAGTTCAAAAACAGTCTGCTCAGATTTATTTGTTCTCTTTGAATTATGGAGATCATTATGACATCCCTGATACAAGTGCCTGGTAAGCAGCACACCTCTCTGCAGAGGGGGTCAGGTCAGCAAATGGGTTTCTCCGTACCTCTCAGAAGAGAGTGACTTGCTGCTATCACCCATCACCTTTTATTCATTGCTCTGGTTGTTATACAGGGAGCAGATCGGGCTGCTTGCTCAGCTCCAGCATCTTCTTTGATGTGATGGGTCTTTCCTCTTCAGTCTGCAGAGCCGTGAAGCGGTTCTGCAAGGGCACCTCAGGCGTTGAGGGAAGCCTCTTCCTCCTGCTGGTCTTTGCCGTTGCAAGCTTCCATTCTTCTGCATTATTGCCCCCCCTCCCTTCTGTGTGTGCAGGTGGGGGGTTTGGGGCTGTTTGGCTGTGGGTCCACTGCAGACTGCGCTTGGAACCATCTAACTCCTTCTCAGCTTTCCTGATGCTCCACAGCCTTCTCACCACCTCCTGCAGCTCTGCCACCTGCCCCAGGAGCTCTTCCACCCGGGCACACCTTGTGCAGGTGGGTTGCCCACCCAACCCTGCCCCAGGAGAACGGTCTGGGCACTTCCTGCAGTCTGAGCTCTGCACCACAGCTTCTCCCTTCAGCAGCTCTGTCTGGGTGGAGGCATTGGCCATGGCTGGGGTGGATGGTGCAGACCATGCTCTCAGACGGGTGCCACTGTTCTGTCTTGAGGGCCAGGAAGGACAAATACCCTTCAACTCTACAGCTGGGCACGTTTGGAGAAGAAAACCATGAGGGCAGGGAGGAAAGCAGTAATGTGAATGGGAAAAAGTAGGGCAAGAAAGGCTTCCTGTCAACCTCTAAAGAAACCACGGAATCCTGCCCTGTATACCCTGACAAAACACTTCATCGGACTTGGATGACCATGACATGTAACCAAGCTGAGTGCTAGACAAACCACCAAGGGGCCACTTCTACTTTGCCAACAAGACCGTGCATATTCAGGGAGCTTTCCAAGTGGCATAGATTTATTTGATCTATTTGAATAAATCTATTTGGGTTCCTTCCCTCTCACCAACAAACAACCCACCTATGTTCCCTGAGCCCAGCATTTTCTTTCATCTCATCGGGAAGTGACAGACACCCTCAAGTAGCTGCAAACTGAGCCCTGAGAAGTGGCCTCTGCCCTTCCTCAGCCTGGGAAAGAAAATGCTCAGCAGCTGGTGCCACTCCTGAGGGCAGCTGCTATTGTGACACTCAGATGGCCCTTCTTTCTCTGACCATCTGTCGGTCCAGCGCAGAGGAAATCTACCTTGTAGACCTCATTTTTGGCCAGCTGGCACCTAGTCTCTTAGCTCTGATTTTACCCAGAAGCTAGCAAAAGCCACCCTCAGGGCTGCCAGAAGGGGCATCATAGAAGTGGCCTGGTCAAGAGATGGGTGGGCATTTTTTTAAAAAAAAGCTATATTTCATTAGAAAGCACCCTGCAGCTAAACCTGAGATGTTCTGTGAAAATACACCAAGTTTGGCCAAACTTTGGGTGAACAGTCAGTGGGCTTGCAAGGAACTACGGTTGGGTGGGTTGCACTGGATGCTAAAGGGCCCACATTTCCATCTCTACATAAATACATTTCCTGAACTCTGACACCTAAATCCACCGGGGGATTGTCATGGTACAAAAACCTATGTAAAGAAAAAGAAAAATCGATTGTTTCACCAAGAAATGCACAAGAAAAAAAAAAAAAAAGAAAGTAAACAGAGTTATGGTCTCAACATCACCAGTTCAGCAGTATTTGTAAGCCGACATAGCTGAGAGAAGTAGGAAAAAAGGCATTTTTGTTCAGACACTGGAATCAGAGACTAAGGAGATCTAGATCTGAAGCACAGCTTAAATGGACCTTCCTGACTCTGCCTCAAGTTTCTTACATTTCCTCAGGCAAAGCATTTAATCTCCCTCTACTTGAATTCCTCATTTGTAAAATAAGGGTAATACTTCCTCTCTCTTATCTAGTTAGTCAACCAGGGCCATTGAAGAATTTGGCTACCTGAAGTGAAATTTAACTGACTGAATTAAAATATGGGTCCTCAGCATGTTCTCGCAGCTGCTGCTTAGAGCTGGAGACGTCTGAAATCTCTATTCATGCACCTTCCAAAGTGGCACGCACCTCCATGTTTCTTACCCAGGCACTTGAATGTTGAACCTTTGGAGCACCTGAATTTCCCTACAGATTTAGCCTCCATCTCTCCAAGGTTATCATTTGGGGATTTATTGTAGTGACGAGCATAACAGTTACCATTTGGGAGACAGAAATATCCAACTTCCAGGAAACACAGTTGAGTTACAAACTTTTTTTTTTTTGAGGAAAGTTTGTCTGCTAAGAGGAGATGCCAAAGTGAAAGGGCTTGGTGTAATTTAGCGCTGAATGAAAGACACTGTATAACAAGGACTCTGTGATCACAAAGGCTTTGAAAGAGAAGGAACATGCTTATCTTGTTTGACAGCATCACCCACAATGTGTCATTATAGATATTGATGATTGTATAGCCATAATTAAAGTGTTGTGCTTCAACAGCGAAATGCAGAAAGAAGTGTCAGATCATTAACACAGGTTTAAGCTAAATCATCTGTTTTATGTCTGGTTATGCAGCCTGCACATAAGAGCTGAGGCAAATATTTGAGGTTCCTTGCTTAAAAAGAAGAGTTACTGTGTCTAATCATCGAAGCAGAGCTTCTTGCCAAGGGCAGAAAAACCTAAAGAAATTTATGTCACCTTCAAATCAATGTTGATAATACAGGTGGCATTTATAGAAGGTAAAGTCATCCGTATTAACACAGTCTATGTCCAGTGCCTGTCAAAAGAGACGACGAACCCACTGTCCAGAAAGACATTTGGCCAAAGCAGGGTTTTGTTAGAATACGACAGGCTGATAAATTGGAGTGACTTTATTTTTTTCCTGAAAGTTTCTTCATTTGGACATAAGCAGTGACATATGGATGCCTTGTTTTGTGAGAATAATAAGGATCATTCAGGCACCTCCTGGTGTTACTCACATGCTTGTTCTTGTGATGCTCACAGGATCAGCATTGACTACGTGCATGAATGCAGAAATGGACTTCATAAAATTTGCAGGGAAAAAAAAACTAGTTTATCAGCATGATGTTTGCTATGAAGGATGAAAGAAGAAGTCTAGCAATCATCATTCTCAACAAGTCTGCAAGCCCAGGTGACAGCATGGCTTAGAATAACAATAAAATTACCTACTAATGCTACTACACAAAGTTCAACTGGTTTTGGAAAAAAAAAAAAAAAGAGGAACGGGAGAAGGTACAAAAATCTCGAGTGGAAAGGTACATATAGCACTTATTTAAAAAAAACTCAAGAGAGATCCTTGTAAATGCTTCACATTCATTAAAAAAAAAAGTCAGTGTACCTAGAGAAATTTCATTACTTTATGCTTTAGACATGCATTTGTTTGAATGTTCCATAATGCATTTCCTGCAATCTTTTCCTGCAACTTAATTGACATATTCTTATCCAGAAAAGTGTAACATATATCTAAAGTTGTTAAGACAATAGGTAAAGCATAACAACAAATAAGGAAGTAGTGAATTGTTAACATCCTGCATTACACAGCTGGACATAGAGGAAGATCCTATCCATGAAAATCCTGTGGTTCTGTTGGCAATTTACAAATACAAATGACTTCATGCTAGAGAATTAAGTCCAGAAAACAAGAATAAATTGTGGTCTTTTAGAAACACAAACATTCGTAATAAAAGGAGACTGAATTATGAAATACATGATCTGATGGACACTATCCACTGTACCCATTTGGCAATATAATTCCAAACAAACGCAGACGTAAAAGGATGGGGGACTGATGCTAATGACAGAGACTCACCAGTGAGCATGAGAGAAATAAAACCACCCTCAACAGTCAATGTGTTGCAGCGGTAGGGGAAATATTTTATGCATCAAGGTTGTATGAGAACCATCATCTGGAATATGGTGAAGGTGCCCAGAGGGGATCAACGTAATTCAGGAAGGGCCCGAACTAAATAAAAAAAAATTCACAATAAAACTTAGTCTGGCTAAACAATAACAAAGACAGGGTATTTTGGAATTCTACTGAATTTGGGAAACAGAGATGAATTTTTTAGTATAACTAGTAATTGACATTTAGCATAAGCATAATAAATATAGCTCTGAGTAAATGGAAGGAAATTAGGAGTGAAATTTTAAGAGGAATTTCAAGACAAACTTCTTGACAGTGAAATATATTAGATTGTGCAGTAGTCTCTCCAGGGAAATAATGAAAGCACTGTCACTTGGGACTTTTAAAATTACACTGAAAAAAACCCACGATAGAGTATCTAGTAGAGAGAACAATCTTTGCATTGGCCTCAGGGAGTCGAACTGAATTACTTAATTGGTCTTCTCAGTTTCTAATTTCTGCAGGACAAACCATGCCCTATATGCTTTCTACACAAGGGAAAAACCAAGCCCAGGCAGTCTCAATTGAGGTGTTGAGTCTCCCATTGCCTATGCTGAGGCAGGAGGAGGGCTGAGCCCCCCAGCCTGGTCCTGGCTGCTCCATCCTCATATACACCCGCAAACCCCTCCAGTTCCTTCCCCTGTCACCTCCCCAGAGCTCAGTGAGGAGCAGCACTGGGGCCAGGATTAATTTATTTCAGCATGTTTCAGCCTCTTCTCTGGGGGACCTGATGGCAGGATTTTTTTTTTTCCAAGAGCCACTTCTGCCCCATGCTCTTAAATTTAGAGAATTCTTCTGTATCTGAACATATGCTATGGAGAAGTAATAAACAAAAGTGGCTGTGACTCTTGGGTCCCACCTTTCTGTCTAATTTATCAGAGGCTCCTTCTCTTTGAGCCCAGCGGCTGCTCTTCTTCATGCTGTCTCTTGGTGTGACTTTTCTCATCCTTTGATAATCTAGAGAAAGGTTCAGTTCATCTTTCATGTTTCTGCATTCCTTTTTTTTTTTCTACAACATAAACAACAAAAAGAAAAAAGGAAATTGAGAAAAAATCTGTCACTTAGACCAGTAAAGCTATAACTGTGGACAAGTTGTAGTAGAAAACCTGCAACCTCAGTTCTCTGGTAGAACACGACTGTTTTCTATGGTGTACTAGCATGGTGAGGGAGGTGCTGCTCGTGATTTGAGATTTGATGCACAAGAGGAAGTGGAACTGGAGCACAAGATGGTCTTGGTACTTACTATATGTGTATATAATGCTGTGTTAAATTCAATCAAAGTTCATGGGCATACATTCAAGCAGTCTTAAGGATTTGTACCTTAAGTGAGATGAGAGCCAGATGCAACTTTTGTCTCAGTACATTTGTGTGCAATGGCAATTCAGCAAACTAATAACAGAGAGCAAACTTTAAACATGTGAGCATCCCTATCAAAACCATTCTGCCTCAGCAAGTGCTTAATTAGTCTTCATTTACAGAATGGAGACCAACAGGTCAACATAAGCTAGCCGTTATGAAAAGTATTAGCGGTTCTTGTAAATGAGAAAGGCTGGCTGCTACTCAGAGGAATCTGTTTTTTTCTGACTGAGGACCATCAGATGGAAACTGCTAGCAGATACACGGTCACCATGCTGTCCACCAGAGCTCCACCGTTTTACACCACAAGAGAGGACTCTTGCAAGCCAGGCTCTTCTGCTCGGTGTTCTTTGTGCCCTTTTTGCTGTCTTGTCCAGACTTCTTTCTGCTCAGATGTTGCAAGTTTTATTCTGCATCATCCCACTTTCTCCTTTTCCTGTAACACTGAAGTGCTTGGCACCTAGGTCTGGATGCCCCAGGAGGAACTTGGTGTTGAGGTGCTGCAGGACTAACCAATTAAGCTCTCAAGTCTGAACTCTGGGGATCTACTTCAAAGAACAGGAAGGGAATGGACCGGTTTGGCCCAGGTTGGCCCTGGGTTGGAACTGGTCTCTGACGTCCTGCATCTCATAGCAGACAATTATTCACTGCGTATCAGCTGTGGGTTATGTTAGTGGAACAGCCTCTGCTGGTCTTGTCTAATGGTGTTTGAAGCCCGTGAGAGCCCTTTCCTCAGTTTCAATGGTCTGCTGAGGAAGTCCTATGTTAACAAATGTGCTCAAAATGATGGGATCAAAGCATTGCTTGCAGTCAGGACACCTGGTTCAAATTTTTTTTTTCACTTCAAATATGTTTTAAATAGTTAATTTATACCCAGTTTACTTTTTTCCCTTTCCTAACCTTCTCTCATGCTGAAGGACACGGATGCAGTAAAGTGCTCTAACTTGCTGCTGAGTTTGTGGACACAGATAGTAATGTTACCTGGCTTTTATGGGCTTTTTTTTTCAGGTGCATAACACTGTCCAAAGGAGGCCAGTGCTGCTTCCCTATTTTACAGGTGGGTAATTGGGGTACTTAGCCCCCAACAGGTATATTGCATTTCCAGGGATTTCAGTGAGCGTATTCATGTGCTTAGAGTTAAGCAAAAGCTTTACCGCTTCCTTTGATCTGAAGCAACCTCTTTCCTTCGCTCCCAAAGCCCAAATCAGAAATGCTTCCCCCAGATTATTTGCTGAAACTAGTCTGAAAAAAAACACCAAACAACCTAATAAAATGAGGCCTGAACGAGCATGTGAAAAATGCAGTGGAGTATTAGCAGAGCCCATGAGAATGGGCTCCTCTGCTGGAGGTGGAGGGAGGCACACATGCAAACGAGGGTCTTGGGCTTCATATTTCATGAAAGAAAGGTTTCAGCCTTTTTTCCTTGGAAAAAAACCCGGCTTTGAAAATGGAAAGCAACACAAACTGATCATTGTGGCTGAAAGCGCCATCATTAAAAATCTCTTGTCATTCACAAGCTCCTGACAGCTGGTCGCTGGGGCCTGAATAAACACAGCCAGTGCCTCCTGGATTTTGGAGAAGAAGCTCCTGGTTTCTCTAGCTGCGGGGGGGCTGCGTCTCCAGGGCCACCTTGGGCCCCCCGGGCTACCTTCCAGCTGGCCATCTCCAGGGGAAGCAGCCTTTGTCCCCCACCTCCAGCGGGACCCCCACCCCGGGACAATAACCTGTTCAGAGATTTCGGATGCTGTGAATACCCCCCAGCCCACTTTGTCCCGCTCCCCTTCTCCGCCTCCTTCTCCCCTCTCTGCCCTCTCCCAATCTCTCCCTTTTCTGCATCAGACTATATCCCAATCCGAAAGTTCTTTTGCCTCTTGTCCTGCCATCACGCCTGGCTGAGCCTGCTGTCCCAGCAGCGGCCTCGCCCCATGGAGACCCAGGAGTGATGCTGAGCTTTATTCAAGGCTGATGCTGAGCTTTTTTCAGGGGTGATGCTGAGCTTTATTCAGGGTCGATGCTGAGCTTTATTCAGTGGTTATGCTGAGCTTTTTTCAGGGGTGATGCTGAGCTTTATTCAGCGGTGATGCTGAGCTTTATTCGGGGTGATGCTGAGCTTTATTCAGGGCAGTGCTGAGCTTTATTTGGGGGTGATGCTGAGGTTTATTTGGGGGCAATGCTGAGCTTTATTCAGAGGCACAAAATAAGGCTGGTGGCTTCCCCGCCCCATGGCAATAGCAACACTCCAATGCTTCACAGGCTCTTAAACACAGAGCAGAGGCCTCTCTCCTGTAACCCACCTGTTTCTGGGGTAGGTTTCTGGGCAGGGACACCTCAATTTCTTTTCTGTGTGTCACTGGCTTGTCTCCAAAGTGATTTTAATTCTCCCATCAGCTGCGTAACCCCGTCTATTCCCCGCCAAGCCAGACTATGTGTCACTGTTATTCCAAGGCGTCTGCAGACACTTCAATTGCCAACAAAATAAATATTGTGAATGCTTCGCAGAGAAAAAAGGGAAGGGAAGGAGAAAGAGGAGAGGGAGTGGAACAGGAATGGAAATCAGCATCGGACTGGTTTTCCTTACACATGGCTTGCTAACAAGCAGAGAGGCTGGGAGTCAGGAAGGGGAGGGAGGGGAGGAACAGGGAAAATGAGGGGGCGAGGAGGCCAGTCCTACAGGCAACACTGAATGGAGCCCATAGCAAACATCTGCGCTGAGATGCCTAAGGAGAGAGCCAGGCTGTGTGCAGCTTGGAGGCTATTTTATATGTATTTAATGGTTTTTAACTGAGAAAAGTTCCTGAGCATTTAATGCTTTATGAGAACAGCTGGAGACAGGAGTTGTATCTACTGAACTTTCGCATCCTTAAAAAAAAAAAAAAAAAGTCAAAGGCTTTGGTTTCTCTTTAAATTGTTTTTTTTTCCAAATAAGTGTTTGCAAGCATTTGGGAGTAAATGCACACTTCCCAGAGCATAAAATAGATTTTTCTGGAAATTTCTACGTGGCAAGAGTCACCATCCAGTGGGTTTACTGCTACTCTGAAACAACAGTCAAGATGATGTACCAGTGATACCAGCGCAACACTGTTAGCATGCAGAACAGAAACAGGGAGGCAGGTTTACACTGCAAGGTTACAACAATCCCTACATCCCATTAAAAGACTGTGGATTATTAAAAGTTTGAAAAGAGGGAAACTGAGGACAGGTGCTGGGCACAGGCTGCTCCGCAAATTCTCTTCTCACGCTGCTTTCATACCTTTTATAATTACAGCCTCTCTTAAATGACTCTTTTTTTTTTCTTCTTCTTCTTTAATAATTGTACAGAGGTTGGTGATTTAGAATTGTTCTGGTTAATATTCATGCTACAAAATTCAATCAGACTTCCTCACATTTTAAAAGTTCCTTCCCATTTAGAATATTTCTTTTGATCTAAGAGAGATGAACTGCAGTTAAAATGAAATATTTCATTATTTATTTAGCATTTTATAATGGCAGGAGCATGACCGCTGTTCACAGCATTACCATAAGTTTCTTTCATAGTAGGAGGCTCTGAGCAAACCTACAGTACTTTGCAATTATGGTTGTGGGTGGAAGGATGGAAGAGAACAGATGGAGGCCGGGAGAGGTGGAGGAATGTGCACAAGATGGGTTGTAGGTGACCAGCTGTGCTGAGATGAGAAGTTGGAGGTGAGATTTTGGATTCCTGAAACAAAGGGAGTTTTGCTGATGATGTTAGTGATGCTTATTTGGGACCACTGCCTCCCACACCCATGTCAGCTAATATCTGATCCTGCTAAGTGCGCTCCTCCTCAGACCAAGGCGTTTCTCAGGACAGTCATCATTCCGCAATGGGAAAGAAGTTGCCATTTATTTTGAACATTGAAAAACACTAACTTATTTTCAAGCATTTACACTGCTTTCTTATTATTTGCATTTAAAAATAAATGCACACTGCCTCGGAATATTAAACCACAGAGAAATACTACAATTGTTCTTAGACTCTGCAGAAACTTCTCTTCTAAAAATTCAACTTGCAGGCTAAGTCTGACTCAACAAAACTCTTTTACAACAGTGTACAAGTCAACTCACAAAATAGTGTCAGAAATAAATTTAAACAGTTCTAAAAATAGGTGTTGGCCAACGGATCAGCTTCATTACTAAATTTATGCATGACAGTTTTGCCCATTAGGTCTGGGGATCACCTCAGCGGTTTCCAGTAAGGAAAGGAAAAAGCACTTGTGATAATGTTGTGTTTTCCTACAGGCTCGGTGGGTTTTAACCTCTCAGGTATTTCTCACACTGCAGTTTCATGTAAGTGACTGTGACTAGTGTATTTGCAAAGTCAGTAACACATCCACAGAAACGGCAAGTCCTCTCGTTCTGGCCAGAAGCAATGCGGGCAGGGCAAAAAAAAACACCCAGCAGAGGAAAAAAAAGCTCAACATCTGCAAAATGAAGACCATATGTTACAATGTACAATGAGAACTGGATTCAAGAAAAATGAGAACAGTCCCCCTTAAAAAAAACCAAACAACCAACCAAAACCGCAATGGTTTTGCAATCTCCCAGTGAGCCACGGACACATTTTGCTTTGTGGTAGCAGATTAGAGAGTTTTGGGGCCATGGGATCAGTATTTGCTGATCCAGCAAAATGTATAGCCCTAAAAAGTGATGTCAGAAAAGTCCATAACTGAAGCATCACCAGGGGCACCCAATAGAATGAGATTTCTAGCTACTGATAAATCACCATGTCTGTTCTGAACATGATGACCTCAGCACATCCCCTGGGAAAATACTTCCAAATTTTGCCTCGGTGGCAACTGATGTATAACCAGCTCTAAATGGGTGTCCAGTTACTCTGCCATAAGCACCCGTGACTACATCATCTTGTTCCTGTTCACTTGCCCACAGGTGATAACCAAGACGTAGGTTTTCTCTCTTTTGTTGCAAGTTTCCCAATTTTTGTGGAAATCACTGAGGAACTCAAACTCCATCCCAAGTCACATTTCTCAGTACTCTTACTGCTACTCATAAACAAGCAGGTAATGTTACAGCTTCAGGGAGGGCCTGCTGAAGCCAAGTACAGAGTACTAATCTTGACTCTTCTTCCACAGTGGTGAGGCTTCCCCTGAGGATGCAGAATTTTTGATTGATTAAGATTTTTATGGCCTTGAATGCAAAGATCATAGAATCACAGAATGGTTTGGGTTGGAAGGGACCTTCAAGATTGTCTAGTTCCAACCACCCTGCCATGGGCAGGGGCACCTCCCACTAGCCCAGGTTGCTCAAAGCCTCATCCAGCCTGGCCTTGAACTCCTCCAGGGATGGGGCATCCACAGCTTCCTTGGGCAACCTGGGACACTGCCTCACCACCCTCACAGGAAAACATTTCTTTCTAATATCTCATCTAAATCTCCCCTCTTCCAGCTTAAACCCATTCCCCCTCATCCTATCACTCCACCCCCTGATCAAGAGCCCCCCATCTCTCCTGTAGCCCCCTTTCAGCACTGGAAGGTGCTGGAAGGTCTCCCTGGATCCTTCTCTTCTCCAGGCTGAACAACCCCAGGTCTCTCAGCCTGTCCTTGTACAGGAGGTGCTCCAGCTCTCTGACC
Source organism: Pterocles orientalis (assembly GCA_011057875.1). Taxonomy (NCBI): domain Eukaryota; kingdom Metazoa; phylum Chordata; class Aves; order Pterocliformes; family Pteroclidae; genus Pterocles; species Pterocles orientalis. The sequence continues at coordinate 540,303 of WKFP01014749.1, forward strand.
ATCTTTGTGGCCTCCTCTGCACTAGCTCCAACAGCTCAACATCCTTATTTTGTGGGGGTGTCCAGAAGGTGGTTCAGGAGTGACGTTTGCTGTTGAAGTCATCCCAACAGCACGGTATACTGCACCAACAGCCACTACTGACTTTTTTCCTGATTCAGCAGCATCATCTGTGGGAAATGCTGCAGCTTTTCACAAGCTTTGGCTCACTTGTGCCCATCCCACTGCTACGTGGGGAGACAGACTCCTGTTGTGGGTACATGGCTCATCAGCTTCCCCAAGCCAAGTTTCTCTTCAGGCTGGATTTCAACCTGGGTGCAGCACAAGTCATCCATCCAGCTTAAAAATGGGAGGGTGTCTGCCACTTAAGTAGAAGGAGGGAAGGGAAATTAAACTTCTTGTGATCTGCCGGCTCCTATGGGCTGCTCCGTTTTCCTTCCAGGAGAAGTCCTATGCTCGGAGACTTGGATTTGCGTGGGGGGGGATGTTTGGAAGGGCTCCCATGGCACCGTCTTTCCAGCTGCCAGCGACTCCAGGATGACAGTCAGTTCTGTAAGACCATTCCTGCTGCTGACTTCTGATAAAGCCCTTGCAGCCTGGCAGGAATATTATGATATTAAAGAATCACAACTGGAGGCTTTTTGCAAGGGAGGGGGCACAGAAGTTTGCTCTCTTCAGCCAGCATGCAGAAGTTTGCTGGTGCCAGCAACTCAGTCACAGGGCAGGGACAACAGCAGCCACAGCTTGATCTGCTCTCACATCGAGCTCAGCTGCTCCAGCCTGCACAGCTCAGTGCTCAAGGGGAATGTTTTCTGAGGCACCAGAGGAGACATGACCCTCCAAAGATGTAAAAATAGAACAAAGTTCCTAGGTGGCTAGGAATTCACAAAAAAAAAAAAAAAAAAAATCTGTCATAGCTTCGGCTGGGCCTTGGGGGTTGGAAAACCAACAAACAGAAACCCCAACAACAAGGAGAAAAGGCGAAAAGAATGCATCAGTGGCAAGCACCCAATTTGAGACTCCAACAAAGTGGCTAATTTTGGACACGCTGCCCTTTGCCGCTGTTGTACAATTCTTCATGCAGGTCTGGGGCTTGCCCTAGCTTATGATACATCTGTGTTTAATCATGTGTAAGGTGGAAATGTGAGTTAATTCTAGACATAAACAAACTAATTTTTGTTTCAGCTCTGCAGGTGTGTGAGGACATGTGTGAGCGTGATGGATGGCAGCGGGAGTGCACACATGCACATCCCAGCTGTCTGAAGACAGGGTCTAGGAGTCGATTTTTTCTGCCAGGGTTTCTGTCCTGCCCAGTTCTGTAATAACTGCGTGCAAGCTCTGCAGCTGATGGTGTAGCAGAAGCACTGCTCGCCATGACTCGGAGCATCTGCACACCAGTCAGCCAGGAGGGAGAGCTGATGGTGCCTGAGCATCCAGATGAGTCACCTAAACCTGGGACATCATGCTGAAGGCAGGGTGGGCAAAATGCCAGCCAGTGACCACCAGTCTCCAGCCAACGTGCTGGAGTTTCTGCCAGGAGTGACACTAAACTGTTGAGCTGGAGTGTCTGCGTTTGTCAGAAAGAGGTGGTAGGAGAAGTACCATGAAGCTCAGTGAATGTTTGTAAAGCACTTCATAGCACAGAGAAAAATCCTCCTGTCTAAAACTCACCTGTCAAATGTCAGTGCCAGTCAAGGGTGTGCTGCATTTCTTCTGCTCCTCGGCCACATTCCAGCCTCCTGTGCATTAGCTGACAGTCATGACATTTCTGACTTTAGGTGAGACCCGGTGTATGGGCAGCCCTGACACTGGGTGGTGTATGGCATATATAACTGGCTCACCTTCAGCAGGCATCCTTCATGAAGCGTCCTGTGTTTCCCCCTGAAATAAATCAGTCACTTCCCATACAGAGTACTAGACATCCCAATTCCAACCCCTGAAATACCAGGTTAACTGAGACGTGCTAATCACCAACACAACTGCCTTGCCATCCAGCTTGGAGGCACAGTGGAGATGCAAATCCTTACTGTGGTATGGAGGTAGCTCCAGGAGGAAGTAATCTGCTCCATCACTCGTTCTTACTGAAACAGAGGAGAAGCTGCTCGGTGGCACCTCTGTGAAAGTGGCCCCAGAAACAGCTTTCACGTGCCAGTCACAGGGACCAGAGGTGGAGCCAGCATTGGCCCTAGGACAGACACCTGGCGCATACCTCTTCCATGCAGGCCATGCAGGAGTTGTTCTTGATGGAAGTAATTTGGATGCTGTGTGATGTGTAGGGGCTGCAGCTGACCAGAGACCGCGTTATTATCACTTGCCAGAGAATTTTGTAGCATTCTAGGCTATCTAGTACATCCCTGCCCTAAAGAAGGATTGATAGTATCTGGTTTTTATTCTTTGTCAATGTCTGTCTAATGTGTCTTCAAAATTCTCAAATGCTGGCAACACTCTGAGGGCAATCTAGCCCAGTGACATTTTGTCTCTGCTGATAAAAAATATTTTAACCTCTTTGCTGAAATTTTGTTGCTGTCATTTAAGACTGAATTATTGTCCTCCTCCTTCTCCTATCCTATTCTTCTTTGCTTCAGCCTTTCAACTGTCTGGAGGCTGTTTTCATGCTATTCCTCCAGTTTTCTCTTTAGGCTGAATAACTCCAACTTACTCAATTTTTATCCACAGGTCATGTTTTCTAGACTACTGAATAATTCGGGCTCTGCTCAGTTGACCCACATTTTTCTTGAAGGAGCAGAGATCTCAGCTGAGGCTGTAGGAGAACTGAGCAGAGTAAGACAAGACTTCACTACTTGCCTTATCATGACTTTTTCTCTTCTCACAACAACATCTCAGCACAATCTGGTTTGAGACATGACAACTCCAGATGCCTTCTGCAGAACAGCTACCCCGCCAGCTGCCCCTCACCCTGTACTGGTGTAGCCGGCTATTCCTGTCTGAGGGTGGGATTCTCGACACAGGAAATCATGGCCCAGGACATTTGCCAAAGCAAAGCTGGATGCATGCTATCCTCATTTGTATATCATTATCTAGAACGGGTTGTTTCACAGACACATTTAATTCTGAGCTCTGGGAATGATCCAAAGGCTTGGCTGGCTTTGGCTTGTGTGTCAAAGTGATCTTTTTCATCTGTGTTCTAGCGGGAACTACCTTGAACTTTGCTTTTGAGAGGGCTGGTCCTCTGTAAAGTTGGATTGAAAATTATGTGCTTCTTTTGTACTTGGATCTGTTAATGAGACTGCATAGATTTTACCAGCAAGATCAAAGAAAATAAAATAGTCTGTAGCTTCTGTCAAGGAGAAATAGTCAGCTAGAAAGTTAGCATTCACTTGCAGCAAAATAAATAATATAAAATAACTGTTTCCTGAAACTTCTGGCAGTAAATTTCCTTCAGTTAAAAAAAAAAAAAAAAAAACAAAACACAAAAACCAGCAAACCTGCTGTGGATATGCTGAACAAGAGATTCCTGCTCCTCTGAGTGCAGGAACATGCACAAAATCCCTTTCCATAGCGTCCTCCAGTTGTTAATATTTCTGGGTTTGGTGACTAAAGAGAGACTAAAGGGTCTCTAAGGTTTTGGGGACGTTCCATTGCAATGGCTTCATTCACCATTTGTATATTTTGCTTTTAATAAGAAAATCAGTTGCTTCAGGAGAATAGAAAGGATGCTGATATAAAGGTTACTACAGTGCATCCCAATGGGTAGGAAGTCAAGGAAGGGTGCCAGGAGACTGCATGGTTAAACAGGGACCTGCTGGGCAAACTCAAGTGTAAAAGGAGGGTCTACAGATCATGGAAGGAGGGGCTGGCCACTTGGGAGGAATATAAGAATGTTGTCAGAGAGTGTAGGGAGGCAACTAGGAAAGCTAAGGCCTCCTTAGAATTAAACCTTGCTAGAGGGGTCAAGGATAATAGAAAGGGCTTCTTCAAATACATTGCAGACAAGGCTAACACCAGAGGCAATGTAGGCCCACTGATGAATGAGGTGGGTGCTCTGGTGACAGAAGATACAGAGAAGGCAGAGTTCCTGAATGCCTTCTTTGTCTCTGTCTATACTGCCGGAGGGTTTCCTGAAGAGTCCCGTACCCCTGAAGCCCCAGAGGAAGTCAGGACAAAAGAGGAGTTTGCTCTGGTAGATGAAGACTGAGTTAAGGAGCGGTTAAGTAATCTGGACACCCATAAATCCATGGGTCCTGATGGGATACACCCGCGGGTGCTGAGGGAGATGGTGGAAGTCATTGCTAGACCACTCTCCATCATCTTTGGCAAGTCGTGGGAAACAGGGGAGGTGCCTGAGGACTGGAGGAAAGTGAATGTCACATCAGTCTTCAAAAAGGGCAAGAAGGACGACCCGGCTAACTGTAGACCGGTCAGGCTCACCTCCATCCCTGGAAAGGTGATGGAATAACTTATTCTTGATGCTGTCTCTAGGCATATCAGGGATAAGAAGGTCATTAGAGGCAGTCAACATGGCTTCACCAAGGGGAAGTCATGCTTGACCAACCTGATAGCCTTTTATGAGGACATTACCAGGTGGATAGATGATGGTGAAGCAGTAGATGTGGTCTATCTCGATTTCAGTAAAGCATTTGACACCGTCTCCCACAATTTCCTTGCGGTTAAACTGAGAAAGTGTGATCTGGTTGATCAGGTAGTGAGATGGATTGTGAACTGGCTGGAGAAAAGAAGCCAGAGAGTTGTGGTGAATGGGACGGAGTCTAGTTGGAGGTCTGTATCTAGTGGAGTCCCCCAGGGTTCGGTATTGGGACCTGTGCTATTCAATATATTCATCAACGACTTGGATGAGGGAGTAGAGTGCACCCTCAGCAAGTTTGCTGATGATACGAAACTGGGAGGAGTCGCTGACACGCCAGAAGGCTGTGCTTCCATCCAGCGAGACCTAGACAGGCTGGAGATCTGGACGGGGAAAAATTTTTAACAAGAGCAAGTGTAGAGTCTTGCATCTGGGCTAGAACAACACCAGGTACCAGTATAAGTTGGGTACTGAGCTGTTGGAGAGTAGTGTAGGGGAGAGGGACCTGGGGGTCCTGGTGGACAGCAGGATGACCATGAGGCAGCACTGTGCCCTCGTGGCCAAGAAGGCCAATGGCATCCTGGGGTGTGTCAGAAGGGGGGTGGTCAGTAGGTCAAGAGAGGTTCTCCTCCCCCTCTACTCTGCCCTGGTGAGACCTCATCTGGAATATTGTGTCCAGTTCTGGGCCCCTCAGTTCAAGAGGGACAGGAAACTGCTGGAGAGAGTCCAGCGCAGAGCCACGAAGATGATGAAGGGAATGAAGCATCTCCCTTGTGAGGAAACGCTGAGGGAGCTGGGTCTCTTCAGCTTGGAAAAGAGGAGACTGAGGGGTGACCTCATCAATTTTTATAAATATGTGGAGGGTGAATGTCAGGAGGATGGGGCCAGGCTCTTCTCTGTGACATCCAGTGATAGTACAAGGGGCAATGGGTTCAAGCTGGAACATAGAAGGTTCCACTTGAATATGAGAAAAAAATTTTCTCAGTGAGGGTGACAGAGCACTGGAACAGGCTGCCCAGAGAGGTTGTGGAGTCTCCTTCTCTGGAGACATTCAAAGCCCCCCTGGATGCATTCCTGTGTGATCTGATCTAGGTGTTCCTGCTCCGGCAGGGGGATTGGACTAGATAGTCTTTCGAGGTCCCTTCCAATCCCTAACATTCTGTGATTCTGTGATTCTGTGATACAGCAGAAAAAAAATGGAAAATGAAAGAATGAAAGCAATCTATTTTTTTCTCTCTCTCTTTTTGTTGCCTGGAGCTGCTTTATTTTATCAGTAGGGGAAAAAAAATAAGGTATCAGTAGCTTTTCATTCAGATATGTTCTTACCACAGCTTTGGTAACACTGGAACAGGACAATGGGAAACTCTGCCCTTTGACTCAGAGCAGGATTGTCATAAAAAGCATGAAAAAAAAATATTCATATGACATATTGAACCTTTCATTCCTGAGACAGGTTTCCTCTCCTCCCTTCTCTCTCTGGTCCCAAACCCATTTCCCAGAGCACCCATTGTAGGATAAAAGGCAGTGATGAACCCTTCACCCCAGAGGAAAGAAGCCCCAGTTGATACAAGCCATAAGGAAGCACTTTGCCTAACATCACTCCCTGCTTCGTCTCAGGTGGTCAAAGAGTGGTAAGGACAGGAGGGGCCTGGGGGGTGGAAGGAGGTAGCTATCTTCATGCTGTTGGGATGCGTCTCTCCAACAGGCACATCCCGTTGTAGCAGCAACAGGCTTTCCACATGCTCTACAAATAGTGAGCGTGTTTTTCTAAATGAAGTTCTTTTCTTTCTCACACACAGAGGGGGCGGGGAGAGGACATTGCATCCTTCCTGTTCTTCCCATGTGGATTTTTTTTCTTTTGTTCCATGGGTTGTACTGAATTTGTAGTTATTTCCCACGTGAGTAATACCTGGATAAGTTATAGCTTACATAGGCTCAACACTTGAAACGAAAAGCAGATTGCTGGGCAGATTTGAATTATCCTCCAATATTCCATGATATATATTCCATCTTCACGGGTTAGTATTGTTATATATTTTATAGTTATGATTTCCATCGTATCAGACTCCTTGTTATCTGCCAGTGCTATCCAGCTATAAATGCCAAAGCTCTCCAGCAGCCAGTGTGTGTCCCTTTTTCACTTATATTTCTGTCTTCTGTGGATATTCAGCATTTAATGGTGCTGAATAAAACAGAACTGCCATCACGCTCTCGCAGAAACCCCAGCTAGGCTATTGACAGTGTAAGTTTCATTTAGTTCCTTCATTCAACAGCCATTTCTAGATGTTTTCTGAGCAATGCAATAAACACAAAATGCAGTGCTCAAACTGAATATTTAAAGGTCAATCAGGCTTGAAATTTAATTTTATCTAATTGCTTTGCTACATTCACACTCAACTGAATGACATTTAGAAAAACTCAACCATCCTAGACAATTTCATGTTTACTCCAATCATAAGATGGATTTTTTTAAACTTCTCTTAATGTCATTTTAATGCTTTAGCTAATTGACTACCCCCTCTGCCACAGATTTAATACCGTGTTTTGGAATCCATCTTTGTTCTACTGACAGACAATGCTATCAAAGCAATCTCAAGCCTTGTTTAGCCTCCAGTGCTGGATGCTGAAAGGAAAACTGTACCACGAGTGGTCAGACACAGCGCTTTGCTCTCCTTATCCCTGCCCATTTGGACGTACCAGGGTGCTCTGCACAGCACCACTAGGCTCTGCACAGACACAACCAAGGCTGGCCAACATTGTGGTGTCTTCTAATGAGGAGTAATGCACTCCTATAGATAATAAGACCATGCACAGCTACCTTAGCTAAAGCTTTATGAGGTGCATAAGAAGGTATAAAAAAAACCAAACAATAAACAGGGTGTGGTGTCATTCAATAACTGCTGAAGAAGACCCTCAAAGGAAGACATTTAGTTGTGCCCATTTATAGAGCCACAACTGCCCACTGGAAAAGGCTGAGCCAGGGGTTTCTTGCTTCTTTCCCCCCATGACTAAGGTCAGTCATTCAGCAAACAGGATAATAGACAAAGCTGACAGCAATATGGATCCAATACATCAATTGTTCTGTCCCTTAAAGCATTATCAGTCTTGGTAGACGTCTTACATGATATCACTATAATTTCAGGTAGTATTCCATCTCAACAAGTACCCGCTTTTCATTTCACATAGGAAAACCTGAGGAGCCGGCAGCATGGAATAATTTTATTTTTATTTGAGCATTATTTTTCTTGATTCCCCTTTCCTTCATACGAACAGCTATACGAAAGAGATGAATCCCTGCTGAAAACATACCTTAGGCACAAACACTGCTGAACATAAATATTATTTTTTGGCATGTAACATCAGAGCAGATATTTAGTTTACCCTTAAACTTAGTAAAGAGCTATTATCTTACCTTGATGTGTGAAGCTTTATACATTTAACTCCCAATAAAATGACGTGGAAACACAGCCCTCCGTTCCTGGAAGTTTTGCCAATTGGTCATATTATTTGAAGATGGACAATGCCTCTTTCTTTAAGAAATAACTTATGAATAGCAAAGTGGTTGTGTAAGAATACAGCTGAATTTACAAACTATGTACAGAGCACCTGAAAATAGAGTGTGTTTATAAAATCTGTAAAATATTTGCACTCAGAACTTTAAAATTCCCTTCAGTTCTGACTAGCTCATGCCTGGTCAGCTTATGATGAACTAGGATGCAGTCCACCCAAGCAACACTTCAGATTTTTCATGTGTTGTCTTCACTCTCTACAAAATGTATGCTCTCGTTTTTCTGAAGTTGAAGAATCTAAAACCGTAAGATTGCCAAGCCAACCCTCAGAGAGGGAAGAGAGGCAGCAGTGTTTGACAGAGTCAGGAAGCAGTCAGGAGCAATACTTTCTGGAGAAGTGTGAACAACTTCATTTGTCTCAGAAGAGCATTGGCTCTGACACCTTGAGATGACAATTTAAAAATCACCACTAACAGTTCCAGGCTATGTAATTTGAACAGAAGCATCCAACTTTGCCTTTAATACAGTGTTGATGGCTATAACAAAGAATAGAGATGGCAAATACCTCACACATCATCTTTTCCATTTCCTGAAAGGCCAGCCTAGATGGTTTCCTGATGCACTTACACCTCAAACATTGCCACATCTAGTTTGAATTCAAAGCTTTCTCTTCCAAAGATTATTCCACCAGCACAACTCAACTCCTGCCAAAAAAAAAAAAAAAAAAAAAAAAAAAAAAAAAGACAATAAAAAGCTAAATCTGCTGGAGGATTTCAAAGTTATGCTGGAGAAGCGGTAGCACTTTGACTTTGGCAGGTGCAGGCTGCACTTCCCCCTTTTGGGACAGATCCAGCCCACCCAGGATGGGGCTTTGGGACTGGAGAGGCTGAGATTAAGGAAGGAAGAACAGTATGACCCTAAACACAGATGGCTCTTGTCTGGGTGCTTTGCATGATTACCCTAAGCATATGTATCATGGAGGAATATACCGGCCAGACCCCCAAGGCAGCGATGTGCAGAGACTGCTTCCCACACCTCCCCCGGCTGCTGTAAAGCTGTCCTGCCCCTCTGCAGCGTATCAAATGTCCCACTGAGGTACAGCAGCATTTGATGTGCTTTGAAATACAGTCCAGAGCCAGTCTCTCAGAAACCTGATATGCTTTTAAACTCCTCTGGTCTCCCATTAGTAAACTCAAGAGATATAAGTAATGACTTTCCTTAATCAATTAGCTTGTCTGGAGAATGTTGAAGTCTACACCTGCACTATGTGTTGAACCCATGATCCGCTGGCTTGTTTAAAACTGTCTTTTAGTTGTTAAAAAAAAAAAAAAAAAAAAAAAAAAAAAAAAAAAAAACCAAAAACGTGTTTGGTGTGTTCAGCTGCCAGATCCTGGGGGTAAAATGGTTTTCTTGACACCACTTCCGCGTTGTCTCACATCTGTGTATCTGGCTCTCTAACACCTAATAAAGTAAAAACCTTGCCTCGGCTTCTCATGTGTGATCCCAAATGTCAGTCAATTATAGCTCCGGCTGTTTGAGCATCTGCCCTTGGGTGGATATTGCTCTTTGGCTTACTGACTCCATACCTTGAGTCTAGCCTGAAAGAATAGAAGCACAATTTTCAGACAGTGGAATTTTCTACAGCCTCTGAGGCATAAGGACCCGCATTTGATTTGGCCATGGGTAATTTAGAAGGAAAAGTAATCCTGAAAAAGTGTAAGAGCAGCTCATGCTTTCAGACGACCTCCACCAGGGCACGCCACACATTTATAAGTATATTCTCACTAGCGTTTGTCAGTGAAAAGTCCAGATTCTGAAATAATTGCCATGAAGAAATTAATATGAATGTGCTTGTTAGATCAGGAATTTCTTTTATGATCTTTTGTCGGTCCTGTGTCCGTTTTCTCAGAGGCAATGGACAACACAGACTGCCAGGGAGGAACCCATTCTTTTTGCCTTTTGAAAGAGTTGTGCTCTGCAACCAGTCCTGGCTGAACTGGCAAAATCAAAGGGTGAAAAGGGGGCTCCCAAGGCAGAAAGAATGGGAAACCCTTCCAGTGGAAGCAAGGAGAACACTGAAGGAAAGCAATCCCCACCTCCTGATGCTGTCTTTAAAAGGCAGGACCACACGCAGCTGCTACTTTTGGAAGGAGCAACATCAACAGCAGCCTGACCATTCTGCAGCATGACACAAGACACCTCATGGACTGCAAACTCCAGCTAAGCCACCACCGTCTGGTTTGAGAAAATTAACTACATAACTTACACTGCTACGAAATGGAGCAGAAGCTCAAGTTGTTTGTTACCTTTCCTCCTATGTTGTAAGGGTGAAAACCTTTATTTCTGATTTATTCACACTAGTATGTCTGTCTATAGGGAAAGACAGGAAAGAGGATTGATACCTTTAGTAGTGGGACTAAACACAGCTATCATTCATTTTCATTGGATTGATTTCATTTGCATTAATTTTGTTTAAGAGTGCCTAGATGAAGCACTGATAAATAAAAGGAAGGACTCATGTAATCATCAGGAAATGAGTGGGAAAAATATGAATAAACTAAGAACACATAATAAGAGATCAGAAGACACACGGGTGAAAATGGAAGGTGCTGTGAGCTCTTAAATAGCTATATCTTTCCTCAGGTGAGTCAAAAAAAAGCTTAGTATTTGCTTGAGTGATTTAATCTGACTAGGTCTAGGATGAGAATGGACGTTTAGATCCTATGAGCATTTTCATCCTGTAGATATGAATGCCCTTCATCACAGATATCAGTCAGCTGTAATGATGACTCTGCAGTGTTGGAGGGTCTTCCTTCTCTGTTAACTAGACTCCCCTTTACAGTTCATCCTGTATAAAGCGAAAGCACAATTATTCCTCCTAGAGACAACCTTTTAATTGAACCTAATTACCTGTTGTATTAATTCAGCAATAGATCCTGCCTGCTCAAAGATTTTGTTTCAGTGATGACCTCAGGTTAGTAAAACTGATACAATCAGCAATACATTTGCTATGTATATCTTGCCCAGCTTACTCTTTTCAGTAAAATCCATTAAAAGTGTACAGAATAGGTTTATTCCATTAAGCAGCAGCATGGCTCATGAACTTAGAAGGCACAAATATCCTTAGGTTAGAAATCTTCAAGGTATTGGATTCTGCTTCCAAATTAATACCATTAATATTCCCTCACGGAATGTTAAAGCCATTCACGACACAGCCATTTGATGGGTTATGGATCTGGGAAACTAATTTAGTGCTTTGTGCCAGAATCCTCAAAGTTTAATATGATTTTTTTTCTTCCTTAACACAAACAAATCAGAAGCACTCAAATTCGCTTAATTTTGATGCACAAATAGTCTGGGGAAAAGCATTAGGAAGGGAAAAAAAAGGCACATTAGAAAAAAATCATGGGTCTGAATTTAAAATGACAGCAGCCCTCAAAGGCCAGACTATTAGTAAATTTATTTCTTCATACTGAAAGGGAGAAGAAGAGTCAAGACATTCAGAACCTATCAAAACCAAAATACCATTTTGTTATAAAAATGAATGAAGAAAATCCATCTACATAGTGTAACTGTTAGCACACCGTCAGGGTGTCCTGAAGGCCATTTGGAATAACAATATGGATATTTCAGGTGCTATGGCCCTCACTGTTACCTTCCTAACATGTGTATGGTGGAATGAAAATTTTGCAGTCACAGCACTTGTCACCTCTGCAGCGAATACTGGGTGGGTCAATAGCAAAGGTGAACATGCTGTGCAGAAGATTGTTCTTGCTGTTACTCCATAAGAAAAAGGTATTTTAGGGTTACAGAATGAGAAGAAAGCTCAAAATGAAAGAGTCATTTCAAGAAAGCAGTTTATCCAGATCCCTGCTGAGTTTCTTCTTAGGTTGCTTTCTGCTCTTCCAGCTTTGAGCAATGGTTTGGAGGAAGATGGGAATAGTGAGGGATAAAGGGGCTGACAAGAGAAATACGGTGTAAAAGAGATGATTGATGAGAGCGAAAGCAAGAGGACATACCAGAAAGTTTAGATATGGTTTGAATTTTGGGCTTGCTAATTATATTGAAGAACTGAATTATTTCCTTCATACTGTATTGAAATCTTAGCATGTTTCTCTCTTACCTGATCTTCCCCCTCTTTCTCCACTTCACCCTCAATTGTAGCACCTTTTTGATCTTCTTTGATCTGTAGTGTAAACTACTACCTTCATGAAATACTGTTCACATTGTTTCATGACACACATTGTGACTGGGGAACCCCTAGTAAATTGCAAGACATCTGCTTTATTCTAACGGCGGATCAAGCAGCCGGTAGTTAACAACACAGAGGAACTTCACAGCTTTCTACCCAGTCTTTGCATCTCAGAAGTTCAACCTCTACCGACTCAATCCTCTATAATACACAATATGTGTTGTCTGAGATATGTAGTGCAATAGAGAACTTGTAATTATGGATGATAATAATAAGCTTCTGGAATTAGTATTTAAAGTACTAGATTTACTGCATTTCCATTTTAGCTCAAGTAAGTCTGAGTGCTGTAGGAGAAGGTGGTCCTTACCAATTAGAAAAAAAAATTAAGAGGTGATGTAGCTATCTGCTATCTGTGTGAATGGCTTGAGACTCAAGCAACAGATCATAACATCCCCAGGAGAAGTTCCATAACATTTCCACCCCTTACACGTAGCCCTTCATTTTCATCATTTCACCCTGCATGTTCAGAGGCAATAAGAACAGAAACAGGATCAAAAGACAGTGTCAGTAACTGAAAAAGGTAAAACCAGTATCCACAACTGCAATACAAACTTATCTGAAAGTGTGTGTTCCAGCTTTACCTCTATCTGCAGTAACCCAGAAAGATGATAACATAGGAAAGGAGTTTCAGCATTTGATACGAAGAAGCATATGAAGCCATCTGTGGGTATTACAGCTTAATAGGTTGTGTTATCCTCTGTCCACTCCTCCATGAAGACATTACTCCAAATTAAGTCATAGATACAGAGTTATTCCTTTGATTTGGCCATAATTCAAAGCACTCTTGTGCTCTCACGTGCAGACACTTGGTTTGTATGATCAATGGCTTTTTTGCCTGATATTGTCCCATTGATTCATTTTTTTTGGCTCACATGCATATTGTATCACATTGGCTTGTCATTCTGTGCAGTGAATAATGGTGGGAAGCAACATAACAAATGTAACACAAACCAATAACCAAAAAAAAGGCAAGTAATTTTCTGATCAATAAGCCAATCCATTTTGTGAGATAGAAGGGATCAGTTTGATGGCATGATTTATTTTTCCTTTAGGCAATGCATGAAGGCCCTTACAATTATAAGTCTCATGTGTCTGATTTACCAGAAATCTCCTGTGTAAGTGCATGCGTGTAGGTCATGCAGTACAGTTGATTGATGGCTGATGGGTTTCTACAGTGCTTTCTGTAGGCATGCTCTGCAGAATGTAAGGGGTCTGCGCAGATAGTAGTTTCCCAGATGCTAGGAATGTCCCTTTTTTCTCTTTTTACTGCAGAGGCTGGTTTTCCATCCACAGAAGACCTGGCCCAGTCAACATGATCCTGCTTATTTGATATCAACCTGTGCTCAGGGAGCCCTGGGCTGTGAGACAGAGCCAACACATCAGGCATTGCTCACAAACACAACTTCTGGCCAAAAGCAAAATAAATCTGGGAAGTCTAACATACAGGTAGTACTCAGAGCTACTCAACTGTAATCTAGTGGTTCCAAGCAAGCCATTAGGCTCAGAGCCAGAAGAGCTCTGCTCACCTTAATGTCCTTTCCTGTTCCCCTTTCATGGAGATGGTCCCTTTTACACTCTGCATGTGTAGCCTTCTCTCTGAGGGACAGCACTGTTTGTCAGCCTACACAGCCAGAGGACCTCACCTCTGCCTGGAGAACAAGGTGCTTCTCCACATACCTGGGATGGTCCTTGGCTGTCCTTACTTTGTGTTTACTGTTAACTGTTGTGCTTACTCTCTGCAATGAGTGAAGGGGTGTCACAGAATCACAGAATCACAGAATGTTAGGGATTGGAAGGGACCTCGAAAGATCATAGGAGAAAGTCTCCTTCCCCCCCATCTCTTTACTCTCCAGGAGTCTGACTCCATCTTGTCTCTTCCTGCAAAGATTTATTCACATTTGTTAAAGGGGTGGGTTCTCTAAAGTGTTTTCAACGAGCTTCTGAGTTTATACGTGATAGGAGAAGTGATCAACACCAGGGATGGAGAATTCACCCCCAGTTTTCACTCATCTTTGCTGTCAGAGTATTACCAGGAGGTCTGAGGATACCCTGTTAGCACACCACTGGTTTTATTGCTGTCAGTTGGGAATCCCCATCTCATTATTTGTCTGCAAGAATGTCAATTCCTCATTCCAAATTTCAAAAGGATGGGCAGCAATTTGTTTTACCACCTTTGTTCTTTCTTCTTCACAGCCATGTGCTAAAACCGAGATGTTTTACTCTCAGGTATTTGTACTTGGCATAAGATTCTTCAACCCATCTTTTCCTCTTCCTCTTGCTTTGTCTGAGATCGTAGAGTTGACATAAACCGAGATAGTTCAGCGCCTCAAAGAAAAGTTAGATGTCACTGTCATGAGACACAGCTTGACTGCATATTACCAAATACTCAAGCAGTTTGCAAATCTTCCAAGTCTGATCTTCTTTATGTTTTCCTACGATTTAACAAGTCAAGATTCAAATAGAGAAATGAGCAATTAAAAAAAGGAGAGGAAAAAAGCTACCATCATAAAAATCTGGTAATGACTTATCCTGAGCAGGCTGGATCCTACACACAAACTTTCATCTCTTCTCTCCTGTAAATGCTGTGACCCTTCCTGGTATCCAGATGTTCCCTCTCTGATATCTTTCTTCACTAGCTCATCACTTTGTGAGGCATTCACTTGTCAAGAGGCATTTTTTCTGTGTTGGTCCCTGCCTGCAGCTGATCTTTTTGGTATGTTGTATAAAAAAAAAAAAGGTTATTAAAAAATGTAGTTTAAAAAAATGTACTTTCCCTATTGAGGAAAAGAAATAATCCAAGTTACCTTCTAATAATTACAGAATCCTAAGGGCATAATGGAAATAGTGTGAAAATAACCCAGGGGAAAGGTGCTGTTGAATCTTCAGTTGAAAGGTCTCAATGAGTAGAGCTTTTACCAAAACTAGTGATAAGCATGTGAACTATGGATATGCAGCTAATATATTTGTGAAAGGTAAGTTTTCACATGGGATGGACAAGACAAGAGCTATAAAGGTGGCTTTTATTGTTTCACTGTTTTATTGGTAAAGTCAAATCTTCCCCAGTTCCTCTGTAGGCTTAGAGTTTGCAAGGCAGGGACTTGTTTCTGTGCACCCTTTGTCAGCTGAGACACAGCAATGATTACCAACTGGTTTAGAGGAAGAATCTTTCCATCACTGTTTCCTCTTCTCACTTGCACACGCACTCTTGCCCCAGGTTTCCCAGTATTCTTCCTCTTTTGCAACCCACAACTGCAGCATCTCTTGCTCTCCATGCTTCCGGATGCATCCTCACTCACTGGGTTTTGGCTTTCTGCTTACCCATTACCTTCCCTCCAAGTCCTCTCCAAATGAGGCTGTTTCCACTGCTGTTCCCTTCCTGGACATACCTAGTTATCCCCACCTCTTGGAGAGCAAGGGAGAAAAATCAGTTGATGTTTTGCCCTCCTGTACCTTGCCTCAAATGTTGCAGTGCCATAGACATGAACATCACCCATTGGGAGTCCCAGGGGATACTGCACTCTGGAGGTGCCTCCTCAAAGCAGGAGAAAAATGCCATACAGAGGAGCTACTGTTGTTATTTCTCATATTAAGAAATTAGATATTAGACCTATGGAAGTCTTTTTAATTAATTAAGTATTAATGGCTGCTTTAAAGTGGAAGTTTAGAACTGGTGAGTGCTGGCATCAGTTTCACAAAGTCTGTTTTCTCAGAGAAACCATCTTCCCACACAAAAGGCTCAAAGACAATGGCTGATGAAGGCAATAAAAAGTTTACAGATACTACAGAAGAAAATAATTAAACAACACGTTGTTATATTAACAATAGCTTGGGATGTTACTGCTATTGATGCCATGATTTCTGCTTTAGCAATAAAATATTTTATCATAGAACTGTCACACAACTTCATCAATTCACAGCAGCACTAATGAAAATAATCTTTATATCGATAATATATAACCATCACTACCCGTGTATAGAAGACAGAGAGGAGTCAAAAGCATTAAAATGTTTTTTGCAACAAGCTCTTTTAGAAAGAAATGTGTGCAGGTCAGGTAGAGTTTTTAGCTCCAGATTCTCAAGGTGCTTGGTTGCGTTACTCAGTGTTGCCCCCATTTGAGTCCCACATTGAGCATTCATCCCTGGGCTGAGCATGCTGAGTTAGAACTTGCTTGTTAGACTGAGTGGAGAAGTCAATTTTGAGAGCAGCCATCATTTCTGGGGAAAAAAACCCAAACAAAGCATGGCAAACTGCAGGATGTGGTTCTCTCAGGTCTATTTGTTGAGAGGACAGAAGTATCAATAGCTATGTCTCATTTTACATCCCCTACATCTCCACCATCTTCCTCTTGGAAGAAGAACTCATTGCTTTTGCTGAGGCTTGTAACAAGGTGCTAACAGCTCCTGTGGCTTTGCCTCCTTTGTGGGAAACCGGAGCACAAGGACATAGCCAAGACGTGTGTTGTGTCAGTGAGCTGGCTATGGCCAGAAAACTCTTGCAATCCATAACCTTCATTTTTGGGCTTTCAGCTCTGCCATCAGCTGGTGATTAGAGCAATGGATGATCTGGCTCACCCTCCACCTCCTCGCCTGTTTTTACACGGATGGCTTTGAAAATACCAAAGCTCCCATACACATTTTAATGAAAACACATCACATCGCTGTCACCTCTTTCATTTCTTCAGCTGCTCATGGTTGTTTCCCTGCCTATCCCCCCTCCCCAACCCCTCAGAATCAGTAAACAGAAAAGGCCTGGTGTGGTTTTCCTGCACAAAGACCTCATGTATGGGCATTTCAGAATGTTTGCAGGACAGAAGCTTGTGAAATGAGGGCAAATGATTGTGAAACTCTCTTTCGAGGAGCCAGAACTCCACTCAAATGAGACTTGTTCTGCACCTTGCCATATGGTTAAGTGCAGTAGTCCTGCAATAACGATGCGATCATAAATAGTCTTTCCTGGCACACGTGTTCTTTAACTTTTTACAGAGCACTGACAAATAAAAAGCAGATTGCACTGATTTTCTTCTTGCTGGAGGGGTGCAAGCCACAATCCCCTTGTTTGTGGAGCAAGAAACCTACTGGGGCTGTGATTCAGGCACTGCAAGCCCTGCTGCAGGGAAGGGATGCAATGGTGCTGTTCAAAGCAACTGGTGCTTGGAGGGCAGGAAAGATCCATGGAGAAATGAGAGGGAAGAGAGGGAAGGAAATGTGGCCGTACTGCTGAGTTCATGGTACGGTAACCGGTGGTTGGATCATACAGCTACAATGGAAGGAGCTGAATACTGGAGAAATAGATGTCACAATCCGTTGTGACCATCTGGGGCAGATACACCTAGCCAGTCAAAATGGCATGGAATAAAACAGAAAGCAGAAATCCTTTTCATAGAGGAGGTTTGCAGCCCTGCCACCCTTCTCCTTGCTGGTGTTTCCAGTGGGTAAGTGCATATTAAGTGACAGTAAGGCTGCTCAGTCCAGTTTTAAATGAATGCTGTAAAGTGGGCTTTTGACAACTTATTAAAAATTTAAGTATAATTCCAAACCCTCAGGTTAGTTGATTTTATAGTTAACATTTCTCTGTTGGAATAGCAACACATGATGTCTGTCAGCAAGCCAGCCACAATAGCCCTAGGCTAATTTTCCAAAAATAAAATAGCAGTGTATACCTGTCAGGACTGTGCCAGTGCCATGTTCTACACAGGCACTTCTTTAACCTGATAATTCACACAGCTGAAACACGTCTAACAGTTGGCTGAAGTGTTCTTGCAATCTGAAAGAAACTCTGTTCTCTTCCCCAGTGTGGCATAACCGGAGCAGCTACTGGCAACAGGCTTTCCAAACAGTCCACAGGTTATGTCAGAAGAGCACTGAAAAATCACAACTTAACAAAGTTAGGCAGGTATGCCAGAAAAAAAAAAAAAAAGAGGGAGGTTGGTCCATTTTAAAATGAAAAGACTGTTATAGTAATTCTTTTTTTAAGGGAAGTAGTATCAAGGAAAAAATGTGCTTCAACAGATCACTCAGCCTGACTGCAACAGAGACCTAAATTTGACCAAGTTCATGAATCATTTGCTCTTTAACAACTCGCACAAATGTAACCTGTATGACTTTGTTTTCTCCGACGTAGCAACATCCCAACTGTGGTTTTTGGTTGCAATTGCAGTTGTGTGTGTACAAGCACCCAGACAAAATCTGCATAAAATGCAAATACATTTACTGAAAATCAAGGGGATTATTCTTTAGTTCTGTTTTATTATAAACCAAGATCAATTGTGCTGAAATACTTTAATGAAAAAGGCACACCACTCCAGAGAACCTAAGAGATTTGGAGGCTCACAAAGCACCCACATGCAAGCTGCTACGTTGACTGACTTGCAGTGACAACTTGTGCCTTCCTCTTCCTAAACTGAGATCTTAACCAAACGGATAGGGAGTCAAGCTCTCTTTGGAAAACAATTTTTACAAGAGGAGATAACTTTATCTGGTAAGACTGGCAACTGGAGAGAGAGAAGGAGCAAGAGTTCAGATGCGAATAAAGATGGACATAATGTGGGACCCAGGTGGATATCAAAGTGCTTGACTGTTCTGCAGTGATGGATCATGCAGTACTTTCCTTGGTAATAAATGTTACCCTGAACATGAGAAGTTTTTGCAAAAGCACCTTTGCTGGTTCCAACATTTACTCCATATAATTTTGTTATTTGAGAAAGCTTGCACTTTCTGTCCCTCCTTCGCAATTAAAACTTGCAGAACTCATACACATGTATGTGCAGTATTTAAATTTTTAATAATGTGCATATCTCTGTACGTATTTCAGCACATACACATGATTTACAATTATACAAGGACTGATAGGTGGACTGGGGGATTTTCTTCAGAAAAAGGGAGGGAAGAACTAAGCAGCATTTACTTTGCAAGTGCTACCAGTTTTATCACTTTGGAGGCCTTTTTATTCACTCGTATGTCTATAGTACTTATGTTGGTCAGTATTACAAGGGCATCTCAGGGAAGGATTAATTTATAACTTCTTTCTTCTATTTAAAACAGTAAGGGATTGTGACAAAGTTACAGAGCTTTTGTAGTTTGATCATGGGAAAGGACACGGAATACATCCATTTCCCCGCAAAAGTGATTTTTTAATACTCTGATTTTCCTTACAGAATGGACATCCATAAGGACGCCACTGTCTGTGTTTCAATTACAAGAACATATGAAAAACAAAAATATGAGGCCATGGAATACAGCCCCTTTTGAGAGATGGTGAAATGACAGTTCAATTTGTCATTGCATTGAATGCAGCTGACCACTAAGGAAAACGGATCCTCTGTCTGCAGTGATCATGTTCTGAAATGAATCCTTCCACTGTATCACACTGTTAATAGGATTCATGCACTCTGTGAAAAGCGAGGCATTCCCATCAAAACTCATCCAATTTATTGTAATACATGTTACAATTTCTGCCCATATTTGCGGTAATAAGGTTCTGCTCTAGAACTTCATTTCTTGGATGGGACCTTTGTTTTCAGTTTCAGCTCCAAATTCATTCATAAGCAGTCTTCATTTACTTATTTTTGTGCCACCACCACGTCTTCGCTTAGCTCTCATTTTGCTAGGCCAAAACAAGCCAAGCAGGTTACGCTTTCTAACCATTGCTCTGTTCATTCTATCAGCTCTTTTTCTGTACCTTTTATTTGAGTACTTCTTTCCTCATATTGAAGCATCAGAATTGTACACTGTGTCTCATGGAGGTTTAGGCTGGATATTAGAAAAAATTTCTTCACTGAAAGAGTGCTCAGGCATTGGAACAGGCTGCCCAGGGCAGTGGTGGAGTCACCATCCCTGGAGGGGTTCAAGAAACGTGTAGATGTGGTGCTTGGGGACATGGGTTAGTGGGTTGGGTGGTGTTGGGTTGACAGTTGGACTTAATGATCCTTGAGGTCTTTGCCAACCTTAATGATTCTGTGATTCTATGTGGAGTCTTCCCATATTGTCTAGAAGGCCATTAGGAAAACACTCTCTAAGGAAAAGTTGCTTTTCTTCCCAACAGCCCCTTGTCTTATTGAGCTTAAGGTTCTGGGCCTTTGTTGCTTCTTCCTTAAGTCAGATCTGAGAGTCAGCAAGCCTATTATTAGTGCACAACAATAAATGTAACTATAATTGCAAATGGATTTATTGGATGAAAGAAGGAGGTACAAACCTGTATCTACATCAAAAGCAAAAAAAAAAAGAAGTGGGCATCAAATGTTTCTTACATTTTTTACAGAGGTATTGAGTATTGTACTTATTGCTACAGGCACTTTACAACCAGCTTTAAAACCTTTTAAATACATGGGAGCATGAGCAAATATTTCAGTTACATGGAATGGACAGAAAACAGTTTTTCCTCCCTTCTCCCTCACTACTGAATTAAGCAGTATCATTTATCTTTACGCCACTGGCTCCATTGTGGAAACGTCATGATTTGTTCGTATGCTTAAGTCATGTTAAGCCCAAGCATAGTAACCTAGACTGAGAAAAATTAATTCCCATCCCTACCTTGTACCCTGTTTTCGAAAGTACATACTGAGAAACAAGGGGTGAGTGTATTATGGAAATGGAAGGAAAACACTGAGAAAGACAGTCTAAAATTTTGTACTTCACCGTGCAATACTGCGTAATACAATAAATTTTATACTTATTTTCATGTCTACTTTATAGAGGAATTGGATAGCACCAGTTGCTCCTCCAGATTGTTTTACTCCTCTTCGTCCCGTCCATCACCAATGTGCACAACAGAGGAACTAAGGACTAGGGAGGAACTTCCTGGGTGCAAAAATGAATGCCAAAATAACTCAGCATCCATTTAAAAATCTCTTTCATCGGCTGTTCACAAACAAGTTTCTTAAGACAGAAGTCTTGTTTTAAATATAGGTTGGGCTACCTATCCAGCTTTCACTGCAGTCATACTTTGCAGTATCATACCAGCACTGATATGAAAATGCTGTATAACTACAGCAATAATAAGATGAAACTGCCATGATGATTTCTGTTCGTATAAAATTATCCTCTGCAGGTTGATTAACATGTCCAGGCACTTCGTACTTCAGTCCTAGTGAAAATTTCCCTAGAGACACTAGACTTAGAGAGATTTTACACAAGGATAGATCTATAGAGCATGTTGTCGTGGTTTATAAAGCCACGGGGACAGTTTTTGCTGAACACCTGGTGGGCTGAGGCAGGGACAGGGAGGGTTTCACTCACCACTTAGGGTCATGGGCAAGAAACCCACACAACTTGGGAAGAAGAAGAAAACAACTGAATTCTTTAACTATTTACAACAAGAAGCAAGATACTGAGAGAGAGAAACCACACCTTAAAAAGGCACTTCTCCCTCACCCCTCCCTTCTTTGCAAGCCCAAAGGCTTTGTTCTGTACCTTCTCCTCCCAGCGGCACAGGGGGGGCAGGGAATGGGGTATGCAGTCAGTCCCCCGCTCCTTCCTCCTCAGGGGAGGGCTCCTCACAGTCTGTCCCGGCTGCAGCATGGGGTCCCTTCTCCGGGAGAGTCCTTCTCCAGAACTTCTCCGGTGTGAGCCCTTTTCCAAACGGGGCTACAGTCCCCCGACAACTGCCCAGCTCCGGCGTGGGACTTCTAGTTCCTGTGTGGGGTCCTCCACGGCTGCATCTTCCTTCACCACGCTGCAGGGAAAATGCTGAGAGCGTTCCCTTTCATAACTCCGACCCAGTGTCTGCCTGGCTGTCTCCCTCAAAATCTTGCTCCTCTCTCTGCTGTGGGTCTTCATCAGCTCCCGGGAAAACAGACTCCTGGGTGAGCCATGGAGGAAGCTTGGGCTACGGCAGGTTGGTTCGCAGAAGCCAGGCAGGCAGCTGGATGGCCGGACTGTCCACCCAAGCCGGGCCCTGCCGATGGCTGCGCCAACCCATTGTTCTGTGTCCCCTCTTCAATATGTCATTGGCAGAGGTGCCGACTGGCTCAGCCCTGGCCTGGGGTGGGTCCAGCCTGAAGCTGGGAAACTTCCAGCAGTTTCTCACAGGGGCTGGATGGGTGGTACTCCTTCCTCCACTCCCCCTCCTGGTTACCAAACGCTGGGATCCAGGGGTGGGGGTGAACCCTTAACAGTTACTTACAGGAGCCACCACTGCAGTCCCTCCCTTGCTGCCAGCAGAGCTGGAGCTAGGGGAAACCTTTAGCAGCTACTTATGGAGCCATTACTGTGGCCCCCCCCGGTACCAGACAAAACCCCCACAGAAACCCATAACGCATGTATATATTTGTGTGAAGTTCAAACTGCATTTGTTCTTTCTCTGCAATAGCATCCTGTCATTTGACTTAAGCTATTTCAATTCCAATAAAATCTTTCTGTCTGACAAATCCGAGCCTTTGTTCTTTTGCAGCAATGTTATAGAATTCTTTCTTCCTTTCTATCAAATATTTCAAGACATGCTACATAACAGCAACATGGAAAATGCACCAAAGATTTTGGGTTTTTCTTATATTTATAGATATTTCTAGAGAGCATATCGCCTGAGCACTTGATTGAGTTGGAACAGACGCTCAAGAATGGTGCAAAGAAAGAAACCTGGGTTAAATGTGAATGTCTTTAATAATCATTCATTAGGAGGGTGACTTTCACAGAATCACAGAATCACAGAATGTTAGGGATTGGAAGGGACCTCGAAAGATCATCTAGTCCAATCCCCCTGCCGGAGCAGGAACACCTAGATCAGATTGCACAGGAAAGCATCAAGGCAGGCTTTCAATGTCTCCAGAGAAGGAGACTCCACAACCTCTCTGGGCAGTCTGTTCCAGTGCTCTGTCACCCTCACCGTGAAGAAGTTTTTTCTCATATTCAAGTGGAACCTCCTATGTTCCAGCTTGAGCCCATTGCCCCTTGTCCTATCACTGGATGTCACAGAGAAGAGCCTGGCTCCATCCTCCTGACACTCACCCTTCACATATTTATAAACATTCATTAGGTCACCCCTCAGTCTCCTCTTTTCCAAGCTGAAGAGACCCAGCTCCCTCAGCCTTTCCTCATCAGGGAGATGCTCCATTCCCTTCATCATCTTCGTGGCTCTG
>WKFP01014749.1:563695-622453 GCA_011057875.1 Pterocles orientalis
GCACAGCCTTCTGGCGTGTCAGCCACTCCTCCCAGTTTCGTATCATCAGCAAACTTGCTGAGGGTGCACTCTACTCCCTCATCCAAGTCGTTGATGAATATATTGAACAGCACAGGTCCCAGTACCAAACCCTGGGGGACTCCACTAGATACAGGCCTCCAACTAGACTCCATCCCATTCACAACAACTCTCTGGCTTCTTTTCTCCAGCCAGTTCACAATCCATCTCACTACCCGATCATCCAAATCACACTTCCTCAGTTTAGCCGCAAGGCACTGTGGGCAATGTGAGAATCAGGCTATGCATCTAGCCAAAGAAATTCAGAGGGTAATTTTCTCACATGTGTGAGAAAATGTGTGAGGTACCTTCTCACATGTGTGCATGAGAACAAGTCCATGTTGTATCCAAACCGCTCACATTGGCATAAGAAGCAGATCAAGCCTCTTCTGGGCCAAATAAGAAAAGAAAAGAAAAGAAAAGAAAAGAAAAGAAAAGAAAAGAAAAGAAAAGAAAAGAAAAGAAAAGAAAAGAAAAGAAAAGAAAAGAAAAGAAAAGAAAAGAAAAGAAAAGAAAAGAAAAGAAAAGAAAAGAAAAGAAAAGAAAAGAAAAGAAAAGAAAAGAAAAGAAAAGAAAAGAAAAGAAAAGAAAAAAAAAGAGAAACAATCATGGCTGTAAAGCAAGAGTTAGCAGAACCATGTCAGGGATTTACTTTGGGACTATACTGAACTCCCAGTATGACCAGTCATATCTCAGGGTATTTTGTGATACAGAAAACAGAGAGAAAAGCCAAGTATGTGGAAAAGGAAAAAGAGAAAGAGAGAAGTCCTTACAATATTCAGACTCAAAACTCCTCTGGCTTTTCACCTGTGCATTTTTCCCCCATTTAAGCTGATAAATGTCCAGAATGGCAAAGAAACCTCTAAAACTACTATGCTGATTTCATCTGATTCCGGATTTCAACAGGAACTATGACTCTGTATATTGTTTCCAGGGAGAAAGTACCCTGACATTCAGCCATATATCCTGCTCTGCTGTAGGCAGGCATGATTTGTGGATGTTCTGCCAGAGCTCTCACTTTGAAGTATTTTTCTTCCACGTTCCTGTTAGGTGCACTGTGTCATATGCAGATGCTTCTTATCTTATGTGCCAGAAATATCCCTAGGAAATATCACAAGAGAGCCAAACAAGAACTAACCAATTTTCTGGTCTACAGTGGACATTTTGAAGCTGCAAATGATCCAGCACATCTCAGGCAATTTAGCTATTCAGGACCAAAGTGAGCATGTTTTAAAGATGCTTAGCATACCCAGTAGCACTACACAGGCTTATTGGGTTCTGGCTGGCAACAGTAATACACGCATCATAGTGCACTACTTATGCCTGACACTGTTGGCTCCTTGAAAATGTCTTTTTAATTAGAAAATGTGGAAAAAAGTTTAAAGTGCCTAGGTTAAGCTGCAAGTGCAAACTGAGTTGTACAGATACAGATAATTTGGTTAAGGTGCAGACGTGGTTAAGGTGTAGACGAAATAACACAACTGTTATCTGCAATGAATGCTTTCAGTCTTTCAGATGTTGTGCAAGGAATATGTATATTTATTTGCACTTCCCTCCACTGAGTTGCTTCACCTCTCTGCTGTCATTCTCTAAACAAGGAAAGCATTAGTGTGACAACACAGGATGATTCCACAATGATATTCAAAGGTTTCAGAGGCTTTTGCTATTTTTCTAGAGATGGTAGAAACACCCATTTACCTCAGGACAGCAACTTTCATATCCAACACTTGAAAATGCACTGGGACTGCCATGGTAAGTCACACAACTGAGTGTGGGATGTAGATAGCCAAAGATGCTGACATCAAGGAATGAAATCTTGGTCTCACTGGAGTTCGCACAGGCTCAGGCACTGATTTCAGTGTTGCTGTGTTTTTAACAGTGATTTTAAAAATGTCAGGCATGGCTCATGAGCCTAAGTTATGGAAACATTTTCATGAATGTCGAATTTCAAAAAGCCATTTTTACTTGAAGCACATGGTTTACTTCTATGCTGATTCCAGGTGCAGGTTTTTACAGCACAGTATAGGACATGCTACACTTTAATTTTTACACACACAACTAATAGTGGGATCCTTGATAGCTGGAGTTACTGCTAGGATGTGGAACAACATGAAGGAGCTCCAGCTTTGTGCCTGCGTAGCTATACTATAGACAATATAGAGCTGTGCAACAGTAATTTCAAATAGTTAACTGGGAAAACAAAAAAAACAACTTCTATGTGGTTAAGACTTCTGCTTTAGAACCCAGTATTTCTGCCGTGCATATACAGCAGCTTAGGGAAAGCAAACTGAAGCCATCTCTTCTACTGCATCCACATCTCCTTCCACTATTCCCGTGGAGATGCCACAAAAGCAGCTGCAAGTCAAGTACTCAGTGTGACTTCTTCCTCTGGTCGCCATCATGTGCTTTGCTATCAAGCAACGCCAAAGCCAGAATATAAATGAGGCTAGAAAATATCTATCTAAACTATACATACATATGTATACACATGCTGTGTACATTAGCCCAGGTGCATATAGCGTACTGAACTGCTAAACAGCTCTCTGCATGGGCTTCACAGGAACAGAGACACTGTTATCAACTACTCCCCTTCATTTTTTTTTCCCCCATACACTCAGGCTATTGTAACATCCTCTCTCCCAGCAGCACTTCCTTTCTCTTGACCTTTTACCCTCTCTGCTTCATCCATTCTACGAGTGCCAGTAAAACAAAAGGGGAGAAAAATCAAGACTAGTTAACAATAAGATGACTGTTCCAGCTCCTCAGAGGTATCCTTACAGAGTGACTCTGAGATCATCAGTGCAACAGAAGACATCAGTGTCGGGGATGAACAGGAATGGGCAAAACTGGAAAAAAAAAACCCAAAAAAACAGATAAGCTAGAGACTGCCTCCGTTGTTTTGGGGTTGTTTTTTTTTTTTAGCCCCATTTTATTAGAAGAATATAACATCAGTGAAATTAAGAGATTATGCAATTTAGGCTGGCATTATCTATAGCTGTTCAAGTGGACTATATGGTTATAAACCCACTTCAGCTCCTTGAAATCTTAAGTCATGTGTGTTTGGACAGTATCAAAAGAGTAATATTGGGAGAAAAGTCTGTTAATACTCAGTTATTGAATACAGTACTGCCAAATTACTTGTAGAGGTGCTGGAGATAGATAGATAGGCCACTGAATGTTAAACAGCTACTGAGCTTTATTGTTTCGTCTAGCAGTACCCTGGGTAATACAAGAGCTAATACAGATCGGGGAATTTCAAACGTGTGCCCCAAGCATGCTTATCTATTACAGCAGTAAAACCCAACAGTGGAGCTGTTCCTTAGGCATTATAAATAGGATTTGGACAGTCACAGGAAGAGCCTTTGGTGCTGAAACAATATTCTTTTTGCTGACAACACACTATCTAATGGGACTATGTGAAGCTGAAAAGAAAACACACTGATTGACATGAATATTACAGCAGAAAAAAATGACAACTTCAGCGAGGCCTCCTTGCAAGTTAATAATTTGTTTTCCTTCATTTCCCCCTTGCTCATCTCAAGGAATATTTTCAAATGAAAATCACATGCTCATGAATTCTAGCTGGACTTAAGTACTAAGATAGCAGGTTTTAAAATGTCCATTGTGGGGATTAGAAGATCTCCTGACAGGAAGCAATATCTGGTGCACATTTCACATGGGATCCCTGCTCTGAGAGCTCTTCTTCTCTGTCATGTTCTTCATCACAAAATCCATCAGTGTGTCCTTTGCCACTGGAAGCTGTCCTATCCTGGCCCTTGGCCAGTGAGGTGAAATTATTTACTCCATAAAATTGCTAAGTATTGCATTTCTAGTTCCAGCATCTATTGATACGATCACTCCTGCCCGCTGAAGAAAGACAGACTAAGTTAGGTAAAGAGAGTGTTAGAGCCAAACTGGAATGGTTCATTATTAACTGGGAAGTTTGAAAGAGACAGGGTGTCCCTTGGGCTGTCCAACATGCCCTCCTCCCTGTCATCCACAGGCTTATTACAGGCAGTCCGAGTCATTTGTCCATGCAATAAGATGGAAGGAAAAGAAGATTCTCTGCTTTATCCTCTTCTCCCTCTATAGGGGCGCTTTGTGCTGAAGTAGAATTTTAGCTATGATACTAACTTTGGGCTTCATAATTATAAGGGATCCTGGGAAAGACAAAAAGCAACCAGATGTGCAGAGGCATCCTGTTATACAGGACATGAGAAAGATAAGGAGAAACTGAGAGAAATTAATTAGCACAACTAAGTTATTTTAGAGGTTGTGTTGACATAGCTTCGAAGGTTACATTCCCAGGGTTTAAAGTAGCCAATAGTGATTTTGTTGTTAAGAATTTAAAATTATTGTATCCAATCAGTAGCTGCCAAATCTGAAAGAGCTCTGTATAAAAGCATGTGCGCAACACACAATAAACGGCTTTCACTTTCATCATGACTGGCTCGTCTGGGTGGTGTCCAAGAACTTCGCACCCTGACTGCAAAAAGCCCTTTGCGCTGACTACAAATAAATCTGCTGGTCGACTAAATCCCTCATTTCCATCTTTTGCCAGTCAGCACACAGTCCAACAAAAAGGATGAGAGAAAGTAGGCATGGGTAGAAGTCACTTTCAAGGGGCATTTTGCTTGGTGCTGGACACCTGTGTCATGAGCAGTTATTGGCTACGCACTACAAACTTTAGTTTCCCTACTTGCTGGCCACATGGTTACCAAAACTCTCTGCCGGCCACAGAAGGCAGGTGCCCACTGCTGGTACACAACCAAAGGAAAAAGGAGGTGATGAGACTCCTTGAGCCGTTTTCCTGAGCAATCTGTGGCTGTCGGAGCTCTCTACCCTCTGGGTGGTGGGGATAGAAGCGGGGGGTTGATTCCTTATTCCTATGATTTGTAAAAAGGTAAGTGTTTGTCTCAGCTTTGGCACCAAGAGGAAAAGTAGAGAGGGTTTTAAAGGCACTTTGCATGTAAGTACTCAGGAAACGGTACTGTTATTCTCACGCCGCAGGCGATAAGCAGCAGAAACAGAGACATAACAACTTAGCAATGCAAAATGAGCTCCAGGCATCTGGTAATTGTACCTTTTTTTTTTACTTTTAAAAACCGTCACAACACTGAATAGCACAGGGTCAATCTGACCTGTTCTTGAGAGTATTTGCAAGGGTAGGAAGTCTTTGTGACCCACACTTTCAATCAGAAGAACATCTTAGATTATTCAGGTACAGAGGGAAAAATCCAAAACAACAAACTGTTTGCACCCGTTTTATGACCCCAAGAGCTCTGTTTTTCATGATTTGCACTGAGGTAGTGTGTTTTGGAAGTATTTATCCAAAAGATGCTTTGTCATCATACAGCCCCCAAACCAAATGTATTTAGTTCCATTATATGTGGCCTATCTTTTTGCCTTTCTTTTAAGATATAGAATATTACGGGTCTATGGAAGCATGGCATTCAGAGAAGCAATGCAACATGCCAAATGTTTGAAGTTCAAAGATACTGGCAATTCCTTGGGGCAGGTACTTCAGCACCATGAGAGCCAGAACCCTCTGTCATGAAGCAGTAGCTCTGTGTGGTTCAAACTCAGCTTCTCCGAGTTTTAGTCACAGAATCACAGAATGTTAGGGATTGGAAGGGACCTCGAAAGATCACCTAGTCCAATCCCCCTGCCGGAGCAGGAACGCCTAGATCAGATCACACAGGAACGCATCCAGGGGGGCTTTGAATGTCTCCAGAGAAGGAGACTCCACAACCTCTCTGGGCAGCCTGTTCCAGTGCTCTGTCACCCTCACCGTGAAGAAGTTTTTTCTCATATTCAAGGGGAACCTCCTATGTTCCAGCTTGAACCCATTGCCCCTTGTCCTGTCACTGGATGTCACAGAGAAGAGCCTGGCTCCATCCTCCTGACACTCACCCTTCACATATTTATAAACATTCATTAGGTCACCCCTCAGTCTCCTCTTTTCCAAGCTGAAGAGACCCAGCTCCCTCAGCCTTTCCTCATCAGGGAGATGCTCCATTCCCTTCATCATCTTCGTGGCTCTGCGCTGGACTCTCTCCAGCAATTCCCTGTCCCTCTTGAACTGAGGGGTCCAGAACTGGACACAATATTCCAGATGCGGTCTCACCAGGGCAGAGTAGAGGGGGAGGAGAACCTCTCTCTTGACCTACTGACCACCCCCCTTCTGACACACCCCAGGATGCCATTGGCTTTCTTGGCCATGAGGGCACAGTGCTGGCTCATGGTCATCCTGCTGTCCACGAGGACCCCCAGGTCCCTCTCCCCTACACTACTCTCCAACCGGTTCCCTATGCAGCATCTAAAACCCTGTGCTCTGTGCCTGGCACAAAGCAGTCCTGGTCCCCAGCAAGTCTGCTCTCATCATTTGTCATCTTTGGGAAGTTGGTGTACATCGTGATTTGGTCAAAATTGGGGATCTGAATCTTGCACCCTTCCTCAAGTTGAGTCATGTACAGTCTTTGTTCACGTGACCTGTGAGTCCCATGCAGTAAGTAAATGCCTTAGCATTCAGATGAAAAGGTTTTGATGACAAGTGGAGGAAAATAACTGCAGGTGCCCATAGAAAAATTTAATCTGTCTATAAACCACCTTTTAGCTAACAAGACAAATATTAAAAAATAATTTTAAAAAATGTAGCTCTCATCATTAGTTCTACTGCTTGCAATTAAGTGTAATCCATAAATATCAAGGGATTGTCCATTCGGATTGTATTATATGTTTCAATTGTTAGAACAAGAAAAGGTATTACTTTTCTGCCACTCATTGAATTTAATAATAGTTACTTACTATGTTGGAAAGAATAATAGGAAAAACCTTTCCTTGGGTTATCAGAGAAAGAGAGAGCTAATATCTGCCCACAAATCCCATTATGATTATTATATATGAGTCTAGGCTGTATTCATTCATAGATTGCACAGATATTACTAAATAAGACTTCAGGTAACCATACATGAATTTTTATACATTGTGATCAGGCCTCAATGCAGTGGCCACCAGGTAGTGGACTAATGAGCTGTCAGTATTAAATTCATTCCTTTCTCCTTATCATTTACAGAACAGGTGGCCTCTAACTCCCCCAGTCTGCACACACAGCTCTGGAAGACTTGTAGCTTTTTGCAGAGAAACGGAAGGAGCAGCAGCACATTTAATTTATCAGGAACAACATTCTGTTCATGACCTTTCATCTCCAGCACCTGGGCAGACTCAATCTGCTGGTGCTATTGACCCTGTACGTTTTGTACAGGCTGAGGTGGAGTGATGATAAATATACTGAAATAAGATAGACTTGCTGTAACTTGAAATTAAGCGAGGCCTTGAAAGAAAAACCTTTAAAGGATTAAAAATGTGTGCATGCATGCATGCAGTGATCGACTGAATGTGTTCTGCAGACATGTACATATATTGGTTTTGGTAGAATTGTAAGGTATGTAAGTAAGTGCAAAATTTGCCTTACCCTTCTCCAAAGTCAAGTCAATCTTGTCTGGCTCTGTCACATAAACAGTGTAAATACAGATACAATTAAAATATGTTAATTAATTTGACTGATATAAAAAGAAGTAAAACTAAAAATGTTGGAAAGTTTTCACAGTTATTTAAAAATAAGAGGGATAACCCTAGTCTGGTCTGGATATATTGTCCTTTTTTTCTCCCCTTTCTTTTCACTGTACTAGAGCCAATAAAATATTTGGCTTGGAAAAAACAAAAAAGGGTGGGAAAGAGTTCCATAGTTCCATTTTGACCTTTAACTCAACAGCTCGTCTGATTGAATCTCCATATGCCAAAAACATGATGGCGAGCAAGCAAGCAGGAGAGTTTCCTTTCGCTAGGCAGGACCTCAGTGGGGGCTACATTTCCTATCATCTTGCATGTTTACACAGCGTGCTTATAAAAATCACTGCAGCTCCCCATCTATTACTGTAGTATTCCCATTACAAGCTAAAAAGGCATCGAGGACTCTCTTGGGGAGGAATAGTGATCACGAAACCAGCAGGCAGCTTTTCCACAGGTGAACATAAAGAGGAGTATCACAAGATTTGCTGAAAGAGTTTTGTAACTTCTTGTCTTGTCTTTCTATGGAGGTTGGTGTTGTCAAGGAGCGCTTTCACCAAGAAGTTGAATTACAGTTATCACGAAGAATGAGGCTGGATTATTGTCAGCAAGATTATTGATGGTATGATACAGTGCCACATGCAATGAAAATTTGAAAGACAAGATAGATATGCCATCAAAGGAAGATTTTCTTATCTGGACAGGGATTTCCCCCTCACTTTTTACAAGAATTTTTAAATTAATACAAACAAACAAACAACCAGAAAACCCCAACAGGTAAAGCAATTCTTAAAATAACCCATAAGAAAAATCATCCTGAAAACACTTGTCTTTTGGAGGGTAGCTTGAAGGTATGAATTAGGGTGGATACCTCCAAAGAAAATATCAGCCAAATCCCTTCTCAAGGAACTGGGTAAGTTTACATTTCTGAGCCCTAGACAGGCACTAAAACCACCTCTGTTGTAATTCCTGACACACTAGTGCTCTGAAGAATACTCGGCAAGAACTCAGAAGAGCTGTACTTGAACAGCCTGGCATTTAGAAGGCAGGTATAATGCAAAACCATTTCATTAAAAGCAGGTCACGTCAGAACCCAAACAGAAAGATAGTTTATCCTGGGATGACTGAAAATTGATATGTATGATCTGTTTTGCCATCGGCTTCTACAAAGAATGTGGCCTAACTAGACCTTAAAATTGTGCCCCAAAAGGGTATTTGGACACCCACGTTGCTCAGATAAGCGTGAAGTCAGCCGACAGCCATTCCTAATTCTCAGGCAGTGACACCACAAAGAAGTCCACCTTTACAACTTTTGAACAGAAATAATTTATTTTATACCTTCATGTGGATGAACATACTCACTTGGCTCCTCATCTTACTCCGTTTGTATATAATTGAATTTATATGTAAATTCAAATGGTATTAAAAATAAAAAGGACACTACTGGTTTTAGAAAGTTAATTCCAGTAGACAATAAACCTATTTTCAGCCTTTTGGCATACACATGTCCTTTCTTCCTGAAAATATGAACATTGTGCTTTGGTAGGACAAATCACCCAATTGTTTCCCCAGTGAATCAGAAAGTAGATGCTTCTCTCATGCAAAAAAAAAATTAGTACTTGAAAAGGCATACACTCAGAGATAATTATTTCTCTTTGCCTTTCCCCCCCTCTCTTCTTCCTCATTATTTCATCAGATTAATTTTGTCCACGTGAAATTTTATAGAAGTTGAAAAAAGAAACTGGTGACGTTGGCTTGCCTTTATCTGAGTTGTGACCTGTTGCATATAATACTTTATGCATAAGTAGTTATATATATAATATATTTTTAAAAAACAGTTTTCCCACCATTTTTTTGTTTTGTTTTGTTTTCTTCCATGGGCAGTACTGGCCTTTGTCCCTTGCTTTTAAAAGAAATATTTGCTCCAAAAATATGCTAACCATCCAGTGTTTTATTTGCAGTCTATTCAGGAGCTTGCATAAATATTCAAGAAATATAGAGAAAGAAGGGAGCAAAAAGCCTGATATTCTACTTTACATTACTGGGATTCCTTGCAGGACTGAAACAAACCCTTAGCCACACTTGTTTCACACACTTTTATGGACAACTACTGGCAAGCCACGTGAATCCTGGAGGCTGGATCTTTTCTCCTTTCATCTGCTACTCTTTCAGTATATGGGTTTTCCTTTTTGCATACCACCTACCTATGCAGTGCTCTACCCCTGAGCATACCTTACGCTGCTGACAGCATGCCAGCCTGCCCTCGTTCTCATTTCTCTTTGCCACTTCCCAGCCTGCCCCTGCAGCATCCACCTGCTCCCCTTGCTCCGTAGGCTCTCCCTGACTCTTTTCTCTTACTTCCCTGCTTTTTATAACTCCTCGACCAAGCACTCTCTCCCAATCCTTATGTATAAAAGAGTAATGGATGTCAAATGCTTTCAGTTTGCCAACTCAACAGTGTTATGCAAGTGAGAACACTTATTACATCCTTATCAGATTAATGAATATGTAGATAAATAAGACTTTCTCCAGGCAGCCAGCTTCAGCACATGCAGAAATGCTAATTGCAACGTGGGGGAGATAAAGACTCAGTACTTTGAGCAACGAAGCAGTTAGTGAGGAGGGAGGCCAAACCCTCTGAGCAGACAACCTTCACATCTCGCTGCTGGCAGAGACCTGCAAGACACAGCACATAACGAAATACCTGTATTTCACATCAGTGAACACATTAATTTTCTCTTGATTTTCTAAGGAAACGAAGTCTATACAGTAACACTCTCTATGTTTCTACCCACCAGCATCTAACAGCTGCTTTGGCATTGGTTTTTGGTAATGGATTGTCTCCTTTCACATGCTACTAGCTATCAGCCAGGTCTCAGGCCAACAGTCCTGCAAAACAGGCACAGCTCAGAGGCTTCAATTCAATTCCCTGGAGGGGTTCAAGGCCAGGCTTGATGAGACTCTGAGCAACCTGGGCTAGTGGGAGGTGTCCCTGCCCACGGCAGGGGGGTGGAACTAGATGGTCTCTAAGGTCCTTTCCGGCCGAAACCATTCTATGATTCTACAATGTAACCCATTCTCAGGCACTGTGAGTGCAGAAATGCAAGAGACTGGACATGCCAGGGAAGAGACCCACTGAAGTTTGGGGGAATCTCTTTGTTATCTTTGAAAGCCCTTCGTATCAGCCCTGGAAGAAGTTCTACTGCAAGTCTCTCTGTTGTCCCATTTGCAACACATCCTAGTCCAAAACAATACCAAAGCTGAGATCTTCAAAGGATACGAAGAGATTTAGGAACATAAACATCTCTGAAGGATGATGGCACTTTTCTTAATGCTCTCAAGCTACTTCTAAAAATGCCTGTTCAACAGCTCTGTGGATCCCCTTGCTTTTTGTTCCCTTTTGGACTGTAAATCAAAAGCAGCCAATTTTCTACTCATAAAGCGACTTTCAGAAAACTTATTGAGCCTAAACTGTATCCAAATTTAGCGACAATTCAACATGGAATTTAAATACCATTATAAAAATAATAGGAAGTAATAGTCTACCACTAACAGTTAAAAACATTAGCTTGATCACACTTTGAATATAGAAAATCTCCCAGGATTAGTTAATACTGGTACATTTTTCTTACACTCAAGTATAAGTACCTTATCTCCTCTCTACATACTTT
This sequence comes from Pterocles orientalis, assembly GCA_011057875.1. Classification (NCBI taxonomy): domain Eukaryota; kingdom Metazoa; phylum Chordata; class Aves; order Pterocliformes; family Pteroclidae; genus Pterocles; species Pterocles orientalis. The sequence continues at coordinate 574,993 of WKFP01014749.1, forward strand.
TTCTTGGAAAGCAATCGACAGTTTGTAATACTTACTGAATTTAAAAAGTTAATTGCTGTCTAACTGAAGTAGCTTATTATACAAGTATTGGGACTATGCCTCTCTGCCAGTCGAATACACTAAAGCATTCCATTTAAGCAATTTAAATTAAAAGATCATTTTATAAAGTTGTTTTGATTGTGATTGCATAGGGAGATTTTAAATAATTTTTGACTTAATTTCAAGGGAGATTGATTCATTTTGTATGTTATCAAATTGTAATCATTCCTGTGTGATCAACATTTATGTCTACACTCTTAGCAATTTCCTTCCCTATAGCTGCAGTTGTGTTATACTTTTTCAAAAAGCTGAGCGTTCTGTGCAATGTGCTGCGAAGAAGTAGCAAGAAGCACGATGGAAAAACCCCTATATCTGGACCTCTACAAGCAACCCCTGAGTAGAATTCCACTGTCACATTTCATCATCCAGCTGAAAACACAGCTCTAGAATGTTAAGAAGACTTTGTAACAGCGACAATTAAAAATATCGACATGTGCTCTATAGTGTAATATAGCCACTTGCTAACCAAAACCAAGACTACCAGAGGACAGCTCTAGATTAGCCTTCAGCCCAAACTTTTTACATTTGGGTGATAGTAATACAGATGTAAGAGATGTAGCCCTCTGCTCTCTGCAGCACAGACAGCTGCGTTCTCCTCTGTCCTTCAACATCTGCTTCAGGACTCACACACCCATTTTGAGAAATGATGAGATAGTGCACGCTCCACTGCAAGTGTATTATTCATGAGTGGAAGCGGGCATTTCTTTTCCATTTTGGCAGCTAGTGGTTTGTGGTTTTTTGTTTTGTTTTGGTTTGGTTTTGGGGTTTTTTTTGAGAGGAGGGTGTAAAAAATAGTTGAATTATCAAAAGAAGTGAATACTCTAGGTTGACTTTGGTGAATAGTTCCAGCCAAATTCAATAAAGGAGAAAAAATAAATGTCAGCAGCAGAAAGACAAAGCATTCTGACATTTTTTTAATTAACCTTTCTGATTTTTCAGCTAAGTTGTCTGGGGAACAGGCTTTCTAGTCCTCAAGCAGCATTTGAGGTGAATTACCTGGAAATGATCCAGTTCAGATAACTTGGATTGCTTAAGAAAGGATGTGATAAAGTATGTCTCTGAATATGTTTTCAAAGTTAAAGGACTACTCTAAATTTTCCAAGCTGTCAGCAAATAGGTGAAGAATAAGTACAGACTGAAAATCTAGCTTTTTACTTACAATGAATTTCGGCCAGGCAAATATTCATAATGTACACAGCAACAGTTGTGGCCAGTATCACTTTAAAATGAAGTGTCCTAGGTAACTGCACAACTCCCCGTATCTTTTCTGAAGGAAATGCCATTAGCAGCAATCTGACTGAGCTCATCAGAAACAAGTACCAAGCAGGAATTTACATCCTGTCTTTGTCTCGGGACTTGATCTCGAGTTTACAGATTTATATCCCCTGGTAAGGTTTATAAATGAATCCATGGATGGATTGTCAGTGCACACCATGTATTATTTTTTTCCCATTGTCAGCTCTTTGCTTTGGAAAGCTGATGTGAAATATTCCTGCTACTAATTCTTTTGAGTGTTCAGTTAATATGCTGTAAACCATGATACACACACAAAACAGAAAAAAGAAAAAAAATCTATAATGTAGCAACACCAGTTCCTCATCTGAAGGCATTTAGAAAATGAAAGTCTTTGTAGTGATGCAGTAGAAGCAGGAGCAACACAATCCAAAGGGCAGATTGTTTTTAAAAAAATGCACATGCAATTTACAGCAACCGTATTTAAAGTATATTCATTCAGAAAACAACAATAGGACAGGTTTTTTTTGGTTTGTCTTTTTTTTTTTAATGGAGGAAATTATGTCATCAAAAGCAAGGTCTAGAAGAGCTAGCTTTAAGGATGTTATTTCAGAAAAAGATTTGTAAGTTTTGACTGTTGAAGTCAGGAATATCAAGGAATATCCTGGTATGCTTACTGAGAATAAAAGAAGATTGGCTTGCTGTGAAATTAGATACTTTATCTGAGCCTCTCTCAAGTGCACAAGGTTAAACTAACTGTCACTAATATAGTTTTGAACAGATTTTCTCCCCCAAGGAAAGGATACAGACTTGTAGACAGTCATGGGCCCTCTCCCAGTCGAGATGAGAAACACACCAGGAACAGGCTGAAACAGCCAGTGCTGAAGCATCTACTGAAGGTGGCTCATCAGTCATCTCAATACCAATTGCTCTGTTTCATTGCCCAGTCAGCTGATGGACCTCTGTAACTCTAATCCCAGCAGAGGCACAGTATTTCTGCTCAGGGTACAGGCAAAGCTAAAGAGGAGCTAAGAACATCTGAGGATTCATCCTGTCCCTTACCTACACATGGATAACACCATTTTGTACTGGGTGTTGGTCTGAGGGGTTTTAACTATCTTGTTACAGTTGTGTTTCCTTATTATTTACATAGTAAAAGTGTAGCAGAATGCTGCAATATACAGAGTTGGAAAAATCTAGATTTTTTTCTTCTTTCAGTATATAGGACATTCCAGATAAGCTCACCTAGCTTTGTGTTACCAGTTTTTAAATTGAGAAGGACTGAAACTAGAAACCTGCAACTGAACCTCTTTGAATCTTATGGAGAATGAAGTCTTCATTTTTCATCCTTGGATAAACGTTTTCTCCATTAGTTTTTGCAGAGCTACATCTGCCAAATCTGCTAGATCTTCATCAAATCTACCTTTACACACTACACTCTTCTCTGTTATAAGCTCACCTTCTTCAGAGGTTTCTTTATCAAAATATAAGAACAAAATTTCCTTCAAAAGGTTGTGTAATTTCTATCAACAAAGAAGGAAAGAACTGCTTAACTCCATTACAAAAACAGGCAGCCTGATTCCCTTAGTCCAGGCTGCAGAACCTCGGATGAAAAAATAGCTGGAAAGCAGAAGAAATCTCTTTTTCAAGGTTAACAGGTATCTTTAAACACAAGTTCTTTCACTTTAAAAAGTCTGTCTAGCGATCCTAACCAGGTAACAATGTTCGCCATCTTTTTAATTGACTTTGGGACACTTTCCAACACAATTCCAATTGCATGAGTGGCTGTGCTTTGAAAAGGTTAGTTTAACTTATTTCAGTGAACAAGCCTTACCTGAGACTTTGAGTTTGTCTAAATGTAGACACTTCAATCAACATGGGCTGGGAGAAGGAAAATTCACTGCTAGAAAAATGAAGCTAGTGACCTCCACACTGCGTACTAAAAAGTACAAAATGAATTGGTTGCAAAGAGTCAGTCGGGAGGGATTTCAAGCATCCATAGTGTTGCCAAATTGGCTGAAGATGCTGGCACTTGGCAGCTCCGAGAATTTACATCTAACAGAAAATCTACCTGTTCTTATGCCGCATTTAACCACATGAAATACTGTCATATTCTGGGATTCTGTGCTCCACAGTGTTGCTGTCAGTGACCAACAGTGAGAATTTTAGTCCAACTCTAGGTCTTCTAGATGACTTCGTATTCAATATGGACAGAACCTACAGAGCATTTGTTTTTTGCATTGAATTTAGCATTTGCTGTATCTACAGAAATTACACCCCTGAATTGTCTTAATAAATAACAAATGTAGAAAGAAACCATAACAGGTGAACTAATTATCTTCCTTTCTCCACCTCTTTTACATTAACACATGAACTACTGTAGAGCTCCTTACAAGTCTGTAACACTTAAGATTTGCAACCTGCAAGGCTGTTATGCATAATAGGGTTTATTGTTTCATGTGGCAAGCAGTTGCCTTGATTTCCAAGTCCTTTATAAGGCTGTCTGAATTATTCAAGATACAGGACACCTGAAGGTGTGGTAGATATGTCAGAGATCACCCTTATCATTCCCTTCAGGGACCACTGAAAGGTCTCTGAAGAACTTGCAGTTGGATGGGCTCTTGGAAAAGGGCTGAGAGTACAGGCAATACAGCAAGAAATTAAGCAGAAAAAGTTCCGCATCTTCTTCCATTAAAGACAAGAGAAAAATCCTACAGCACTACTCCATGCAGGTTTGTTTTTTTTTTAAGAAGGTAGTATTACATTACCAGCCATTCTTTAACGATAATGTTCATCTCATACTTGCGTATTAATCTTATCACTTAGCACTTTCATCTCTGCCATTTTTTCATGTACAAAGGCAGCGTGGTATGTCCCACTTCTGCATAGTCACAGAGATTAAAGCCTGATGTAAAGGATTTGAGTCAAAATTGATGCTTTCTTCCTATCTTTGCCTTTTCTTGACATACTGTGAGGAGAGTTGCCTGAAGGACTTACCCTCCAAATAAAATATTTTTACAATCCCAACCCCAAAAGCTTTTGAAGTTAATATATACTTTTTTCCTCTGGTTACACATGCTAAATTTTCCAGAAATCCCTCTAATACAAATATACATGTGTGTGTATATACACACACCCTTTATTATCTCAGCAAGGAAGCAAGGACAGAGAAGACTTAGTAGCAAATAATTTAGATAAGAGCTAACAATCCATAAAAGACTGAAAAGCTGTTTTGCTGTTGCGTTCTTTTCTCCTCCTTAAAACATTGCAATTCCAGAGAAGCACAATAAGAGGAGCTTTGGGAAACAAAGCCCTTCTTCCAACCACAGAACAGGATCAGAATGGGTTATCAGTGCCATCAACATATATCTTGGTCCTGTCCTTTCGTCCTTGTGTGACAAGTTCAGTTCCCTGTGACTTCCCTAACCCACGGCCAGCTACATCAGCCAAAGTAGCAAGAATTACCATAACAAACCCATCTGTCTGTCCCTTACAGATGAGGATGAAAGAGAAACACATCTGTTTCAGTTAGGCCAAAGAACATCAGTCAAATTATCATCACCTCCAACATTGGCAGACAAGGCTCAAGAGCAGTGGCAGGTCTTCTGTCAACAAGCCCTCTCACACAACCAGTGCTGCAAAAAGCAGCAGAGAAGCAGAGGTCTAATAAGTTGACTGTAATGAACTGCATTACAAGAAAGGACTGAGGAATGGAATCACAGAATCATTCAGGCTGGAAAAGACCTCAAGGATCATCAAGTCCAACCGTCAACACAACACCACCTAACCCACTAACCCATATCCCGAAGCACAACATCTACATGTTTCTTGACCCCCTCCAGGGGATGGTGACTCCACCACTGCCCTGGGCAGCCTGTTCCAATACCTGATCACTCTTTCAGTGAAGAAATTTTTTCTAATATCCAGCCTAAACCTCCCCTGGTGCAACTGGAGGCCGTTTCCTCTTGTCCTATCGCTTGTTACTTTAGAGAAGAGTCCAGCACCCACCTCACTGCACCCTCCTTTCAGGTAGATGTAGAGAAGGAGGAGAAATGAAGCAAGAAGTCTGTCTCCTGGCTGATGGTGCCCAAACAGCAGCATGCTGGGGTCTACCTGATGGTAGAAGCACACATGGAGGGCAGCTCCGCCAGCCTCCATGCAGGCAGCCTGGGAGACTTTGTCTGAGCATCTCCTAAAGGTAATTTTCAGAATATGCCCTAGCTGGTGAGCCTGTAAGAAGAGTCATGGCTAATCACCACGGCCGTGACCCCAAGCCGGCAGACATGGGTGAGTGGGCTGGGCAGGGGGCCTGTTCCTCCAGCAGGAATCAAGGTCAGCCTCCCAGGCAGAGAGGAAAAAGGCAGGTGTGAGGAAAAACCTCGGGTCTCTTGGTGAGGGAGCCACACACTGCCCTGCTTCCCCAAGAGGGGGAAAAAAACGTGTCAAGTTTCCCAACTTTCCAAACACAGTTCTAACAACGAGCTGCCTCTGCACCTGCTTCCTCAGCACCGGGCGGGCCTGGCCACAGGTCACCTCCCGCCGCAAAGGCGAGCCCGGCCTGCTGTGATTAACTCCCGGAGAACACAATGCTCAACATCTGAACCGCCTGTGTGCCAAGGAGTGTGTTTTCCTTGTTTATCTTGCACAGCAAGTTTTTTAGCAATGTTTTTGGTGTGGTTTTTTTCCACAAAGGCCTTGCCTACTCCAAATTCCCAGACGGTGAGTCAGCCGCGTCCCCAGTGAACCTGCCCAGCCACGTGATGGAGGGTGAGGAGGAAACTTCACTCCATGGAGAGGTCAGGCAGGCTTGCCACTGGAGCACATCCCGATTTTAATAAACAAACCTGTTTCCTACTACCATGCTCTGGCCTTGGCCAGCAAGTAAACAACTGGCGGAAGCTGGTGTTTGGTGCTTTCCAGCCGGAGGGCTGCAGCAGCGAAGCGTCTGCTTCTCACCAACGTTCACTCGGCGTTTTTTCCTTGTGGTATTGAAGCATGATTACCCTATTTTTTGGCAAGGCTGAGCAATCTATGTACATTACAGGGCTGTCACCTGAATTCCTATGCCACCCAAGCTCTCTGTCTGAAGTACAGGGCATGGATGTGCTGTCTCCAGCACAACCCAAAAACAAGAACGGGCCTTTGAGGTCATGAACATCCATCTGGAAATCACAGCAGCCCTGATGCTAAGGAAGTTCAGAGGCAGTAGGAAGTTTCAACTAAGCAAGAAAAAAGTCCAACATGCAGAGGGTGCGCTACAAGGATGTTCACGTCCCGCAGCACTTGCCATATGAGTGAGCGATGTGGCTTGACAGAAGTGGAAAGTCCAAAGGTGATGTTATTTTGCACCACCTTCCCACTTTTGTAGAATATAGCAATGACATATGCAATTTGGTTTTTGCTAGAACGTTATGGATCGTATTCTGTAAGTGTATCACAATGTGCTATGAAGTGGGGAGCAGTTGTCATGACAAGGGAATTTGTTATCACTGCTAAAGATGGCCCCAAAGTTCCTCGAATAACCTTTGAAAGATGCAAGGTAGGTCAGAACGTGAATGTTTATTTTTCCGCTTATGCTGTAGAGGGTTTTTGCACTATCCTTCAGCCTGAGCATGTGTCATCTTCACACCACTGCTGTGTTACAAATCTAACTGCACGCAACGCCAAGTGAGGGAAAACCTAAATATCAGTGCTAGCTCAGTGTCTGCTGTGCTGCTATAGTGCCACTCTCTGAAGTCCAGCCAGGTCTGCTCAACGCTATTTGGCCTCAATATCCTTCTGCCTTTGTTGTCTGACACCTTGCTTATCTTTTCAGATCTTGCCCTGTGTTATAAGATGGGGGTGAAGGGAGTGGTGGTGGTGATGTGGTGTGAACAGGTCCTCGGATGGGTATATAAAGGACTAGAGGGGCTGGGAAAAGGGTTACAAAAAGGAGTCAGCCTCCTCAGGCCACCCATGCACTATGTACTCCCACCATTCACATTGTCGGACCCACTCTCCCTTACCACCTCCTCCTCCGAGCTAACCAAACTTTGTGGTAGCCTCCACGCCAGGATAACCTTGGTTGTGCTGTGGGTCTGGCCCAGTCTGAATTTCCCTGAAATCAAGGTGGCAGAAGGAGAATGTTCCTCCCTTAACTCCTGTGGACCTTGAAGTATGTACAATTTAGAGGAGAGCTGTGGGGACCAAGCCAGTCTACCATTTAAATTGCTGTTTGTTGATTTACCCTCCTTGTAATTCCACATCGGTTTTATTATTGCTATTTATTATAAAGAACTAAATATAATGAAAGTTTTGTCTTTAAGCTGAGTGGAATTTTGTTTGGTTCCTTACCACAAAGCGCCACTTTCTACTATTTCCTCTTGCAGGCAAGGTTAGCGTGGACCTTGGTGAAAGGTGTGGGCTGCAGGCTGGAAATGCCAGAGATTTTCCGCACAATGCCCACAAAGTTTCTGAGACTGATTATGTTGGAGTTTGTTTTTAACAATGTCAAAATGGAAAAAATCAAGCTGTCAGCCTGCATACTGAGCCCTTCTTTGCAAAACAGAGGACCTTTATGAGGAAGTCATAATTCGCAGTATCACAGAATCACAGAATGGTTTTGGTTGGAAGGGACCTTAAAGATCACCAAGTTCCAACCCCCTGCCATGGTTGTCCACCGACCTGTATGATAGGCATATAGATTATCCCAAGGTCCCCCCCGGAGAAAACCATGCTGAAAATCACTATTCCCATCTCCAAGGCTCATTCAACCCAGAAGTTTTTCATTTTATAAATGAAACCGTAGTTTAATTCGAAGTCATGGTATGGAGCCTAGCTTGTTGAATGGCAATTTTTCGAAAGCATTGGTAACATATATGGGAGAGTGGAGTTTTGTTTTGGTTAGAGGTTTTATGAAGGGTGGCTTTTATTCCTCACAAGTACAGTAACACAAGATGGATGGATTAGAGCACCTCACTCATGTCATCATTTACATTGTCATGAACTGTCACAATGAGTGGGATTCAGAAAGGATATGATGAAATGTTTATGTGGCAAACTAATCATTGTTTTGTATTTTTTAATTGACTCTTTGCATGGTATATCCTACACTATTTTGTGGGGGAAGGAGCATGGGTTATTTTGCTTTCAGCTGTCTAGCCCTTACAGTTAGTCTGATCTTGCTCCTGCTGAAACTTTTCGGCATTTTACCACCCTTGTGAGCAGGTCTGGAGCCAATATGAATGCAATACGAATGCAATTAACAGAAGCCCCAAGTCTGTGATGAGCTCTGAGCAGGAGTAATTCCATCTCCACATATGAGATCTTGCTCGGCTGCAAAACATGTCAGCTTTGAGCCAGATTTTGTGCAGAGCAGCTAAGAGCAAAGCTTCTTTAATTTCAAGGTACTGCTCTAATACTGCAATGTCAGCTGCTGTTTTTCAGAGCCTGGGAAGCACATCTGGACTGTTGATACAGTTCGCCTTGCTAAACAGTGGCATTAAGATCTAGCTCCACCTCTTTTCCTTGGAGGAACCAAGTTTCTACACACTTCTCTGTAGATGCAAGGGTTAAGGGCCAGCAGACCTCTGGGCCTACACTGAACTTGAAGAAAATACAAAGGAGATATATTCTTGTTCATAATAAAAAGTGTAACCACATTTTTTCCCAAGTGCCAATCTGATTCTAAATTGGATAGGTTCCATTTTAGAGAAAGGTGAGGGGGTGTTCTGAAAATAGCTGGAGTAATGATATTCACCCCAGACAGGGAGCTCTCATCCCAGATCTGTTATCCTACAAAAAGCCAAACTATCCTCCCAGTGTTGGCACTTTACCTATCTCATCTGCTTAACCATGCCAGCAAATCTACTCATCAGAGGATGGAGGAGCAGCCTCTCCGCCTTTGGAGGATGGTTTTCCTTTACAGAACTCATCTGGAGGGGCTGATGCTTGCTCTAAAGACTCTTTTTCACAGCAGGCTGTGAAAAGGCAGTTGTCCTTGGGGTATGAGAAAATGGGAGGTGTAACTCAAGCACAGAGGAACAATAACAACTGCACACAGATTCTGCCTTCTTTCACAGTGGGGAAAAAAAAATGTGCTCGACTTTCACATACCTTTGACCTCCTGTCTTTCTTTCAGCAGTTTCCCAGGCAGTGGAGAAGGCTGAATTTAAAATGGAGGTTAAGAGATGCCCTGGAGAATATTTAAGCCTTGTTAGTTGTACTTGTGAAGACCTGCACTTTGTAACATGTAAGACACAGTGGACATCGAATTGACCTCTCTCTTCCCCCATCTCATCCTACATTAAGGGGATCCAGACTCAGAAATGTGTAATTTTACACCTGGAAAAGAAATATGGTTTGAAGTTATGCCTTCATCAAGCACAAAGAGGTCAGACTAGCCAGAGTTAATGTCCAGGGTTACTGGAAACATCATTACCTAAAATAAAGGCTTTCTAAAACCCACCTATCGAAGAATAGATGCCTACAGCTGAGGCATTGACAAAGATTAGACTCCAACACTGTGACAGAGCAGTGGGAGAACACTCACAAGAGAGAGCTGGCAGTGAGGACAAGCCATGTCACAGCCATGGTCCTGCAGGCTGGTTTCTTCAGCCAGACTGAAGTCTTAGCCTAAACAGCCTTATTTGACAAAACAAAAGAGTCAAGTTGGTGTACATTACAAATTAGGCAATATTTCCTCATAACATGCTCATATAAAAAAACCCCATAAAAGTCATTTTTTTGTAGGTATGGTTTCTCACTAGGCATCTTGGCATAGAGTAGTTCTTTATGTCCACAAAGTAAGCTTTAATATGTCCACATTGGTATAATTGGTTGTGGAGTCTCCTTCCCTGGAGACATTCAAAGCCTGCCTGTGTGATCTGATCTAGGTGTTCCTGCTCCGGCAGGGGGATTGGACTAGATGATTTTTCAAGGTCCCTTCCAATCCCTAACATTCTGTGATTCTGTGATTCTGTGGGTATTCCTATTATACCAACTGAGATGCTATTATTTGTGCAATGTAAAAAATTATTTTCTTCTGTCCATGAAAAGTGAAAAGATTTGCTTTTATACTTCATTGTATTTGTTTGAAAACCTACATTCTTGTTAGCTAAGAGATGGAGCAAGTCAATGAGGACTTAGTATTTCAGCTCTGCAGGTATCTCTATAAATCATCTCCTTTTGTAATTACCTAAATATCAGTCATATAGATCAACATCCTGAACAGTCTGAACCAGAGGATCATTTAGAACTGCAGAAATGTTCAGTTCAGATTCTGGCCAAGACTTTTGCTGACTAACACTGAATTTACACGGTATGCTAGCTATAAAGATTGCAATAAAGGAAAATTAAGGGTCAACACCAAGCGCTGGGGTTTCAAAGTTCCAACATTTAAAACAATAAAAAATGAAATAGGTCTGGAAAACTTAATTCAGACCCTTTACATGTAGGCTTTACACTGCAAGTCTGTGGTTTGTTTTGATTTTTATTATAACAACTTGAACTCACGTTGTCTTTTGCCACCTCTGCTCCTTTCCCTCTATCTCCCTCTCTTATGTCTTCCCTTTTGTTTTTTCCCCTAGTCTAATTTATCATTCCATCTTTGCTTCCCTTCTTTCTTCCTGATCCTTTAGCATGCGCTGCAGCAGGCACAAGGAGTCTCCGGGGTCTCAGTTCTCATGTCGAGGCACTACGACAGCCAACCAGCGAAACGGCAGATCCACATTAACTTCTGCCTTCCTCTCTCATATGGATTCAGTCACCTTGTTGCTATTAAATAAAAAATAATCCATCCATCCATTAAAAATTTTAAGAGAATGCAAGATGCTTAGTGTTTTACACAGGTGAATCAGACAGCCAGACTCCAGCAAGTCTTGGAAAAGCATTTTATTTTTTTTTAAGTCAGTGCAAAGGCAAATGGAATCACAGTCATAACATATGAGTAGAGGAAGCTGTATTTACAACTGCACGAGCACATGGCAACATGCTAGCTAACAGCACCCACCATTTCGGAGCTGATCTGCAGGACGAGCTTCCAGAGTGACTGTTTTCCTAGGTGTATCCATAATGGATGTTTGACCACTGTCCTTACAGGCACTGCTTGCTGTATGGCAGGTAACTGGTTGCCTGTGGACATTAGTTATTGTGAAAGCAGTCTTGAAAGCAAGGTGGAAAAATTCCAAGCTGCCTAAACTCACCAGGAGTTGACCATAAGGTTGAAGAGTATCTTGCATTCATGCTTGTCAGGCCACATGCAAATGGACCATACTGATGGTGGGGGAGATGGTTATTCTCAGGCTACTGATGTTCAGTTTATGGACCCCAGGCAACAAACTTTCCAGTGCAGAAATAACTATGCCCAGAAGCTGTACAACCCAACATATGTGTTGCCTCTCTTTGAGGTAGCACGCACTTCTTACAAAATGCCATGAAGCCACACCTGTAGATTAGCAGTGTGCTAGTAGCCATCCTTCAGCTGCTTGCTCATTAGGCAAAGTCATGACTGCCGTTAGTTAGCAACACTGAGCTTGACAGCAATTTTTCAGAAAATTTCTGGCCCGCATTCTGTTATTGGTCAAGGTGGCCTGGTCTGGAAGATGACTTGTTCCTCCTTGCCCATCAGGATTGAGAGACGCAACCAGATGTCATAGAATCATAGAATCATTAAGGTTGGAAAAGACCTCAAGGATCATATCCTAGGGATCTAAAGCAACAACCTAGAGGAGTCACTCCGAGCTTGGAACTTTGTGACTGGGAGAGTACTTGAGAGGGCCCTAAGAATCAGGAGGAGATTGGGGTTCCAAAATGTACCAGGCAGAGCTGAGCACAGCTGCTAGACTTACACCTCCTCTTCCTAAGTGTACGCACGTGTTTTTCATGTGTTTGGGATCAGCTATTGTAATAGCTGTTCATAGAGTTTTGTCAACAGAAAATAATGGAAATATTGCGTAAATTGGACACTTCACACAGGTAGTTACTAAAATGTTTACAAGCATGCCACAAGGTGAAATAATTAACTGTAACATTAATGGTTTTCACAGTAAGTAGTATGAATATCCTGCAACAGCATCTGTTGCTTTCAAATTCCCTGCACAATGGGAGATTTCTTCTTGGTATGGCCCTGCCTTCACATTAAACACCATCATACCTCAAAGACCATGTAGATGTTTGGTTGACTTCTCAGCCAACCAGATCAACAGAAGCACTATATGCCTGATGGCAGTTATAGTATAGATTTGCTGTTATGGTTTTGTGTGGGGGGTTTTGTCTGGTAGCAGGGAGGGGCCACAGTAATGGCTCCTGTAAAGTACCTGCAAAAAAAGTTTCCCCTAGCTCCCAGTCTGCTCTGGCGGCAAGGGAGGGGTTACAGTGGTGGCTCCTGTAAGTGACTGTTAAGGGTTCACCCCCACCCCCTGGCTCCAAGCGTTTGGTAACCGGGAGGGGGAGTGGAGGAAGGAGTACCACCCATCCAGCCCCTGTGAGAAACTGCTGCAAGTTTCCCCAGCTTGAGACTGGACCCACCCCAGGCCAGGGCTGAGCCCATCGGCGCCTCTGCCAATGACATATTGAAGAGGGGACACAGAACAATGGGGTTGGCACGGCTTGGGCGGACAGTCCGGCCATCCAGCCGCCTGCCTGGCTTCTGCAAACTGACCTGCTGTAGCCCAAGCCTCCACCAGGGATCACCTGAGAGTCTGTTTTTTTCCTGGGAGCCAATGAAGACCCGCAGCAGAGAGAGGAGCAAGATTTTGAGGGAGACAGCCGGGCAGACACTCGGTCGGAGTTATGAAAGGGAACGCTCTGAGCATTTCCCCTGCAGCGTGGTGAAGGAAGATGCAGCCATGGAGGACCCCACGCAGGAACTAGAAGCCCTACGCCCGAGCTGGGCAGTTGTCAGGGGACTGTAGCCCCGTTTGGAAACGGACTCACACCAGAGAAGTTCTGGAGAAGGACTCTCCCCTGAGAAGGGACCCCATGCTGCAGCCGGGACAGACTGTGAGGAGCCCTCCCCTGAGGAGGAAGGAGCAGGGGACTGACTGCATTCCCCATTCCCTGCTCCCCTGTGCCACCGGTGGGAGAAGGTACAGAACAAAGCCTTTGGGAAAGAAGGGAGGGGTAGGGGAGAAGTGCCTTTTTAAGATGTGTTTTTTCTCTCTCAGTATCTTGCTTCTTGTTGTAAATACTTAATATAATTCAGTTGTTTTCTTGTTCTTCCCAAGTTGTGTGGGTTTCTTGCCCATGACCCTAAGTAGTGAGTGAAACCCTCCCTGTCCCTGCTTCAGCCCACCAGGTGTTTAGCAAAAACTGTCCCTGTGGCTTTATAAACCACGACACTCACAGAAAGGCAAAAAGAAAGACTGCAGCTTTTCATTTGTGTTAGGTTTACTTGGCCTCATTGGGATAGTTATTATTTGTTCTTTGTGAATATTTCAGTTAAAAGGCAGACTGCAGAACAAATAGTTTGCTACCAAAAGACAATACAGGCTTTTCTGAACATTAATAATAGTAATAATAGACAGTATTATGAAGGTTGAAGCACATCTTGGAAAAGTAGATTTGAGTGTTGCTCAGTATCCAGAAGGTCTTACAGACAGACTGATAAGTCTTCAGCAAAAAATCTTAAATACATAAACAAGTAAATCAATGGAAAGAAACATACAGCTTGTTGCTTTTGTCAATTTTGCATAAGAAATCAGCTACAATACAAATATTTAATTTGTGGCTGTATCCAGGGGGTCTCACATGCTGTACACAAGGCACAAAATGTAAATTCAGATTTTAAAAGTCCAGTGTACTTTCCCCATCAATAGAGATTACGTGGGATTTGTTTACCCGATGTGTTTACATTCTTTGACCATCATTAATGGCTATATAATTTCATATAGATGTAATATACTTTAAACATCTACGACAATATTCTGAATTTCTGAAAAGAAAAATAATATATAATTTACTCAAGAACACCAAAGGGAAGTCGCAATCTTTGTCAGTTTGAAAATTATTATTAAAAAAGTGTCTCTGGAGATTGCAAGCACCCTTGGCAGTAAAGGGGTTTGATAATTTTGTTTTTTCTTCAGTGCAACAAAAGCAAATTATTTCTATGGGGAATATTCTTAATTCAGTGCTACAGATTCTATTACCTAAACCAATAGTGCTTTATGGTGCAATGAAGTCCAGATATTCATAGGAATTAATTTTTTCCATAAAGTTTTCCACAAAGAAACAAAGCAATGGGGGATGCATAATTCATGTGTTTCACAAGGAAAGGGACACATTTTATTTACCTGTAAAAGTAAGAAAGAACGTATGTTGTAAAGTAGCCTGTGTAATATTGGTTCAAATTCAGTGTTATTAAAAGATGGTGTGAATTAGAGACATAAGGTTCAGGAAAGAAAACAACTAAAACTGTACAGAAAAAAACTTTTTGAGGTCTGGTATAGAAAAAGCAGAAGACTGGAGGATGCGGTTTAGAAGGTTTTATATGAAATATTTTCTGTCAATGGGAACAGTAAGTTCATTTTTAAAAATGTATAAAGTGAGATTACTGTTTATCCACTTCAATCCATCAAATTAGTTCTATAATTATAAAATTCTTTGAAGGAGAGTGTTGTGGTTTTAAACCCAGCTAGCAACGAACACCACGCAGCTGCTCACTCAACCTTCCCCCTCCTGGGGATGAGGGAGAGAATTAAAGGAGTAAAGGGAAAAGAGACTGGCGGGTTGAGATAAGAGCAATTTAATAACTAAACTACAACAAATCTGAAAATAATAATGATAATAGTAATATATACAAATGAGTGATACACAGGGAAACTGCTCACCACCCAATGGCCAAGGCTCAGCCCGTTCCTGGCTAACAATCCTGGAGTAGGGAGGTTCCTGAAATTGCAATCATAGAAAGGAGATAAAAGTTCGAATGTCCAAGAGAGCGAGATGACCCTGAGAGAGAGGTGACCCAGAGACACAGGGAGATGACCCAGAGAGAAAGAGAACTACTGGACAGATCTTCTGCTGTCATGATATGGGATACACCACTGGCCAATTTGCATCTCAATCCTAAACCTAAGGTCAAGTCCTAGGCTAGTAACTGGGGCTGTGCTCCCTCCCAGCTCCTGCCCCTGCAGACACTGGCACAGCAGGGAAGCTGAACAGTCCTGGACTGTCCTGGCAGCAACTATAAACATCTGTATGTGATGTTTCATTTCTTCTCAGCACAAAACCCAAACATAGCCTCTTGATAGCTACTGTAAAGTAAGCTAACTCTGTCCTAGCTGAAACCAGGACATTCTCCACCCCTTGTTCCATACCATTTACATCATGCCCAGGTCCTACTATTTTTCCCATCTTTTGATATATACACACATATATAGAATAATATAGAACCATAGAATGCTGTTTGCTGGAAAGGACCTTAGAGATAATCTGGTTCCAATATCATTCCTTTAGTTCTGGAAGGGAACTCTGGAAATCATCTAGTCCACTCCCCTGATCCAAGCAGGTCTGTCATCAAAGTCAGAAGAAGTTGCTCAGGGCTTTGTTCAGCTCGGCTTTAAAATTCTCCAAGCATTGAGATTCTGCTGCCTCTATGGCAAAACCATGATGATGGTATATTAGTATCCTAATGCTTTTTTTTTTTTAAAATATGTGGGGTTTGTGACTGAATTCCAACTTTAAATCCTGCTTGCATGCCACCTAGACCTGTACAAGTCCTGGATTTCTTGGTCCCAGGTCAGTATGTTGACTGTATTTCAGGTATTTTCAACATTTAAATTACGCATATGTGAAAGATATATCAACAGACAAAGAATATGATCCCCTTAGGATGCACTCAGGGTGTACAGCAATGTAATGCTGAATTCATTTTTGTAATGCTGAATGTGGTTATTATTGCTTGAAAGTGTTATTAATATAATAGCTATACTGAGTAGTACCTCCAATGGACAAAGTACACTATTTTAAGTCATTTCCTTCTTCTTGATGTAGCAATTAAAATTTAATTTGAATAAACAATTTACCAGAAAATGCTGAATTTTTAAATCTTTTTTTTTCCCCTAGAAGAAAGTTAATAGTCCTGCTTTTTTCACAGGTATGTAAAGAATCCATAAACACATCTGGTGCATATTCTGAGTCTGTCAGTTGCCTGAACACTCTCCAAAATCACTTAAATTAAGTAATGTTGTCTCCCTAATTTGTGAGACATCTAGGCTATTATTTGAGAAATAGTGTTTTTGGTATTTAAAAGAATATCTGTATCTTTGAAAGATGGCGTGTAATATTGTAGCCACAGATTTGGAAGATCTGTTTTGGAGGTGATGAATAAAGACAAACCAAATGGTTCTAAGTTTTGTAGGCACTGATGTTAAGCTATATCCATGGAGTGGCAACCTGATTTTTTATTTTATTGGAGGAGGAGGAGGAGATATTGCACTAGCTAGTGCTCCTTCTGCTGAAAATATCAAGTACACAAAAGGTGATGAATTTCCTTTTCAGTAACCACCCTAAATTCAATCAGCCAGATTAAAATCGACTACAATGTGCATGCAAAACATGTGTCTGCTACTGACAGGCGATGTGCTCTGAGTGCTCTTTCCTCAGCCGCAGTAGACCAACGTTACACCGTTCAGTGCTCAAGAAATAATTTAACTTGATGAGTTTGGCTGGGGTGGTAGATTTGGTTTTTCTGGTTTGAGTTTGTATTTTTTATTTTCAAGCTGCTCTGTTATTGTGAAAGCCTAATGGTTTTACTATCACTCGGGTAGCCAGAATATGTGATGTTATCCATTGTGACAATGTTATTAATCCACTGGAACAATAAACCATGACTATCTGTAGCGCGCATGCTGCACGCTGAAATTCATGTGACTACATTAGTTAATAATGGGGAATTTTATCTGCCTTTCTTCATTGTTTTTTCAAACAGCTCTTCATGAAAATTTCAAGTGTCTCCTACTCAGTAACAAGTCGTAACCCCTTGTAGGTGCCTCTGTTTTCTTATCATACACGGCACAAAAAATGGCCTGCCCTTTCTCCCTCTCCCTTTTTTCAGTGACTGTAATTACTACTTGAAAATGCTATTCATCTGCTTCTGAGAAAGCAAATAAAACTACAAAATCACTTAAAAATTAAGTATTAATGAAACGGACATAGATGGTGTTTAGCTATTGAGACTAGCACAATGCCTTCTGCTAAACAGAGGTTGGAGTTACGTATCTTTCTGAATGTATTTAGAAAAACATTGACCCAACCAAAACCCTTGTTTCAGTTTCTTGAAGGATGGCTTTGCTTTATTCTCACTTCGGTGACTACACAAGCTCTCCAGCCTGGCCTGTACAAAGGGAAGAAATTCCTTTGTAGTGGTGCTGCGGAAGTGAATTTGAAAGAAGTAGCCTCACAACTGCTCTGAGTTGCCCTCCATTAATTTCAGGTGGGGCTCACAGATTTCCATCTGAAATTTCCTAGGCAAAAAATAGGTCCTTGGCTTACCTACAACACATGTGACCTACTGAAGCTTGTGCTGTAAGTACAATGTGTTTGTTCTTGTTAAGTACAGTCAAACACACCAGACCTACCTTGCAGATTATCAATGTAGTAAAATAATTTGCATGCAAGGTTTAGTATAATGCAAACATGCACACATTTGCTACCTGAAAAATGAACCAAAGTAGTCCACTTTCACTTAAAGGACTTAAAATGAAATCTCCAAAGTCAGCAAGAAAAGTAGGTGCTGTGTGCCACACATTATCAGCCTGATCTGTCTCTTGGTGAAGACACTGCAAAGATTCCCTCTGGTTTCAATTACAGATGACTACCCATATATCTCCTTCCACAAAAGGGACATGAGCATAGTTTCACTACCTGAGCCAGCAGTAGTAACTAAAAGATGGTATGTACATTCCTTCCCATACGATGATATCAATATCCAATACTCAAAGGCAAAGCCATCTGTCTGGGTAGAGGGGCCATTCTTGTTAGAAAAAGTTCATTATTCTTTCTGTTGGTTTGTTTCTGTTTTTGTTTTCTCCTGGTGAATTATATTATCATATTTCAACAAAAAGAAAATGTACAGAGCAATATTTCCTAGAGTCCCCCCAAGGGACTTCCATAAGGAAGCCAAAAGTTCAGAATAAAATTGCCTAGGTAACCCTCATTGTTCTGGCAAATATCTTTACGGTGGCAAACAGCAAATGCCACTATGCACTCCAGCAATAACATAATCCATTATTAATTATTGCAATTCCGTCAAGAGGGGAAAATTGTATGCTGGATTATTTTCTTCACTGTAAATTTCAGGAAGATTTATAGTCCTTTTCTATAGTTGATTCAAAGCAGCTGCTTGTGACTACACAATGATAAAGACCCAGGCACTAAAAATACTTTAACTGCAGTTTATACTCCAATTTAACAATTCAATAATATCTTCAGCTATCCCACGTATTAATTATACCACAGCTGCTTCTCCTTATAAGGGTTTGAGAGATGGAACAGTAAGATTGCAGCCTGTCAGGCTGCTTTATTCTCACTTCTTGGGTTTGGAAGAGGATGGAAGGGGGAGTTCTTAGTAAAACACACCACCTCCTTGAATTTAGGTAAAGTTTTAAATCTCTGCCACACGTATAATCCTGTTGATGAACTCTCTAGAAATAAAGACATAAAATCAGGGAGGGGAAGGAGTGAGCAGCTCTTCTGCACAATGCAGCCACTTGTGATGCTGTGGTTGGTAGAGAATGGCCTCTGTCTCTCACCAGTTCTCTGTGTTGTGAAAACCAATACCTCTCACCTATGCTGTAACTAGGATGACTTAGTTCGCTGGGGAAAAAAAAATGCATATATACATACATAAATATGACTGGAGCTGGAATAAAAATGCATGGGAAGGGAGAAGGCATATTCCTTTTTTATTATCTTCTACTACTGGAAAGCCATTTCTTTCACTCTTTAGCACTTAAGTGGATATGCCATTTATCTTCTGAAGCCTCTTTTTGCTACACAGAGATTTCTTGAATTTGTCCTGGTGTTCAAGCTCACTTGACAATTTGATTATTCATTGTGTTAGATTGGGTATATTTAGATCCTTGATCTTTAGGCAAATCACGATCAAGTGCAGGACCTCTGACTATTCAATAGCTTACCTGTATCTGTGAAGCTGTGATTGCACATCTGCACAGCCACAGCATGTCACTTTGCTTCTGTGTTTTTGCTTGCTCAGTATATTCTCTCCTGGTACCTAAATTTAGATGCAGCAGCAATTCATTCTGCAAGGTGTACTGCTGACAGGGCAGACAGTTCTGTGGTGATATTCCCTCTGATGTGCTGAACACTGCACAAGGCAGAGAAGTCATTAATGTATTAGACTTAACAAGATGACAATTAATGGTTAACATGGCTCTCTGGATGTGTTTCAAATGTGTATTAAAAATACAAATATAAATTCTTTTGCAATCTGAACTGTTCTATATTTAAGTTTCCGAACTAGGACTGAGAGCTACTGACAATATTGACCTAATCTCAAGCCACTCGTGCCAGGATTGATTTTGTAAAGGGATGAGCTCTCTTGACTCAATTCTGCAAGTGTTTCTTATGCACATGCCTAACTTAAAGCCACATGAATAGTTCAATTTAACATAAAGATCTTTCTTGTGCTCTCAGGTTGAACATGTACTCAGCTGCTTTGCTGGAGAGGGCAGGAGCGTGCACCCCTTTCAGTAGTTTTTCACCCATAACAATTTAATTATCTTATCTAATATCTTGTTGCCTGACTTCCAGCTAAGTCATTTAGACCAAAGACTCCCCTCTAAATCTTTCTTCCCTTTCTGTATGTTTAACTAAATCTCAATTTTTTAAACTGCTGCAACTGCTGCTATACCAAACAATGTGTTTTGGATTAGCTTGACATTATTTAAAATTGACTTCTTTTCAGGAAGTTAGGCAAAATCTGAAGAAGCCATGTTGAAAGCTAAGCAGGGATTTTGCATCAGGTTTAAGTTAGATGCACAGACACAAAAAATCTGTTTGACTTTCCCTGTTATTGCACATCGCTTGAACTCTGTCCTGGTGTGGGATAGCAGAAGGAGAAAGGAATCACAGCCCCACTGTGCGTGTTTTCTCTTAAGTATGGGGCATGTGTTATATAATAAATTTAAATCCAAATTTATTTCACTGCAATTTAAGACTAGTCAGATTATTTTGAGTTTGCCACAGTTATTAATGCACACCTGCCCGTTATCATGATCACACTGAAAAAGCTCTAATGACATCAATCCATAGCTGCTAGATCACATGCCTCATAAAATACTTCTGAGACCCATTTATGCCAAGTCCATGCAAGTTTCTTGTGTATACAAGACTCAGCTTACATCAATACATCATGTAATCACATATCATGCATCAGTAATGGCATCACAAAGAGGGTCACAAGTGGCCAAACATGGCACAAGCCCAGCTGTAGTGAGCCTGACCTAGTGACAGCTAGTTTATCTGAGGTCTAGTTTATAGATGCTCTTGAAAGACTAGTAACACAGTTCTGCACCTAGAAATACTTTGATGGCTTTTAGCTTCCAACAATGAGGAAGAGTGTAGACCACAGCATTGAAAATCGTCTCAGGAGAGTTCTTTGTGACAAGAATGCATTCTTAGTTGAGAGCATCTAGCATCCTCTGCCCAACCCAGAACTACAGAGGCAGAGTGATATATAGGTATCACCTTCTCCAAAGCCATCATGAAGAGTTATCCTAACAAAGCAACTAAAAAGCTTGTCATAAATTAACTGCTTGTTTTTTTCAAGGAGCATAAAAATGTCTCCTCCATTTCAGCCCATTCCACCTACACTAAAATGCTCCAAGGCGATGGCAGTTGCCTGGTCTCGTGGGGAAGTCCTGCTCTCCCTGTGGGAGGTCTAGTGAGGATGGCGACCACCCACGGCATGAATTATGCAACCTCTGCCCTCTCCACTCATCCCCAGTGCTGCAACAAGGAGCCCAGAAAGCTTATTTAGTGCCTTCCTGTTTGTGTGTGATTTCTTTCTGTTTCTACAGCAGCAGAGTGACAATATCATCCTTGCAAAGATGAGAAAGCATCAGGCTGAAGCATGACATTTACTTCCATACAGTCATTTAATTGCACCTATATATTAATGAGAAGCAAGATCCTAAAAAGCAGCAGATGTGGAGTTCATATTCTCTTAGTACTGCTGAATTATTTACTATATATCAAACTCAGTAACAGAGAATCATAGAATCATAGAATGGTTTGGGTTGGAAAGGACCTTAAAGATCATTGAGTTCCACCCCCCTGCCATGGGCAGGGAAACCTCCCACTAGCCCAGGTTGCTCAAAGTCTCATCCCGCCTGGTCTTGAACACCTCCAGGGATGGGGCATCCAGAACCTCCCTGGGCAACCTGTTCCAGTATCTCACCACCCTCACAGTGAAAAACTTCTTCCTAATGTCTAGTCTAAATTTACCCTCTTTTAGCTTATACCTATTACTCCTTGTCCTATCACTACACTCCCTGATAAAGAGTGCCTCCCCATCTCTTCTGTAGGCCCCCTTCAGGTACTGGAAGGCTGCTATGAAGTCTCCTCGGAGCCTTCTTCTCCAGGCTGAACAACCCCAACTCTCTCAGCCTGTACTCATAGGGGAGGTGCTCCCGCCCTCTGATTAATTTTGTGGCTCTCCTCTGGACTCTCTCCAACAGGTCCAGGTCTTTTTCATGTTGGGGGCCCCACATCTGAACACAGTACTCCAGGTGGGGTCTCACGAGAGCAGAGTAGAGGGGGAGGATCACCTCCCTTGACCTGCTGCTAATGCTTCTTTTGATGCAGCCCAGCACACGGTTGGCTTTCTGCGCAGCAAGCGCACACTGCCGGCTCATGTTGAGCTTCTCATCCACCAATACCCCCAAGTCCTTCTCCTCAGAGCTGCACTCTATCCATTCTCCGCCCAGCCTGTATTTGTGCTTGGGATTGCCTCGACCCACGTGCAGGACCTTGCACTTGGCCTTGTTAAATTTCATGAGGTTTGCATGGGCCCACCTCTCCAGCCTGTCAAGGTCCCTCTGGATGGCATCCCTTCCCTCCAGCGTGTCCACCACACCACACAGCTTGGTGTCATCAGCAAACTTGCTGAGGGTGCACTCCATCCCACTGTCCATGTCTCCAACAAAGATGTTAAACAACACTGGTCCCAGTACTGACCCCTGTGGAACACCGCTTGTCACTGGTCTCCACTTGGACATTGAGCCATTGACCACAACACTTTGAGTACGGCCGTCTAGCCAGTTCCTTACCCAGCGAGTGGTCCTTCTGTCAAATCCATGTCCCTCCAGCTTAGAGACAAGGATTCATGTGGGACTGCGTCAAAGGCTTTGCACAAGTCCAGGTAGACAATGTCAGTTGTCCTTCCTCTATCCACCAGCGCTGTGGCCCTGTCTTAGAAGGCCACTAAATTTGTCAGGCACAATTTTCCCTTGGTAAAGCCATGTTGGTTGTCACTAATCACCAGTTTGTTTTCCATGTGCCTTAGCATAGATTCTAGGAGGATGTGCTCCATGATCTTGCCAGGCACAGAGGTGAGACTGACCGGCCTGTAGTTTCCCGGGTCTTCTTTATTTCCTTTTTTAAAAATGGGGGTTATGTTTCCCCTTTTCCAGTCTGCGGGAACTTCACCAGAGTGCCACAACTTCTTGAATATGATGGATAGTGGTTTGGCAACTTCATCTGCCAGTTCCTTCAGGACTCGTGGATGTATTTCATCAGGTCCCATGGACTTGTGCACCTTCAGGTTCTTTAAATGGTCTCAAACCTGATCTTCTACAGTTGGCAGTTCTTCCTTCTCCCAGTCACTGCCTTTGCCTTCTGCAACTTGGGCAGTGTGGCTCGAGCTCTTGCCAGTGAAGACTGAGGTAAAGAACTCATTAAGTTCCTCAGCCTTCTCTACATCCTGGGTCACTAGGTCTCCCACTTTTTTCCGGAGGGGGCTCACAGTTTCCCTAGTCCTCCTTTTATCACTGACATACCTATAGAAGTTCTTCCTGTTACCCTTAATGTCCTTGGCCATATTTGATTCTGTTTGGGCTTTAGCTTTCCTAACCTGATCTCTGGCTTCACAGACAGTGTCTCTGTATTGTCCCCAGGCTACTTGTCCTTGCTTCCACCCTCTGTAGGCTTCCTTTTTTTGTTTGATTTTGCTCAGGAGTTCCTTGTTCATCCATGCAGGCCTCCTGGCATGTTTGCCTGCCTTCTTCTTTGTTTGTAGACTAACTCTCTTGCTGGGAAATTTCTCGGTATGAAGATATGTGCATGTGTGTGCATATGCATATGCCTGTGCACGTGCATGTTGAACAGCTTCCTGGGAGAAGCAGTGTTTTAGCAGTGTGTTTGCTGGAGCAAATGGTGTTCACGCAGTTCTCAAGCAGATGTAAGATAACCATATGCTGTGCTTTTTTATCTCTTAACCCAGATTTACTGTGAAAATATGTGCAGTATGGGATGGCTTATCTATTTCTTTCTACTGGGTCTTGGATTTCTTCCTTGCTTTACTTCTTTGTGAGCTTCCTGGTAGAAGATTCATTACCATTTACTGAGTTGATAAGCAGTTTCTGTTCTTCAATCCTGTTATAATTTTCTATTGTATTTTTTTAATCAATTATTTTTATTCATTGATATCCAGCCTTGTAAAAACAGCTTTAAATAACCAGCCCACAAAAATAAAGCACCCATTAAAAAACATTTGACGAGAAATATCTGTCCCCTGTCCTTTGATGGGTTTTCTTACTATTCTAAGCAAACATTTTGGAATCAAGTCTTTTATCTCTAGACTGTCCAACAGCTAGATGCAGGTGCACCCATCTATCTGTCTGTCTGTCTCTCTACCAATCTGGCTTTCTGTTTTCTTACTGAACATTTTTCCTGGACAGTTTGCAACTCTGAAACAAAGTGAATAAAGTGTTGAATATGCCATAATTCAAAACTCTCCCCGAAAAGAGCAGACTTTGGGAAGTTTTCTTTAAATTCTCTAGCACTTCTCTGCAAAGAATGAGAGTGAAAAATGAACAAGTCATGGATTTTCAGTGCTCTAATGACTTATACTAATGTATTCCTTCATCTAAATACAGATTTCTATTTAAAATTCAGTATGCAGGAGTATTATGAATTCTAGTTTAATAGATTACAAATAATTGCCCTTTAGAAATGATGAATAGCTGTTTAAAGCCACCGATAAGAATGTTTCTGCCCTAACAATGGGCCTTCCACGCTGACTGTATCATATATGCCTGAAATTAGTTTATTACATTTTTTTTATTGATATGCAAACTACAAGCTGATGGCAGATGGCAAATAACCCCTCACTCTAACACTAAACCCTCAAAAAAAAGCCTTGTTTCTGCTATTGTTCTTGTGAGGGGACAAAAAAAGAGAGATAAGAAGATAGCTTTCGTATTGAAGGCAGGCCACTGAAATGCAGATGATGCCATCCTCTCTTGTACTCAGTTTTCGCATTTTCTGGCATAAAAAGAATAAGATATAAGGTTGAATTAATGGCCAGACTTTACACAACTGCAATTCAAGATGCTTTCTCTGTGCTGTTTGTGCTATGTTCTTTCATTTAAAAGATGAGCATCCAGAAATACTGAAATTAAAAATACATTATTCATATTTTCAACATAGGAATGACCTGACAAAAAATTTGCTTAACAGAGCTGATGGTTTCTTCATTACATATGACACCCTTTAAAAACACCAAAGAAAAGAGATTAAAAGCATCTACAGTTGAATTTGCAGTTATGCATACAACATGATACTGGATGTTTCTCGGGTTGTATGTGTTTTGTGTGTTAAACACACCTGCTGTACTTATATGCAGCACTTGGGAAAATGTATGCAAAACACAAATCTATTAGGAAACTACCACTAACAGCTTTTTCTTTAAAAACTGGAGGGGTGGGTTGTGAAGTTTCCTCTCAAATATGGAGACATGCAAAGATATTGGACACTGATACCAATGCTTTTGTCAAATAATGTGGTAATGCTGAAATTATAAAAGAGTGCTAGATATGCATGGGTTTTCACTACATAGTGGCTGGGTTCTACCAAGCTTTCGGGTTACAAGCAGAAATAAAACTCTTGCTGGGTGAAAAGTACATACATATATATATAAAATTGTTTTACTTTCCTCATTCTCATCTTTCCTACCGACAAGCAACTTACATTTGCTTTCCAATTAATTTTCCCTTGGCCAAGTTAGCAACACCACAAGAGGTCTTAAAAGTGGGTTAAAGCAGTTTTATGCCTTAACCATCGTTGTGTCTATAATGCTTGGCTCTGGTCCCTTTAGCCTTTTATTTTTTTCTATAGGAGCAGGGCAGTTACCCCCCTCTCGGGGCCTTTTCTTTCTCCCTCTGGGGCAGGCTGCCTTCTCCACACACCACTGGTACCCAGAAAAGAATGGTTCTTCTGTTTATCTGGCTGCCTGCATATTGCATCCGTTGCTTCATTCAGGCTCCCTTTTCAGGGCTGCTAGCTGCCGTACAACTTCGCTTTTGTGCTCCACTGCCAGGGGTTTTCTGAAGCCAGACACTTTTTGAAAAGGGGGGATATTTGCATAAACAATACCGTGTGAGGAGGTCTGCTGGAAACAAAATCAAAATTCAGCTGAGCAAATCTTCCCCAACAACTCATTGCTTGCAACCAACACCTCCTATCATTACCATCTGTGTACAAAATTATGGCTGAAAACCTGTGCAGCTTTTTCTTTTAACTTGCTCTTGTGTACAGATTCCTCATATCAGCTGAAGTGCATTTTATTTTCAAATTTGGACTGAACAGAGACCCTTAAACAGAATTTGGTTTACGGAATGAGAAAAACATGGTCATGTTAAATGAGGAACAGAAGGCCAGCTGTGCAGCAGATAGCTTGCAACCCAGATTGGATTGGTACTGATGGCTCATCAAAATGCATGTCAGAAACAGGATCTACCCATCAGCTTGCTGAGATTTCAAGTCAGTGATGGCTGGGCAGCTTTATCAGAAGTGAGCAGGGAGAGGAAGGCTTACTACTGTGGCTGATAGCTGAAGGAATCATTCTGGAAAGATGTGTGCTTAAAACAAATCTCTAGTGGCTTAAAATATTGGATATAGTTGAGTGCACATGTGTGTGTATGCACATAAACGCAAACATGAAGAGGTCATACATATGTATACATGAGTGAACTCATATCTCTATGCACAAGCAAACATACACACATGGTCTGTGCTGCATCCTCTGTGTGCATTTACAATATCTTACCCATGGGAGTGAAAATAATTAGTCTAACCCTGCAAAAGGGCAGGCAGGCAATCCAAAAGTAGCCACATGGAAAAAAAGGAAGAATGCAGTTTCATAAGCCACTGCTCAGATCTCCCACTTATTTGCATTTTTTATTCAAATATCTAGCTAGGTAATGCATCTCTCACTATTCCATTAAATTGCAATCTTAATTTTGTTTTCTTGCTCAGATGCTTTGGATACAGTTAATAACAATATTCAAAATGTATCTCCTCTACTGCATTAGGTCTGTACACACAACATCTTCTGTTTTGCACTGCCTTTTAAACCACCCTCCTCTGTCAGAAAAATGGTGCCTATGGATGTATTCAGCATACAGAATCACCACGAATGAGGGGTTCTTCTCCTACCCCGCTGCCCACTTTCCAAGCCCTGGTCCCAAGCGGGTTGGAAGAAGCCAGATTGTCCCTGGGTGCTGTCTCCATCCAGAGGTTAAAACAAGGCACACAGGAGATTTTTGTGGACCTCTTTTGTTGATCTGGCTTCTTCCCACAGAAAGTACATTTACTCCTTCATACAGTATCCAAGTCCTCTGTAAGATGTGGAGCTTTAATATTCTTACCTGGAAGGTAAAGTGGCCCATCATATATGACACTGGAAAATGCAGGCCAGTGAAGGTCCTGTTAAAGAACTGGGCTTAGTAACTCTTTTTACCAGATTTCACTTTGGGGGAATCATCTCTTTATGTTATTTGCCATTTGTTACATGAAAAAAAATGCTACACAAATAACATACATAAAACACATTTATTAGTGTTGAATAGGTGTGCTAGAGATAAGAATGCCCGCTACATAACATCTGTAAATACAAATTTATTATTGTACTTCATTGCTCATAATAAATCTTTCCTTATTCTGAAATTAAATGCCTGGCCAGCACCCCTTATTCAAGGTGTCCCTAATACCAGTTTAGAACATAACTGTCTGTATCAAGCAAAAGAGAACAAAATAATAAAAATAACCAGAATTTTGTGCTTGGCCAATAAAATCCAAAATACCTGCTACAAAAATGTCATGAAATTGTGAGTTTTGTGCCCTAATACTTCCAGAATGAGTGTCCAGCATGCAAGAATTGGTTTCAGTTATACCATAGTCAAGGAATGCTGCTTCTTTAGGTGATTCTATTAATGTTCTTGCTATAATTGCATTTGTCCTTAACAAGAAGAATATACAAAAGCAGCCTGGGGAATCTATCAGACAGGCAGGGTCTGCTCAAAGTGGCTGCTGATAAAAAGTATTGATGGAGGTGGAAATTTGAACACAAGGTGCACTAGCAGGTCTGGATGAGCTGCGACGTCAAATTGGGACCAACTGAGGGCCAGAAAACTGGCCATGAATGCTCTTCTAGTGGTAGCCTGGGACACAGTCACAGAAAGTGGCCATCTACTCTAGCAGAACCTCAAGCTCAAGCACCAGAGAGCATGTTTGTGAGCAGGCAGCATCCTGATTTGGTGGTGGAATGAGTCTCTGCTGAGCTCAGTCTGCTCTGCGTGTCCCTGTTCAGTCCTGCAAGACCAAGCAAAGTCCTCTGTCTCTCCAAAAGCCAGATGTGACCCATTGCCACCTCACCCAGCTCATCCTGTTCATGGCTGGCTCTGTCATGTGTCTCCTTCTAGTGAGGTCTGGAATGGGTCTGACCAATTTCACTGGTACCTTCAGCAAGATTGAGACTATTGCAATGTCATGGAGCCCTCCACTGATGTCGACAGAAAAACAACTCCATTGATGTAACAATCCATCAGTTGTATCAATCATCAATATATCAAGCATATATCATACATATATGGCATGTGCTCCCTTCTTTTAAGGAAGGTTAGCTTCACGGTGACTGGGCTGCTTCTTTGAAATCACCCCCAAAGAAAGACTATTTCCAGAACGAAGCTCAGGAATATGTCAGGCTGAAAGCAGAACTTGCACTTGAGTGATTAGCAATTATGCATCCTGCAGTTAATAGGCTCTACATATGTTAACATATACATGAATCTGTATGTTAATGTTTCTGCTGCTCTGAGGATTTTCTCTATATCACTCTCTCCACCCTGAAAAAAAAAAAGAAAGAAATTCATAGGAGAAACAATAGTGTTTATCTAAAAGAGACATTGGCTTATTAGCATTAGGTGTGCACTCGTTATAGTGCAAGAAAAATTGGAGGGGAGGGGAAGGTTGGAAGTAGGGGAGAAGGAAGAGTGAACTCCATGCTATTTGCAAAATGTGTTTTTCATGGTGTCTGCAAAAAGCTTTAGAGGGGGGTTTGCAAGGCTGAATTTTGTAGTCCTCATAACTTGGAAATCAATAAGATAAATGGAGGAGAACTGAGCCGTTAGTGGCCTCAGTCTTGATGGTTCCAGGATAAATCCTTTTAATAAACATTAAACTGCAGCAGAGCAGAAACTGTAAGACCTGTGTTTGATTTAAAGATGTTTACCTCTGTGTCTGCTACATTTCTTGGGTTTTATTCTCCTCCTATCTTTTCAATTTTATCTCTTTGGCTACCCATACCATTAATTGTTTTTTTGCATATATGCTTTGAGGATGGAGTATGCATGTACATACATAACACACTAATATATGCAGACAGTGGAGACATACATATAGTTTTGCTTTGTAGTGGCTCTCAAGAAGACTTAACATAAAATTACTGTCATCCTATAGTCGTTTTGTTCATGCTCAAAAGATGCTGTTGTCTGTATGAGAAATTCACATTTGTGAAACATGCAGATGGAGAGCAAAAGAAGGGACATGTCATTTACAGAAAACTTACAGATAGATTTTGCTGGTGATGGTGGTGACAGAGGTATTGTTTAAAAAAATGAAACAAACCACACCGTTTTCACAGCACTAGGACTCCTTCACCAGTTAATCCATCAGAATTGAGATCTGACAAGGCTTGGTTTATATACTAAATTTTTGATCAATTTATATGTTTCTACAATATAGCAATGAGAATCTTGAAATTCAAGATTTAATATCCAGGCTTCCCTTGATATACACGGGGGGAAAAATACATTTGGATCTCTCATTTATTTTCCAATTAACTGTTCTTTATCTGTGTATTAATATTACAGATGTCTCAAGAATAATTAAAACAGATAAGCAATTTATAAAAATCTTCACATTTCACAGTAATTATCATAATGTAATGTTGCATTTCTATTAGCAGCTTTTGTTCCCTCCCCCCACCCTTTACTTCCAGCAACCCTGGGGCCTTAGCCAGTCAGCATGTAATAAATCTTTGTTAAAATACGACACGAAGCTAAGAAGCTAGCAACCAAGCAAATTGGACAGTGATGGAGCTCTCCTTTCTTTACCTTCATTTCCCAACAGCCAGCCTGTCATCAAATATGAAAACAATCTTAGGGACATGGGTTAGTGGGTTAGGTGGTGTGGGTTGACCATTGGACTTGATGATCCTTGAGGTGTTTTCCAACCTTAATCATTCTAGGATTCTGTGACTCTGTGACTTCTCACTGTGAAGGCTAAGGGGCTCCCAGGAGAAAGGGTTGTGAGCATGGACTTTGAAGGATCACAGCCAGGCCATGAGAAAGGCAGAGGAGAGCAACTTGATCCTAGGATCCTGTTAGAGACATAAATCATGTGCCCAGGAAGGAACAGAGTCAACATACCTAGTACCACCATATCACACAACTATATTCACAAGAAATTAGGTCCCATCTGAAAATGAGTTGGCTTTTTTGTTCACACCATTCCTATGCAAGGTTATTATGGGGATTTAAAAATAACCATTTTCAGGGCAATTCCTACTGATAGCCATCAAGTCACAGACAAGAAGTGATGCCATGTGGTATTACGTGAACTCTCTTACACCTCCATTCCAGCCACCAGTAGAACCAAACCCACAGCCAAGCTAAACAGCATGGTTATCATGAGCAGTTTGGAGAGAGAAACAAAAACAGGTTAAAAATCCTGATCTTATGAACATTTTACATTGATAAAGAGGTTTCCTTTGCTGAAATATGAAAATTCATATCAGTAAAATGATGTACGTGCTCAAGTGTTTAAAAGGAACAGGATAAACTTCTCCAATGGATTATCTAGACTGAACAACATGATCATCTCCACTGGTAGCAATACCAATGGCCAGCACATTAGCACATGCACACACTCACATGTGCGCACCCCGTTCTCTGGCGCTGCACAGAAAAGCAAAGCGTTCAACTGTGCTGTTAGTTGCATCTCCCAACAACCTCTTCCGCTCAGCCTTTGAGCAGTAATTTGTGTCATAATACAGATAATGTACCTCACTATGTTTCAAAAATACCCTAATTGAAGCTTTCAGAAATAATAATGTAGTTTAGTTTTCATTTTGTTTTTATTCCTGAAATAGACTTTGAAAAAAGGTGGTGGGAATGAGATCTTAAATAAAAATCTTGCTCTGGTGCCAAGTCCTGAAGCACTTCTTTAAGAAGAATCGTACATATGTGCATCCCCTCAGCTGCTACCCAGTCTACTGAATCAAAACTACAACAGGTTTTTTTATGTTACTTAATTTATCTTTATTTATTGCAGCATTGATAGCATTCAAACTACATTAGATAATGTACTAGATAAAATACCTTTTTGAAACCTCTTACTGAGATCCTATTGGGACTGGCATGTAATTGAAAACACTTAATGGAATATTTCAGGGCATATCACCAGAGAATGAACATGAGAATCACATTTCATTTTAAAATGCCATACAAAAATCACTTAAAATGATCATAGCTGTGGTTTAGTGCAGAAAAGGATGGGTATTATAATTTACATAGACTTTCTTCCTTTCTGAAATTATTTTCTCTCTTTGTTACACTTGACAGCTCACCCACTGCCTTTTCAGAAATGCCTGACATTCCTTTTAATTAAGTAGCAAGGGTCCACAACCAATACATTTCTAAAAGATCTCTGACTTCGAGTGTGTTTTCAGCCTTGGGGCCAAATCTCCAGTTCAATCACTCCCTCTAGAAGAAATATCCCTCTAGAAGAAATATCAGTTCTGCCTTGACCAATTCCATGATGGTACAAAGCTAAATTGTAATACTCTTGTTAGGGCTTGTTTTGCACCATCCTTAATTCTGTTGGGCCATAATAATATTTAGGTCTTGGAGGGCTAAAAACTGTTAAGTTCTGAGGTTTCTGATGACAATACAGCAAAAACCAGCAAAGACTCTTTTCAAGCTGGAGGGCTTATAATGAATTTCCTGGCTGCTTGCACAGCCCCATACTAAAGGAGATGTCTTTCTTCATCTCTTATAAGTAAACTGAGGAGCAGAGGGTTTAAGTGGGCTTTCCTGCCATCACACAACAAACTACGTAACAGGTGGGAATAGCAGCCAACCTGCCTGTCCCCATCATCCTATAGACTACAGAAGGAGATCCTCCGTCGGCAGCTGTCATCCATACACATTCATACTGCCAACTCACTATTGAAACTCTCCCCCAAGCACTTTTGAACAAGAAAAACTTTTGCACAAGAAAAAACATTTGTGCCAAGAAGAAGTTTCTACCAAGAATGTCATAGGCAGGAGAAGCACTAAATAGCATCTTCAGCTGATACAAAAAAAAAAACCAAAACATCTCTAAGTTAAAAGGATAAAAGCAAGGAAGCTAATTTCAGACGTAATTTTCCAATCGTGTCTGTCTCTGCACACAGAGGCTGGTTAAGGCTCAGCCGAACTCATACTAGAAGTCTGTCTTCATATATGGGAGGAATTACAAGGCAAATCCGTAGATATTTTGTTGTACCTGTGCAACTTCAGCAGTCTTGAACACTCAAACCCTTTTACCCTAATTTTGTAGTCTAATACTGTTTGCTACTGACATTTTAGTTCTAATTAATGCTGAAAGTATTCATGCCACAAAGACGTGTGTGTCACCCAGCTCCATTGCACTCTATCAGCAGGCAAAGAATCCACCTGGGTCAAATGACTGCACCTAATTCAGCCTCTGTTCCTTTTGCAGTCTCCTTTGCAAGCTACATTTCAGAGGTAAGCAGCACTGGATTGTTTTTATCTGCGAATCTGTGCTGCTATCAGCTAATATTCCCTGCAGGCATATTTTTCTCCCTGGGTGCTCAGAAGTGATGAGATTCACTGGAGCTGATCTCTCTTCTTTTCTGTTCTTTTGAGTCCATTGGAATGATGACCCTAAATCTGGAAATGGAATGTAGCGAGGAAGCCACAATCACCAAAATTGAGATGGCCTTTCAGATTGATTCCTGTTTAGCAAAGGTCAGCCCCAAGTTTTCCCTGATGCTGAGCAATCTCATTTTACAGAGGTAAGCCAATGGTGGAAATAGCCTGTGGTGAGCAGAAATCTCCAGACCAGAAGGGACATCAGAAATCAACACACTGGGATTTCAGCCTATGGAAAGTAGGTTGAATGTGTGAGCCATCTACATTCATGTTTTTGCTGCTGGATGTGTGGGGGATTTACCACCTGCTTGAGCAGCACTGAATGATTCATTGAAAATCAAACCATGGTCTTCCTAGATAACGAAAGCAAACTAGTGTCAGTCACACCATCACTAATAACTAATGCCTCTTTCATAATATGTCCAAACCACTCCAATAAAACAATTGTCTAGATAATATCCTATCTGCCTCTTGCAAATGCCACGCAGATCCTCACCAAATGCTCCTGCCATTGGCTTCTGAGGCAAAGTGATTGAGACTGAACAATACGCAGCGTATGCTCACATCTGGGACACGTCAAAAGCAGGTTTTGAACCGGGGCACAGCACAGAGATGCCTAAAGCAGCAATGATAAATATCTATCTACGGCTATGATTTAAAGCCCAGGTTTACATTGACCTCATCTGCCTTCAACAGTCACAGGTACACAGCTTTTATTTCTGTTTATGGTGCCAAGCTGGAGCGGAAGTTGAGTTGGAGGAGGCACTTCATATTTCCTCTGGTATCTGAGGTGATGAACACAGGCAGAATGCAAAAAAATAAGCAATCAGCGTGGTGGATGCACCATGCAATTTCACACACCCATCATGGGGGAAGGGGTTTGCAAGGGTGCATGCATGGTGCTGCTTGCCAATAGACACAGATTGTTTAACGGCCACCTCCAGGCAGTAAAACCGGTTGCCAGTTCAAGTGCCAGGTAATTTTACAGGATAATTATTAACCTTACTGCAGTTATTAGAGACTAGCTACTGGGAGACTTGTGAAGTGTGAATTATCGCTCTCCGTCTGACCGGGAAGTATAGCTAATCCCCTCAAACATTTTATGCTGAGCTGAAGATTATCCCCCTTTTAAGATATTAGAAAAATCTTCAGAAGGGATCAAATTACCTACAATTTTTACAGTTGTGAGAGAGCATTTACAAGATTTCTCTTCCATTTCTCCACCACCCTTCATTCCCACCCTTCTTTCCAACAATATGTTAGGAAAACATGGTTCTGTCTGAGCCCTCCCTGATACTGCCATCTTTTTAGTATGCCACCAGCAGTGAGGTAGTGATGTAAATCTTATTATATCTTCCACAGAAAATGTTTCTAAAGATGATAGCAGAGCTAATACCATGTGCTAAGGCAGTCAGCACAGCTCTTTCAAGGTCCCACAGTCTCCCCTCCTCCTCCTTCCCACCCAAAGTAAAAATTTTTATCCTGAGGATATAGGTACTTTTTCTTTCCCTTCTTATCACTGGTGAACTACCACTGCAAAGCAGTGGTTACTTTACTCTCTTTCCCACCACTTTCACCCAACACTGTCCCTGATGTTTTCAGTACCTGTCCCAAAGCCAAATGCCAGAATGTCACAAGGTCACATCCTGTGAAGGAAAGTGTGAGCAAGCAAGCTCTTCTGCATCTACCAGGGTGAACTTGCTTGAAGAAAGCCTCATGTGTACGTAGTACTTAAAAGAGATTGAGATTAACCAGAGGGGAAGAAATTAAGATAAACTGTAGCCCAGTTTTTGGAGGGTCTCATCAGTCTTCTTGATGGACTAGATGACCTCCATGGTCCCTTCCAACTCAGACTATTCTGTGATTCTATGATAGAGTATCACCATGTCGTGCCCTCTTGCATGTCCATTCCTCACTGTTGGTGTCCCAGCCTTGCCATAACACACAACTGGGTGTTTCCACATCCTTTCTCCCTGGGTATCTGGCACAATCATTAGTGAGGAACATGCAGAACTTGTCTATTTTTGCAGCAATTACACTATCTTTGTTCCAGGCCCCGGCTGATGATGCTCCCACCCGTTCAGCTCTTGCCGTGTACCTGCATCCATACATACTGGTGTTTACTGGGCAGATGGAGGCATGGTTTCCCAATGTGAGTTACTGCAATTTCCAATCCATGGCTGGCAAGTGTCTGCCACTAGGGAAAGCAGTAAATTTGAAAATTTGTTGATTTGTTACCCGTCTCGTGGCTGCTTCCTCTCCTCCCTTCCACATGGCTCTTTTGAAACAGAACATTTCTGTTGGCATGTTTTGAAGGGATGGTCCCTTGGTTGTCTTGGCCCTTTTTCTCCTATCCCCAGAGCTTTGTAACTGTCTTTTTTGCCTCCAAAAGAAAAAAGGGTACTGTGCTGTTGTCTTCCTTTCCAGTAAGCTGTTCCATGTTAGTGCACACAGGCTTTCATTCCTCATATTGTTGATTTTCTCTCTACTCACCTTATTTCTTGATGCAAGATCAGGAAATATCTTCTTCAAGGACCATATAAAGGCAAAAATTTGCTATCTCTGCTGCACCAAAAAGGGTAAATCTGTGTGACAGTAAGGTTGCAGAAAATACAACCACTCAAATCCCCACCACAGAGCAACTCCTGTTTCACGTGGCCTCAGCTGATAGAGTGACCCCAGAACTGTGAGGTACGCAGGAGTCCAGCAAACCCTTTCAGTCATTCCCCTAGTACCCTCTGGGGATTTTTGTTTGTCTTATTTTGGTTTGGACTTTCTGAATGTGGCACTAGATTAAATGTGAATTTTGTATTTCTTATGCTATCTCACTTTGCCTAAGCACACTCTACTTAAATACTACTTTTGTACCAGTAAAAGATATCTTAGTTCTTCCAGAAATTAAGAGGCCAGGGCATTTGTACCAATGCATTCCCTTTTATGGAGCATCTAGTATCTTTGTTTTATTCCCTAATTCTATCTTAAAGCTCCCAAAACACTGACTGTCTTTTCTCCTTTTGTTACCTATTTCTCTTTTTTAACAGTTTAAATTTTGGAAACTGAGAAAATGCTGGAACAGGATCATTTAAGAGAGGGTTTTAAACTCTTCTGTTTTGATGGGATTACTTAAATCATTGAACTTCTTTAGCCTTCTATGTCAAATGTAAAAATTTAAATAAATGTGTAAATTATTGGTATTTGTTTAGAGGCTGATGCTGTCCTATTAGACAAGGAGAGTCTTTTACCCTTAAATGTGCCACTTGCAGCAAAAAACATCTCTTTTCCATTATGTAACAAAGTATCATGAAAATATATTACATCAAATTAATAATGCCTGATGCTCAGTTTTTATATGCCTTGCTGTTGGAAGGGAAGGTCTCCAGCGAAATTTATTTTATTTAATGTATATATTGCATCCCACAATCAATTTTTTGATTAATTTAAAATAAATTACAATTAATGTTTCAGTGTGACATGCCAGTTATATCAATGTTGGCACAACGGCAGCAAGTTCCTCATCAATAAATAGGTAATTTTACTCCTTGTAGTAGTCTGTTCCAACACACCTCCCCTCTTACAGTGAGTAGCATTTTTCCAATATGGTAGCAGTTTTGAGGCTGTATGCATCCACAATTAAATTCTACTTGTTATCATGTCAATATTGTCCCTAACTTTAAAAATGAATCTTGACTGTAGCTGTCTCTCCTCCTAATATATTGAAGTGAGCAGTCACATCACCCTTTTTGTTTTTAGGCTAAAAAAACCCCACATTTTCATTCAGGTTTGGTCACCATTAGTACAGGACGTTCTCTAGAAGCCCTTCTCCACACCCATTCCAACCTAGATCACTCCTATTTAAAAATGAATTCTTAGGAAAGGCTGCAGAGCGGTTTTCCTCATGGTACAACAGTCTGCCCTGCTCACGGTAGAACAGCGTGAATATTCTTCATATAAGAAGCTACTTTGGGGAGTTAGCTGACCGAGTGTCATTTCACCTGGCTTAAAAGTTCTTTTTTGGTTATTTCGTAACTAAGTTTCTTTTTTTTTTTTCCAGTCCCAGCCCTCATTTCCTAACAAACATATACCCATTATTATTATTATATGTTTGACAAAAATCAAGTCTAGGAATTTCCCATTTAATGTATGGGAACCACTGCTTTCTAACCACATTTACTCACTACAAACTTAGAAGTAGCTGTAAACTTGGTAAGATTATCTGATTCCCAGATATTATCTTGGTTCCCAGATATTTCTGCTGCTGATTGAATGTGTTATAGAGATCCAGAAACCTGTCCAGCTGTCTTCCGCTCCAAAGAAAAGGTTTAAAATCACCACAGTTGAAGGCACAGCAATGTCCTGTTGAGCAGTGGCAAATCCAAAATACTGAGGATGAAGCCAGCCTCTTACCCAGGATCAATGGGGTGAGTGGAGATTTGAGAACATGAAAAAGTAATGAAAATTTTTCATGGTCATTTGCCTTTAGAGAGGATTCTCACTGGAGGACTGTGCTTATCTGGGGATTTGGAAGGTAAAGTCCCAAGTGCTGCACTCAGTCAAACTGTTTGGGTCAATGGGATCTTGACTGAGTAAATGCGGAGTTTCAGAGTATTTAGAATCTAGGCCTATTAATCATTCCACTCTGTACATGTCTTGGCTCATGAAGGTCTTAAATTTTATTCTTACTAAGCCTTTATTCTTACTAAGACCCTGACTCCTCTTGCATCCAATGTTCAGGAAGAGTTATTTCACTGGAAAAAAAATAACTCCCATACGTGTTAATTTCAAGGCAATGCATCAATTTTTGGTTCTTTGGTTTCCTCAGTTTTGTTTCCTGAGATGTCAGTTTGCTCTGGAGTGCCTGCCATACCTTTTTCCTTTCTTTCTTTTTTTTCCTTTTTCTAGTCTTCATTTATTGCTACAGTCCAGGCTCAGGTTCATCAATTTTCAGCCTGGAAGAATTTTTAAAAATACCACTAATAACCTCCTCCTGTTGTGTGTATCTAAATATGGCAGTGTCTTTTTCCTATGAAAAGCTTTGCCAAGAGACTCGATCTAACCTTGGGTCATTACATCTTTCATGGAAATCCATGACGTGGAGAGGTCTTTACCATCTGCTTCCATCAGGAAGGTTATCTCAGTGTCTAGACACTCTAGCGATAGGCTTTTTAGGGTTGCTGATAGATAGACGGGGCTTTGGAGAGCTTGTATTTAATCCTCTCAGATGTGGATGGATGTTTTCCTGCAGTCTGGGATGAAGTTCAGGATTGTGTTTCAAACAAATTTCTCACTGAGTGTAAATGGGACAACTTTGGTTAACAGTAAACTTTAACAGGTCTGAGGGATTAAAGGGGGGATTAAACAATATGAGAAAAAGAGAGAATTAGAGACTCTGCTTTTTGATATAGGATATGTTTATTGCCTTTTATTTTTTAAGACAAATTAAGATTATTCAAGCAGAGTAAAAAAATATTTATACACTTTTGATGGCAACGGTTTCTTTCAAGGAAAACTGTATAAAAACATAAAAGAACAAAATAGAAAGGGAGCATGTGCCTGTATGTACACAAAACTTTTATCACTGACACTTTAAAATAGATAGATTACAAAAAATATTTCAAAATCTTGCTATCTGCTTGCCATTTGCTTATTTTGGCACAATTCTGTTCACAGAAAACAAGAAAAAGGCAACCAAACATACTCCTGCCCCGTGTCGCATCCTGGTTCTTGTGTGAGAGCACAATGAAGCAATGGTTGGGTCTCAAACAGCAGAAAGCAATATCTGTTCTGAAAAACCTGCCTCCGTGGAAACTTTTAAAACTGCCAGACATTCCTGTGCTGTGAGGTGGATGTCCTGCAGCAGTGGTCCTGGTGTTCCCACAGTCCCTAGCATGAGGAATGTGGTCCCCCCTGTGAAGTTGTCCGTGCCCCCACGATCAAAGATGCTGAAAGTGCTTTTGCCTGGCTTGAGCACCTCGCTGTTGAGATGCTGGTTCTTTATCTGTGCCCTTCTCTGGCTGCTCTGAGTGCAGCTCTTGACAACTCCCCCACCTCAAGCTCCTTACTTGCGAGCCTCCCTGGGCACACTCCCACCACTCTTGCCCTGCCCCAGCTCCCCAGCCATTGTGCAAACTGAGTTGGGTTACTTTGGGTAGTAAAGCTGGGATATGCACAACTCCCCTTCAGGAGAACTAGTTCATCAAGAGGAGTTTCTCTGGGAACAAGTCCAGGTCGGATCTTATTTTTATTACTTACTTATACAAAAGTAGGAGTGTGAATGAGTGAATGACAGTTAGCCACTAGCAAGGGCAGAAGATACTGTCAATATGGAAGACTGAAGGAAGTGTTTATTGCCCTTTCAGATTGAAGACGTAGAAATACAAGTATAAAATCACGCATTTTAAGAACTACTAATATCTGTTATGAGATGGAATCAGTTGAAAAATCAGAGAGGATATACATGCCCAGATTAGTCACATACAAGGTGGCTGGAGCTAGCACTGTAATTTGTTATGAAAAAGTTATGTATGGCCCTTGAAGATACACAGCAACTGTCTTGAGCATAGGAAAGAAAGCTTTCATGCTTGTATAAGAAGACATTGATAGCATCCCAACATGAACACTGCACATTGCATTCTGACAACCCACCCTTACAAACAATAAAATCGGGAATGGAGGAGACCCACGTAACTGATAACCAGAATGCAAGAAAGGTTAAAAGACTGAGGCTTGCTTAGCCTAGGTAAATAAAAGCTTAAAGGAAGTATGAATGCTGAAGATAAATGTAAAGCTGGTAGGAGGTGGTTTTAAAGGAGCACAAACAATCCAGGCACACTTCTTACAGCCTAGTGCTGTTTCAGTTTAATTTTCAGCCACAATACCAAAGTGAGGAGACACCAAAACTTCAACATGTTTGTCTTTCCTGCCTGGAATTTACCCGTCCTCATGAACAGCCCTCTACAATTCTGACTTCCTCAACTCCCCAACCCCCAGGGTATAGCTTTGCTCTTACTCTTCTCTCCCTCATTCAGAGATTTGTCCCATCAAGCTTTCAGACCTTTTTGTCAGCCTAGTTCACCTGTGGGAGACAATTCTGCACAGTGCTGGAGAAGGAATTTAAAATTCCACTCTGGAGGCGAGTCTAACATATTGGCTAAGACGTGTTTGTCAGCACATCCTTCAGTGACTGCGCTGCAGGAAACCCTACATACAGGCCTGCAGGACAGTTTCTTTTGCTTCCTCTTCAGTCATTTACCCGTTGCAACGTACACTTCACACAATAGGTTGGATTGAGTTCACTAACACACCCAACGCAAGCTGCTGACCAGCCTTTGAGCTTACCAAGAGTGTTTTGTGCCAGCTCAGCATGCACACATCCCATATCTTTCATTGCCAGGCCTGGAACCCATCCAAGCCTTTTCCAACACAATATGGGTGTTCTGCAATGAGAGCACTGTTTGTTCATCAAAAGTCATAGAATCACAGAATCATAGAATAGTTTGGGTTGGAAGGGACCTTAAAGCTCATCGAGTTCCACCCCCTGCCATGGGCAGGGACACTCCCACTAGCCCAGGTTGCTCAAAGCCTCATCCAGCCTGGCCTTGAACCCCTCCAGGGATGGGGCATCCACAGCTTCTCTGGGCGACCTGGGACACTGCCTCACTACCCTCAAAGTAAAGAATTTATTTCTAGAACTAGTCAGACTACTAAATTGTCACTGATAAGCCAAGCATGGATCCAGATGCACACTTCTGCACAGAGGAACACAATTTAGTTCTTCCAATAGAAGTTTTACACCACCTTTCCTGAAATAGTTTTCTTGAAAGGTTTCTTGAGTGTTTTCCTATAAAGCACAGTAAACTGAGTGTTGCTCTAACTTGTCCTGGCAGCCATCAGTGTCAAGATGCCATATCTGCAGGTGAAGACACACAGTTGAGAGACCGATGGGATAAATCTTTGATGTCTCGCAGTCTTGTGTGGAGCAAGAGTGGATGCTCTGCCTCTGCAGCACCTCAGAAAGCTGATGCTAGATTGAGCAGCTCTGGGACAGGCTGAGCTATACATTTCCCTTCATTTGGGATTTAGAAGTCAGAACAATTGAAAGGCCAGGGCTTTTTACTTGTGTTTTGCATCCAGCCAGAAGAATGCATGCTTCCTGGGCTGAGACACTGTATGACTATCAGTGTCTGGTTTTCATAGCCACCACTTGTTATTGTTACCTCACAGAGAATAGCAAGCAAGCTAGAGAAAAAGAAAAAAGAAAAAGTTTATTTATGTAAGAATTTTGACAAGTGAAAAAACTAAACTGGGATAAAAGTGAGAACAATCCTCTGGGGAAAAAAGTACCTAGCTGTAGCTCAGAAAAACCACCCAAATTGCTGGTCTGCAATATGATAAAAAATAAAGGAAAGGAAATATATAGTATGAATACAGGCATCTGTCCTATGTAATCTGTGAAAGAGGATCTTATGTTTCTGCTCCTGTGTGTGGGATATAGCTTGGATTTCAAAGCTCCGACTACAAAATTGTAGGAATCTGTTAAAAACATCACTGCTCTTAACCAACAGGCGTATCATAACTCCTCAGACTGTAATTTATCAGCTATTAAAATAGAAAGAGAGTGGTCATGAGAGGCCTCACAAATCCTATCCCACTGTCAATATTCAGCAGTGCTTTAACACACTGGAGAGTTTGTGTTGCCCAAAACACTGTGGTGCTATGGTTTACTGGCTAGGATTGATGATGTTTCTGGTAGCACAGGTGGCTGAAGTCTTGGTTGGGGGAATTTCTCAATATGATGGAATAAATTCTCAGCTACGATATCATGGCATGAGTGTCCCTCTCACTGAGGAGAAGATGACACACTCCCCATGTGAGCATGTCTGTTGGATTTGTGACTATACATACATACAGTTCTTCCTCTTCCCTCTGAAGGCTTTCACACCAGATTCTCCTAAAGGAAGCTTCCAGTTATCAGTTAAAACCAGCCAAAGTAATCATACTGAAATGACGAGCACAATCAACCAGTGAACTGATGAAAGGAAGAAGGCAGCTGGATCCAGCCACTGCTTGACAGGTCTTGCTAAAGGTTAAATTCTGACTGGTCCAGCACGGAAGCAGTGGAATAAGAGAAGAAAAAATCTAGACTGTCAGATCAGACTTTTAATGTCACACGTGAATCTACAATTCAGGAGTAATAAAAAACTCCAAAAGGTAACCAACTGCTGGAGATAAAGAAGAGAAAAATCACGAGGATGGTGCAAGGACAAAAAGGAGAGCGAATGTGTAAGGAAGCCAAATACCTGAAAGACAGCAGAGAGATGAATGCCAAGAGATGTGTGAGGCCTTTCTTGAATTTTCTGAGAAAAGTGCTGGACAGTACTGTGCCGTATCACAAGTGCTTTCCAAGCAATAAAACATGATTCCTGCTGCCATCAGACTTACAACATCACAGAAAAGCTGTGGATGGGACAGAACATGAGGAAGAGTGACAGCATCGGGCTGAGAAATGCTTTTATTAGCAAAGACTTTGCACCTCTGGGTGATAAATATCATTCACCCACATTACAGATGAGGTAACTAAGAAACAGAACTGTACTCTCTTGTGTCCCAGGACCAGCTCCTACTCACTTTGAAGCCCAGTGAAAAAATGGGGTTTTTTTAACTATGAAGTTGCACATTAGCTCTTAGCCAGAAGGCCACAGGAAAGAGGACCCTGGTTCTGCCACAGCTCTTGCCCCACAAAACCTGATTCTTGATCTTCAGTGTCAGGATGTGTTCAGGTTGGCAGGATAGAAACCAATTTGCAAATTAGAGCAGAATCTGGTAAAGTAACTCTATCCACTACAGACCTGTGCTTACAAATCTGTACGTGCATGACACAGGAACAATGGTTAGCAGTCAGATTGCTTGGCTGCTGCAAAACTCTGAGGGGAAAAACCACAAGAGACATTTGCATAGCTGCAATAGGCTGAAGGC
This sequence comes from Pterocles orientalis, assembly GCA_011057875.1. Taxonomy (NCBI): domain Eukaryota; kingdom Metazoa; phylum Chordata; class Aves; order Pterocliformes; family Pteroclidae; genus Pterocles; species Pterocles orientalis. The sequence goes on from WKFP01014749.1 coordinate 617,730, forward strand.
TGTTGAGTGATTGAATGAAGAATGAAAATAAATACATTCACCATGAAACAAGACAGTCTGAATCCAGAGCACTTTTTCAACCATCTACAGCATATTTAATTGGTATTAAATTGGAGCTTGTATAGTGTAAGCAGGACCCTTCAATTTACCATGGCAGTCTAACCACGGGAAAAAAAAAAAAAAGGGAAAACACAAGTGTCCTTATAAAGTTGAAGCCTGTGGGTTTGTATTAACAAAGTGACATGATTTTATTTAATTTTTTTTTTAGATCAAAAGTTCAGTCTGGTTTCTTTTGCAGATTCCCCATACCTCTGCCTTGCCAGGCTTTGCCTGAAAGAGACAGCAGAAGGATCAAAATATCTCATATATGCCTCTTCTTGCAATACTTCTGGCCCAACCAAAACCAGGATACTTCTGCTTCCCCTGACCACTGCCTGACTGAAGCCTGTTCTTGCAGGACAGTTATTTAAGAGGTGCGACTGGGAGATCCAGCCAAGCTGTGTTTACTTCCTTCACCAATCCTCTTTCTTGCTGTCATTTCCCTGGGGACACGCACACTCAGAGTAGGACAGTGCTTTGTCAACATCCCCGAACCCTATGCAAGGTGGCTGTTTTATTGCAGAACTGCATAAAAGGGTCTCCTCCCACCTCTTTTGGTGCAACCACACATTATACATCCCTTAATGTGGGGAAGAGCTGCAGACATGGATCAAAGCTGCTAATAGAATCATGGAATAAACCAGGCTTAATAGGTTATCTACTTCAAATGTGATTAAAGTTACAAGAAACCAATCCTTCTCCTTAACCAGGCCTGGCAGTTCCAGGTTAAAAACTGATTTTGTGAGGTTAGATGCTCTTCTTCCATGTTCGGCTAGTTTCTGTATTTTTCCCCTCTTCCCACAAGCTGCAATTTGCACATTTCCTGTCAGAGCCCTGCCAAGCCATCAACCAGACAAGCTGGCAACTTCTGGGACTGAGCAGCAGTTTGAAGCAGAAGAGAAGGAGCTAGCCAACTATTCAGCTCCCTTCCCCCTCCCAGCAAACCTCCATGATAATTTTGTAGGTTCTGGGATTTTTGTTCACCTTGTATAACCAGTAATTTATCAAGCTTGCCTCTTCCTGTCACTTGCAGACCTGCATATCATATTGATTTAAACTACAGAAGACATATTAACTTGAGTGTTCCCTTGCAGCAGATACTGCATGCAATTGCAACTTTCTTCATGTTCGCCTTCGAAGGTATTCCACATATTAAAAATATGAAACAAGATTATTTTTTCATGCTAAGTAAGAGTTATCATGATAGAGGGGGGTGTGAATGTAAGAGAAATTGGCTGCAGTTGTGACAGATCAGGTGTATGTTCACGGTTTTTCATCTCTGTAAAATATGCCATGTTACTGTTATGTATTTGTAACCAGCCAGCAGTAAGGTCAGGACCTGTACCTGGAATATGAAGATATTAAATTGCAGAAGAAAGAGAAAAGACAGTATTTAGGAGATATGTTGTAACATATGTTGGATTTTTAAACCATCCATCATTGTCAGCATCACTGAGGCTAAGACCATTTGCAAGGCCCACACCAGCTGGTAAGTGATAGCTTTCCAAAAAGGAACAATTAAGAATCAGAAGGGACCTACCCAGAGGTCTATGTAATCGAGAACACCACCAAGAAGGTGCACAGGGATTAAGAATTCACTACCTGTCACAATATGAGAGCTAGGGTGGAAATCAACAGGTGGCAGGTTTAAGACAAACAGGAGGAAATATCTTCTTTTAACCCATTAAGCTGTGGAAATTCATTACCACAGGATGCTGTGGATGCCAGAAGCTTCCACAGCTCAAAGAAGTGATTGGACAAGGTGAGGCTAGAAAAGTTAAACAAAAGCTACCAAGCCCAAAGGCATCGTGGTTGTTGCAGGACATCCCTGAGCCACAGGCGGTGGGAGAAGCATCACTATACACTTGCCTGTTCTTGTAGCCTTCCTGACACATCTGTCCTTCTGCCAGCGACAGGACCATAGAATCATGGAATGGTTTGGGTTGGAAGGGACCTTCAACATTATCCAGTCCCACCCCCTGCCGTGGGCAGGGACACCTCCCACTAGCCCAGGTTGCTCAAAGCCTCAAGCCTGGCCTTGAACCCCTCCAGGGATGGGGCATCCACAGCTTCTCTGGGCAATCTGGGCCACTGCCTCACCACCTGCACAGGAAAACATTTCTTCCTAATATCTAGTCTAAATCTGCCCTCTCCCAGTTTAGATCCATTACCCCTCATCCTGTCACTACATGCCCTTGTAAAAGGTCCCTCCCCATGGATACTGTTCCGCAGGCCCTTTGGTCTGAGCAAGAAAGCCATTCTTACCCTTCTGCACTAACTGCCAGCCAATGTGCCAGGTCTGGCCAATAAAGCCCTCCTGCCTGGCCTGCTCTCTTTTCCCAGAGGAGTTAGGGAATAGCTGTTCAAGAAGCAAATGCCACCCAGCTGGCTCAGCTACACTCACCCCTAACCCAGCACAGAGATGAACAGTACCTGCTGGGGGTGCAGCCTCTGCCAGCCAGAGCCACAGCTCCCTGCTCCCTTGCAGTGACAGCCATCAGGCTGGCAGGCTCCCGTCCCATCCCCGGCTCCCCCAGGGAAGCAGGGAGCCTGGGTTTAGCTATGGTGAACACTGGAGCATTTTCAGCTTCATCTGTCCATTGAAACACATCATGAAACAAAATTTAGACCTAAAATCTTCAGCATCTCTTTTCTACTCTCCAAGTAGACATCCACTGAAGGCAATGGGGGCTCTGCTGTCAGCTGCTGGGGCATAGGATCAGTCAAAAACTGCAGCCCTGGTGGTACAGGGGGGTTTTGCCCCCTAATTTATCATATTTTTTTTCCTCCTTATGTTCCAGGACAGAATTACATGGCAAATACATAACCTGGCAGATCTAAATAAAATCGCTACTCCGGCTCCTGGAGGTACACACCTGATCTCCTTATTCAGCATAGGTGACATGATTCTGAATGGCAGAAGTCAGAAATACCCCATAAAACGTAAGGTACATCTGAATACATTTGATTTTGTAAGATGTTAATATTCAAGGAACATAAGAAGCGCAAATTCATCATCAATTATTCCAAAGACTGATCAATGTTCATTTATGAATGCATGTATAACATATCTCTCCTTCGTAAATTCATGGGTTACGCGCCTGTAAAGAAATCTGTGAAAACTTAAACAAGAAGCTGTCATCCCATCATCCTTGAAAAGCTGAGACAGCAGAGAAAAGTACTTTGCTAATTGAGCTCAGGTTCTATTTTTGCTTTCCATCTAATGATTCTTTCTGCCTTCTAGTTATTTCAGCTACTTTCCAATTTAAAAATAACTATAATGCAGCAGAATGAAATGCTTGGTATTTCTAGAGATCCTTTAAGAAAACTGGATCAGAACCCTTCTTATAACCTCCCTCTAGACAGTATTGTCTTTTAAAAAACATGATTTTCCCTCCCTCTTCCCCCTCCTCCACTCTGGTTTCACAGAGTCAAGCATTTTTATTTACACAGCAGGAATTAAGCAATTATTAGTAACTTCATGGTGGACAACATACATTTTAGACACATATACATAACTAAAGTAACAGCTTTCCAGCAAACACCACCCTATCTCCTCCAACAGAACAGAAAAAATAATGAAAAAGGCACACACACACCTCTTTTCCTTGAGCAGAAATCCCTCACCTCTCTAAAGCATTAAACATGTCAGGTCTTTAAAATACAGCCTGCTCTATAAATCACTGAACAATGGAAGGGCCCTTAAAGAACCAGAAATGCATCAAGATTTACTGCCATGGATGTATATTCTTTCAAAAGAAATTCCTTTCCATTTTCCCTTTTTTCTTTTCAGCACCTGATGAATAAGGTTCCTTATTCTTGTCCCTGCAGAGGGCAACAAAGAGCTTTGCTGCTGGTCAAATGATGTGCTTTGCACCCTAATGAAATACTGCTGCCATTTATACCATCCTCTGGCTACCAGGAGCTTGCGAGGTCCCCACCAGCCAGCCCAGAGCTCTGAGCTGACCCATCACCTCTCAGCCCAAAGCTCTGAGCTGACCCACCACCTCTCAGCCCAAAGCTCTGAGCTGACCCACCACCCCTCAGCCCAAAGCTCTGAGCTGACCCACCACCCCTCAGCCCAAAGCTCTGAGCTGACCCATCACCTCTCAGCCCAAAGCTCTGAGCTGACCCATCACCTCTCAGCCCAAAACTCTGAGCTGACCCACCACCTCTCATCCCAAAGCTCTGAGCTGACCCACCACCCCTCAGCCCAAAGCTCTGAGCTGACCCATCACCTCTTGGAACTGCTGCCTGGCTGCAGGTGCACCTTGCTGGCTGGGTAGCTGGGCTCCACATCAAGGGCTTGATTATTCTGACTTGTTGGCCCATGTGTGTCTCTCGGGGAAATGTACAAACCCTGAAGAAAAAAAAAGAATGCCGTCAGGAATGCAAGATCTGTAATAATCAAAAATATCTCATGTTCTGAAGGGGTTTTTTCCCTCCTCTAATGCAGTTGTTGAAGTCAGGCTTTCGAAACTCTTGAATCGATAGATCACTTTTTCTTGGGAAGAATAGAAACATTGCCTTAACAAAAGTGCAGGATAATACACAAAATAAAGTTGCATGTAGAAACTGCTTCAGGTTCTACACTTTGCTTTTTTGCAGGAGATGCTATTAGAAAG
>WKFP01014749.1:630743-670706 GCA_011057875.1 Pterocles orientalis
CACACACACACCTCTTTTCCTTGAGCAGAAATCCCTCACCTCTCTAAAGCATTAAACATGTCAGGTCTTTAAAATACAGCCTGCTCTATAAATCACTGAACAATGGAAGGGCCCTTAAAGAACCAGAAATGCATCAAGATTTACTGCCATGGATGTATATTCTTTCAAAAGAAATTCCTTTCCATTTTCCCTTTTTTCTTTTCAGCACCTGATGAATAAGGTTCCTTATTCTTGTCCCTGCAGAGGGCAACAAAGAGCTTTGCTGCTGGTCAAATGATGTGCTTTGCACCCTAATGAAATACTGCTGCCATTTATACCATCCTCTGGCTACCAGGAGCTTGCGAGGTCCCTACCAGCCAGCCCAGAGCTCTGAGCTGACCCATCACCTCTCAGCCCAAAACTCTGAGCTGACCCACCACCCCTCAGCCCAAAGCTCTGAGCTGACCCATCACCTCTTGGAACTGCTGCCTGGCTGCAGGTGCACCTTGCTGGCTGGGTAGCTGGGCTCCACATCAAGGGCTTGATTATTCTGACTTGTTGGCCCATGTGTGTCTCTCAGGGAAATGTACAAACCCTGAAGAAAAAAAAAGAATGCCGTCAGGAAAGCAAGATCTGTAATCAAAAATATCTCATGTTCTGAAGGGGTTTTTTCCCTCCTCTAATGCAGTTGTTGAAGTCAGGCTTTCGAAACTCTTGAATCGATAGATCAATTTTTCTTGGGAAGAATAGAAACATTGCCTTAACAAAAGTGCAGGATAATACACAAAATAAAGTTGCATGTAGAAACTGCTTCAGGTTCTACACTTTGCTTTTTTGCAGGAGATGCTATTAGAAAGCTTGAAATATTTAAGTATGTGGTGGTTCAAGCTGCATTCTGCTACATACATATTGATTCTTATCCATATGTCTTTTCCCTGTCTATAGAGCTAACTCCCACTTCAGATTAATTTCTGCATGTCTATTTGTGTTGTATGCGAGTTGGGGAGAGCAGCATTCCCTCCACGAGCGTGTAAGTCTCCAGCATGCCATATGCACGGTGGCTTGCAGCCCAGCTCACGCCTGCAGGCTGACAGGCTCCTGTCCTGGATCTCTTCATTATCACGAACCCCTGTCAGCACAGCGGAGTGGGCAGGCAGCAGCAGGAGTCGCAGGAATCCACATCTCCGCTGGGTCAATCAGGGCTAGCAGCCATCAGGTAGAGGATTATACTTGCAGCTTTGAGAGACAGTGAGGAAAATACAGTGGAGCCTCAGTGGGTTGAACTTGATGATCCTTGAGGTCTTTCCAACCTTAATGATTCTATGATTCTGTGATTTGTTGTTGGTTTGTAGTTTTTTTTATTTTGGCTTTTCAAACTATAGATAAGACTAGTGGATTGCACAGCAACACAAGACGGTGCAAAGCAGCCCCATCCTGCCATGGCTTGTTATAGAGGGGCAAGGCAAACACCCCACCATCCCATCTGCCACAAAGCCTGGCTCAGGTCTTGTAGCCAACATGGTCTAAGGAGAAGTTCAGGGGTGTAGGTAGGATGCAGCAATATCTATCCACAGAACAAGTGACAGAATTGGGTGGGGAAATCCAGGAAGGCTTTTGGCCACAACCAATCTTTTTCCAGGTCTGAAGGAATCTGGGATATCTCCATCCCACGCTCACACAGGAAGGAAGGGTTTGCTTCCCACAGGCTTAGTACATTGTGGGCACAACCACTCCCTCAGGTGACTCAGGATTTCACATCACACAACCTACGTTTGTAAAACGTTTGTAAAAAACGTGTTTAGATACTTCAGGGCATAGGAAAAAAAAATCCTGGAAACACATACAGAAAAAGTTAGTGTTGGGAGGTTTGTTTTTTCTCCTTGGGTCTGGTAGGGGAAAATTGGGGGGGAGGAAAACTTTCATGTCAAATACCCTGCCTCAGAATGAACAGTGAAAGAATGTTTAAAGTAATGTTTACAATGATACTGGAATTTTTCCCTAAATGGATTTTTTTTTTCTGAACATCTCATTCCATCCCCTCCCCTTCCATACTTTCCAATGAAAATATTTGCTTTCCAAACTTGCAACACTTCCAACATTTTTAAAACTGTAACAAGGTTAGGGCTGGGGAAAGGACTGGGGCAAAAATCTGGGCCAGTAAGGTAGGGTAAAAATAAGGCAGACGTGTTATAAAATAAGGCTTATAAAACAGAAACCTGAGGCTAGGTTTCTGGCCTGTACAGCCATGGGACCCTGACCAGGTTTGAGGAATGGTGCTTATTCTATTGTCAAGATTTAACTTTGACTTCCTACCTCAGCAATATGTCAACAGGCAGCAAATACACTTAGGAACCATGGTGTGTAGGGAAGAGCCTTCTTCGACATTTGGTACAGTTATTATTATTCAAAAGTAAAGTACCCATGCACATTTATTTTATATTCAAATACTTTCTAAATTACTAAGTCTACTTGACTAGTGAAACCAGCAGATTTTTTTGCTCTTAAATGAAGTTTCATTTTCATAAATTCAAAATAAAGACAAATATTTTACATTTTCTCCAGATTTCTGGGTTTTCCTTTCCCCTAATAAAAAAAAAATCCACTGACATTTCTCTTTTCCTCAAAACAATCAGTAGACATTTTGTCTTTGCTCATAGTCAATTCTCATAGCTCAGATTGACCTGTGATAGCTTTGTGTGTGCTCACAGTAAATATCAGGTGACTTGCACTCACCACAGTTTCAAAGCGCTCCTTATCAGGGAGTACAGCAATAGGACAAGGGGTAACAGTTATAAGCTGAAAGAGGGCAGATTTAGATTAGATATTAAGAATAAATTTTTCACTGTGAGGGTGGTGAGGTAGTGGCCCAGGTTGCCCAGAGAAGCTGTGGATGCCCCATCCCTGGAGGGGTTCAAGGCCAGGCTGGATGAGGCTTTAAGCAACCTGGGCTAGTGGGAGGTGTCCCTGCCCATGGCAGGGGGTGGAACTGGATGAGCTTTAAGGTCCCTTCCAACCCAAACCATTCTGTGATTCTATAAAAGTACATAACCTAAGATATAACCCCACGTCCAGCTTTTTTCAGCCATGGAGCCCAATTTGTTGTGGGCCTACAACCCCTCTCTATATAATGAGAAGGCTAACTACAGTTCACAACCAGGTGTGATTTAGAAAAGCCTTTACTAATATTACTCCCCCTAAGGGCCCAGCTGAATTCAAGAAAGTGTTTGTGGAAACTCAATTAAGACCATGTCTCACCTGTTTTAATAGTGAGGCCAGACCTTGGGAAAAATTGTACCTAAATTCATGCTTTTTTACACCATCTCTAAATTATTTCTATAGTATAAACAATGGTGCTGTTTGTTAGGTTTGTATATGTGGCGGGTTGGCCCTTGGCTGGGGGCCAAACCACACATACCCGCTCACACAGTCCCTGCCCCCACCCAATCATAGGGGAGAGAATTAAAGAGGTAAATGGCAAAGAGGACTCGTGGGTTGAGATAAGGACAATTTAATTACTAAACTACAATAATATCAGAAATAATACTATTTACAAATATGCAATGTGATACACAGTGATACTGCCCCTCCCCACCTGATGACCAAAGGCCCAGCCCACTCCCAGCCAATGACCCCGAAGGAGGGAGAGAATAGGTGATACACAATTATGCTGCCCCCCCGAAAAGGCTCGGCCTGTTGACAATGATACTGCCCCCCCGAAAAGGCTCGGCCTGTTGCCAGCTAATAATCCCCAGAAACTGCGCAAACGATTCCCCCAGAAAAGGGGGGGAAAAGGGGGGAAGGGTGCACCGCTCCCGGAGGCACTCACGGAACGGAGATAACAGCCCAAGCGTCCCAATCCGAGAGCTGACCGAAGCAGAGGAAAAAAACCAGCTAATGATCCTCCTGGAGAGGGAGGATGCCAAAACTCACGGAACGGAGATAAACGAGTGTCCCGGGCCGAGAGCTAACGGCGACCGTGGGGGGAGGGGAGGGAAAGGCCTTGGGAGAGCGAACGCAGGTTCCCAAAGCGAGACGAATCCGGAAGTGAAAAGAAAAGCTCTCCTTGAAGAGTCCTCTCCTAAATACTGGGTATGACGTGCATGGGATGGAATAATTGGTCAGTCTGCTTCTCAATCTTGACTTAAAAGCAAATCCCAAGCTAGAAGCCGGGCTCTCTCTCTGTCTATTGAGAGGAGAGAGGCTGAATGTATCTCATCCTTGAGAACAAATAGCAACATCCTAGCAATAACTATAAACATTCTTCTCTTATCAATTCTCTCCTGAGCAGGAATCCAAAACATAGCTTCTTGCTAGATATTTATGAAGAGAAGGGAAAAGGGAAAAAAAAAAAATTAACTCTGCTCTGCTTAACCCACGACAGTATAGATAATAACCACTGTTGAAAGCAGCCAGAAAAGGTTGACGCAGAATAAATGTCCGGGGGGTAGGAATGAATCAGTAGCAGTACTCATTGCAGGGGCATCTGTCTGTAGTTTTTTTCACGTTTCTTCCTCCAGAGGCAATGTCATACAGCATCCCTCCTCACACTGCTGCACAAGTCCCTCTTCAGGCATTTTTCATGAATATTGCCCACGTGCACCTTCTGATACCTACAGATCCATGGCCCCATAGTAGTTGGAAAGGTCTGACAGCAGTAAGTTAAACTCCATCAGCACGTGTGCATCCTCAGAAATTCCCTCTGGGGAGACACACCTTGACGTCGAGCTGAGCAGTGTCTCAGGTACACTCTCAATAACTCAGGTCAAGGCTTGGAGTAACTCCTTGGTACACAGCCAGCTTACAGTACTCACAGATTTCCCCATTGTGGAGGTACTACAATTGTGCTGTGGGTTATCCACTCGTAACCCACGCAAACACATCTCAGCCTTCCCCAGGTCTCCCCTGCTCCCCTTCACAGCTCGGGGAGGAAAACTCATTTCAAATATTTGTGCTAATGCAAAGTTAATTACTTGGTGAGGCTTTCTACAAAACTTCCGTGATAATTCCATACAAATCCATCCAAACACAAGTTCCCTGGTGTGAAAATCCATGGAATAAAATTATTTTCTCATTCACCCTCAGCAGATTTCAGCTGAGTTGTTGCCTGCCCATGGACGCTAACAATTCTAAGAGAATTTCATTTCTGCACTTGAAACTCACAGGTCTCAGTGGGAGTAGTTACATAAATCACACTGTTTTGCTTTTGTTCCTGTTTGCACAATATCTCAGTGTGATCATACTACAGCAAAATTTTCATGTTACACCCAGATATGGATTTCAAAATTTCTTCTCTGTTGGCTTATTTGGCCACTGAAAGAGGGAAGGAAACAATATTATATAATTAACAAACACAACCTACAATATTTGTCTGTAAAATTAAACTTTTAAAATTGGAATATCCTAAATGTAACAATGGATGTGCTACACAACAAATACACTGTTTCTTTAAGCTGTTCTGACTGGATGTTTTAAAATACATACCACAGGCAAGACGTATTGATTGCTCAGTATAACTGCATCAGTGGAAGGAGGGAGATGCAAGTGAGGCCAGGGAAACACACACAGATCCCTCTATCTCTAAACAGCTTGGCAGCAAGCTACAGCTCTGGCTCCTCCTAAACATTGTTTTGTCAAACACAGCTTGTGTATTTCTACCTAATCCATAGGCTTTTTGAGCTCCCACTGAACTAAACCAACCCCACAAACACCCTCTTGCTCTGTGCAGAACAGCTCTGAAATCCTACGGGAACCATCAGGAACGGCATCCCTATGGGTTTTAGGCAAGGTTCATTTTGGCAAAAGATTTCTAGCAGCAGGCTGCAGGTTTAAATTCCCCTGGATGTCTGCCCTGCACTTCTTGGAGTTGTGCCTAAATATCTAACTCCATCCAGGTACAGAGAAGAGTGAATTCGCTTTCTCTGGCCCAGAAGTCTCGTCCTGGGAGGGAAGCAGCAGGGAGCCGGCAAACCCGGGGGGAAGTTTCAGAAGCACAGTCCTTTCCAGGGCGAGCCTGCCAGCCTCAGGCACTGCAATGCTGTTGGGATGCGTTTCATTTTTCTGTTCATTCCTAGGAAAGGTACATGGTGCACAGCTGTTTTGGGGGACTTGCCAATCTGTTCCCATCCCTTGCACTGCCTCGTGCTGTGTGCAGCCGTTCAAACCCCAGAAGGACCGAGCACATCATTTGGCTGCAGCCAGAAGATGGAGTTTACCAACAATTTACATCCGTATCAGTCACTAGACTGGGGAAAGCAGCGGAAAATCAGGCCTTTGTTTAAAGAGTTAGGTGGTATGGGGAATGCACATGAAGTGTTTAGAAACTGCTTCCGTCTGCTGGCTTGCAAAAGGATGCACAAGCCCACTCCCTGATCCCAGTACTCATCACTGAACTTCCCACAGCATTGGCTGAGGTGTATAGATGGTTTTTGTTTTAATGATGCTGGGTGAAACCAATATGTGTTTTTTCTCAGAGGGAGCACACGTGGGTGAAGCACAAAACCAAACTATTTTTCTTGGGGAAAAAAAAAAAGAAAAAAAAAATCTTAGGAAAGGGTCAATGTAAATAAAGTGAAAACCATTTAAGAATGAGATGTTGAGGGACATCGGAGTTGTCAACAAAACTAGCAGCTTGAACTTGAGCACTTCCTCAGCACCAACCCTCATCCTGCCAGGCTGGACTGTTATCCTTCTCAAAGAGTGTTAAACTGGGAGGAAGGGGCTACTGCAGCTGATTTTCTGTGGTTCTTCATGGTACCACAGCACGTTCTGACTTTCCCTGAGTAAATACAGCCCTGTGCTAGTGACAAACCAGACCTGCACCATGAACAGGAGCCACTTATTTTCTGAAGGAGAATAACACTTTTTTTCCCCCTTCTTTTTTCTCCCCCCTCACCTCTAACCCCCTGTGTGCTCTACTCTAATGAAAGGTCAGAGGCTAGGACTGTATTTTCCTCCAGACCATGAATGCTAAATAGCATCAGCACGAACAGTTTAATGACCCCTGTGTGTTCTGAAGCCACTGAAAAATGAAAACAAATGTTAATCTGGAGCCTGACTCAGCCTCTCATTGCCGATCTATACTTACGGAGCACATTAGGACCACTTACGAAACCAGACTGAAGGGTGATCTCTGACCTCGCTCTGTTTTCCGATGGCCCCGCTCCACTTGCTGGGAGCCTGGAGCTGCCTCTGGCCTCGAGGCACAGGGGCTCGCTACTAATTCTCCCGTGGAGCCCGCTGCCGCTCACGTGCAACTTACATAAGCCAGAGCAACCGCTAGCACACATCAAGGCTTCAATTTAAGAGTAGATGGCTGGAGTAGGTGTTATTAGTACCCGGTGTCAAGCTGTGATTGCTCACATATGGCCACAGGCTGAATAGCACTTTTGATTTGGGGCAGAGACAGAAAAAAGTTGGTGGTAAGAAAAAAAAAGAAGATGGAACAGGCTTGGTCTTACCTTTTTTTGATTTGAAATGTCTGGATTGGAAATAACTACAGCGGAAAAGAAGTCAAATTGGGTGTCATTAAGATACCTGTATGTATCATCCTCTGGATTCCCAGGTGGCCCTGATCTTAAACTGAAAGTCCAAGTCCAGTGACATTAAGACCACATATTCAACTGCAAACCAGTTGTTTGCAAAAGGCTTCTGATGAAGAACACGTTCTTCTTGGTAGCATAACAAAACTATAAATTTAATATTAAACAACAGTAGTGTTCTTGCATTTAATGTCAATGTTCTGAGACAGACACTTTTCATTTATTTCTCTTTTTTCTTTTACTCTGCCCTTTTGCCTGTTCAATGTCTTGAATGCAAATAAAAACCACAAGTTTATGTCTGCACTGTTATGATCAGAGTATTACTATTGGTCTACAAATACGAGCTATGTGAAAACTGTTCCAGAATTTGCCTTTTTTTTCCTCTTTTTCTGGAAAAATCTCCTGCAGTAAAAATCATATATGTCACATTAGTTTCCATTTGAATATTTCTTACTGCAGGCTGCCTAAAAAGCATATCTTGTGTATATACAGTATTATGCAAGGGAAAAAAAGAAGAGATGAGACGTGATAGACTATCAAAGCTTACAAAAAGAAATGAACAATTAAATAAAATTATCTTTTGAAACAGTCAAATCTCAAAACAGAAGAAAAGCCGACAAACACTTCATTCAGGATGGGCTGAATATGTTTCTAAGTTTACAGGTACGTAAAGCCCTGATATACTAACGTATTGTAATTCCCTGCTTGCTCACTTAAAAGCAATGTGCTATTTTCTCTGCTTCGAAAGCTCTCTTCACGTGAAAAGGCAGAGCACAAGGGGTCAGAAATCACTAGATGTTCTCTTTCATAGAGCAGCAACTGTTCACAAATTTCCCGCATACTTTGAGCACAGTTAGTTTCAACTGGTTTTAAAGAATATGATTAGGTATTTGCTTTTGGGGACATCACCTCACATTGTATTTGCAACAATAATGTTGACCCGCTTTAGTATTTGCCATTTTCTGTGTTTCAGGTTTCAGGGTAAATCTAAGTCAATTGATAATGTCAACATGTAGTGCATAGAAATTTAATTCAGAATAACACAAAATCATTTATTGTTATCATTCACAGATTTTATGTCATTTCGATGGGTCTGGCCTATGCTGATGGGATTATTCAGAAGATCAGGTCTTTCACATTGTGATGGATATATATAGGCTGGTATTACAAAGGCAGCATTTACTACAGGTTCTTAAAGTATTGTCAGATGATATGTGAGAAAAAACACTACAAGCTTCTTAATGGGGACAACCATAAGTGGGTAGAACAGCTGTAGATGTATATTCACCTATAAAAATCAGTAAGACTGAGGAAGAAAAAGCTGATGTGGGGGAAGGGAAGGAAGGACAAAATCAATCTATGGGAGCTGTAGAACACAGGTGTTGCTGGAAACAAAGCAATTTCAATTTAAGGATGTAAAATTTAATTTAAATGTGTCTGCTCTTGAGTTTCCCAACTTGCTCCATGTTTTGAAATCCATCAGTACATTCATCAGGTAGATCTTGGCAGTACCTTGTACGAACAACCTTACTCTTGAAAACTCCCTCTGGACCTGACAGCTTGAATCCTGAGTGGACTCACCCAGCGGTTCAGGAGCTGAACTGTCAGTAGGCAAATGTATGCAAGATCTACCAGTTTTTCGTGTAAAATCCCAAATATTGAAGTATTCCTCTTGATGTGTTTAGCCTTGGGCCATGGGGTGAGCTAAGTGATTAACTTGGAGGTGTAATTTTGAAAGGGGAGTGGGGTGTCAAGGTGTATTTTGCAGAACTGTCCAGGAGAAAAGCCACTTCCATCGAGTTCTTCTTGTCTAGACTCCTGGCATCCTTTTGAAACTCTCTCATTTTTCCTCATTCTAATTTTGAGGTAGTTTCGAATGACTCTTTCTTTCTCCTTTCTTTTCTTTTCAGGTATCTGTAAAGTAAGAAGCCTTACAGTGACATAACCTTGTTCATGCTACCTTCAAGGTCATTTGAGGTTTTGAGCCTGTGTACCAAATATTCGTGTTATGTGTATAAATTATCTATGTGATATTCATGTAACTCATGTAAATATTTCTGTAATTATGCATGAGGATACATACCACTGTAATAATATAAAGCAGCATTAGCACTGCATAATAATACCAACTGGTATAAAAATGTGGGAACTTTTAAGAAGTGCTTTTTCCGAAGTGATTTTAGTGCTGTGGTTTTGGATGGAAAGACAGGGCAAGGGGAGCTGAATGTGAAAGGAATACTCTCCTCTCCCACAAAAAAAAAAGTTAGCTTTAATTACTATGGTGCGTCTTTCCTCATGTATTGGCAAAAAAAAAATTTGCATACTTAAAAAAATATTGCTCTTCTGTGAAATATTTTCTTCTGTTTGATCTAGTCTGAACAGATTTTGGTGTTCTTTCCTTGGATAGGATTCTAGTTGTCCTCCCTTGAACAGAGGTTATATAAACATTGTATTACTCAGTCTTGCCTTTTTTCAGGGCCAGATTTTTAATTTGGATCTAGATAGCCTTTTCAAGGGACCTCCTCACTGAAGGTACTCATACAGATTGCCTCTCACATATTGTCCTACCCTGACTTCCCTGTAGAAGCAACACTCAGAGGCAGGAAATCCTGTCAAGCTGGTACGCACCAATTCAGGAGCCAAACCCAGAGAAAAAAGCATTGCAGTGAAGAAGGAGGAAAGCACTAGAAGCGAGGATGTGTTTCTTGTTGCTAGGTCCATTGGCTGATCAATACAAACTACCTTCTTTTCAAAACCATCCGAAAAAAATGAGAAGACAGAGCTATGAATCCTACTTCCTAGGACACGTTGCAGCTTTTGAGCAAGAAGGAGCAGGGGTATCATCCCAGATGGGGCCAAGATTTACTTTTCACTGCTCAGAGTGAAATGCTTCACGTGTTGTCAGTTTGCATCTCATTTTACACCTATCATAAATACTTTGTCTTCATTCAGAATGTAACAGAAAATGTAGGTCCAGGTTGAAGCGGTGAGTGGTTATGGGCAAGAAGCATTATTTTAATAGAAACAGATCATCAGAAACAATTTTTCAGAAAACAATGGAAAGGCAATAAAATAAAAAGGAAGAAAATGTGCATTATCTTCCCTACCTTTTAAAAATACACATCTTCCACACTGAGCATCAACTGCCAAAAAATTATTGATCCTAAACCAGCATTTTTCTTCAGAAAGATCTCCGGAAGTTTATTGAATGATTTAGGCCTGTGAAATTTATGTAAGCTATTTGGAGCAGGAGCTATCTTTTATGTATTTGTACAATATCTAGCACAAGGTATTTGTAAATGTCTAGCCAGATAAATGGAGTTATTGGGTAGTGTCACCTAAAATGCAAATAACACTAGCAACAACAACAATAAATCTCTCTGCACTGAATAGGAATTTAACTCTGAATCACAAGTGTTTTAGCTTCATTTTTTAAAAAGTTATTGCATGTATATCCAGCCAGACAAATGAGATCTGCTGGATCTCATGGCTCTTTCTATTTCTACAGCTCTAGAGAAGAAGTGCATGGCATACTGGAAGAACAAAGAATAAAATGAACAGGGCCGATGGCTCACCGGTTGCAATGTGAGCCAAGAACCTACCAGCAGTTGCGCAGCCTTCTTGTTTGATGCTGAGCCCAACGCTGCTGCCTGGACATATTGGTATCCACGCCTCTCCACGAATCACTACCAGCAGTTCACCAGGACAGAATGAAGCTCAAGTAAAATTTTTTGTCCTAGGAGTTATAGAATCCATGACCAACTAAATATAACACAACAGTATACGACAATGCCTTATTCAAATGCAGGAAATATATACGTGTGTCTATGCATGTATATATACACATATACAGGTATATATGCATATTTATTATTACACATGTATATATGTATACACACGTGTGTGTGTGTGTGTGTGTACACTCACTAAAGACCGTAAAACATAGGACATCATTTCATACAACACGTGGTAAAGAAGAAAGAGTGGAAATCCAAAATCACTACTGCTAGAGGATCCGCATGCTAAGAAACCAGCTGTATAAATATCACAACAGGTAATTTAAGTGATCTTATGGACTCCTATCTCTTTCAAATTAACCTCCAGAATGAGAGGTTATCAGAGAATCAGAGCCGTCAGGACATCTCTTCCTTACCTCTGCATCCTCCTATTAAAGTTGATTTCTGTTGACTTAGTTTCTAGACTGTCTCAGCTGAGATCCCTGGTAATAGTACTGTATTTCCCATAATAAAATAAGTCTTCCTTCTGAAGATACTACACTCTGAAGAAGTGATAAAATAGGGTTGGTTTTACAGGCCCAGTGGGTGGCAGAGCTGGGTATAAAACCTACATTTGTCAGCTCCTATCCCTGTGGATATCCCTAAACCGGTTCTGTGCTGGCATTCATTGGACTCTCCAGTCTACCTGGATGGTAAAAATCCTGCCTGAAGTACACACTAGAAGGAAGGGTGACAAACCTCTGTGCTTGCTTTCCGGACTGTAATGCCAGATGCCCTCCTAATGGAGTGAATTGACACAACATGCACAAGACTTGTATTTGCTCACGCTGCTGAATTAGATGAGTTAGAGGCAGACCTATAGGATAATATCATGACCACAGAGCTGACAAAAACTTGAGGTATGGAAAGATGGTCTCATGTTTTCCAGACTCTTCTCCCAGGGAACAGGAGCTGGGGCCAGCATCCCAAGACTGTATTGTGGCTAAAGACCAGCGAGTTCTTCAGAAACTGCATATTTGCCCAAAAAATGCAGTTGCATGGGTATGAATGGAAAGATAATTCCAGACGAAAGGAGAAATTACAGAGAGCAGAGTTGAAAAACCCCACACACCCATTGTTAACAGGGTTCATTTCTAAAAGGGTTTAAATTACATTTTTTCACGTAGTTCTCACTGTGGAGTTAGGATAGAGTTTCTCCACGCTGCTTCTGTCTGGGCAGATGCTCAGCAGCTCTCCCTCTCTTCTTCTCTCTCCGTCAGCAGCAGCTGGCCACAGCGTTCCCACCTCTGCAGCTGGTCCCCAGCTGTGCACACAGAGGGGTGGAGCGGGGGGACACACAGCCACTGGCAAACATGGCAAGAGGAGGAAATGCAGGCTGGAGAAGAGGTTATGGGGGGCCTAGAAGTCACCTAATAGCAGCCTTCCAGTTCCTAAAGGGGGCTACAGGAGAGATGGGGAAACATTTTTATTAGGGAGGGTAGGGATAGGACAAGGGGTAAGAGTTGTAAGCTGGAAGAAGGCAGATTTAGATGAGATATTAGGAAGAAATGTTTTCCTGTGTGGGTGGTGAGGCAGTGTCCCAGGTTGCCCAGAGAAGCTGTGGATGCCCCATCCCTGGAGGTGTTCAAGGCCAGGTTGGATGAGGCTTTGAGCAACCCGGGCTAGTGGGAGGTGTCCCTGCCCATGGCAGCGGGGTTAGAACTCAAAGATCTTGAAGGTCCCTTCTGACCCAAACCATTCTGTGATTCTATGATTTCCAGCCCTGAAGAGAGGATAAGGCTTGGGTTTGCCACCTGGAGGAAGATGCACAGAGAAGACAGACCTGTCTGGGTGGTGAGAAGGCAGAGGAAGGGGACAGGACACGTGACAAAGGGAGTTGTGTCCTCTGCCAAACTGCAAAAACCTCCAGACAGGTCTCAGTGTGCAGGCAGTCTGGTCACCAGCATCAATGCCTAGCCAGGGTGGAGAGGCTACTCCGGCAGCTCCATGTCAGGTGCCGGTGGCAGAACAAAGAGCTCAGTGTTTTGCACATCTGCCTTGGAGATTTACATCAGAGGATGTGGTGGGCCAGGTAATGAGAATGTCAAGGGCAGTCTCTGTGCCTCTGCACAGTGTTTGCTCTCTTTCTGTGAAACAACAGTTTATAATCCCTTCAAAAAAATCCCAACTGCAGGCTGGGAGCAGCTTTAAAGTGAAACACCTGCACGGCACGCACACACAGCCTGACCATTATGTGAGGGGCACCAGCTCCTCCGCCGTGTACACACCAGGTGCTTGGCTCCAGGTGAAGTTGGATGGACAGGTCATCTTGCTGAAGGAACATGGGACTCAGTGAGACACTCCTCCTGTTGCTGGATGGCCTTTCTCTGCCCCTGCTCACGCTTCTCTCCCTCTCTCCAGCCTCTTAGCCCCACACAACGGTCATGGAGGTGAAGCCCAGTGAAACGGCAACACCAGCAAATGCTTTTTTTTGGGAGATGATCATGTTGTCCAAAGCACACTATGGGCTTCACAGACCACTCTTTATCTAGCACACAGGCAGGGACAGGCAGAAGTTAGCTGCTGCTGCCACTGCTCTCTGGGATACAGGGTTGGTAAAATTCCTCTTTTACCCACTCAGCCTTTTGAGAGATTTCTAAGAAGCAAAACCAAGGCAATTTCTTTCTGAGTGGGATTTCTTTCCACCTTCACAAGGTCCACAGGCTTCCCCTGCTTCTGTTGGCTGGCATTAATCTAAAAATGCACAAAATTAGGATTTATGCCAGTGCCCATTTGTTTCCTTTTTAGAACAGGCTCACAATGTAAAAGTGGTATTAATTCAGACCATTGTGAAAATAAACCATACAGGCATACAGGTAAGACTTGCCTTGACTGGAGGAAGTATGGATATCACAATAAGCAGCAGGAAAAAGCTACTTTAAACACTCCTTAGTCCAACAAAGCATCTTCCAGAAGATGCTCCTCTGCCCCTCATCCCCACCAGTTCCCCCTGCGTCACTAAAGAGAAGCACAGTCCTGGGGTCACTTTGCATTGCCTCCTATTCAGGCTAGTGGCTCTTTGGCCTTCTGCCTGGTTTTTTTTGTTGGTTTTTTTTTTGTTTTTTTTTTTTTTTTAAGTGGAATTTCTGGGGTAGCAGTGGGATGCTGACCTGGAAAGAATGAAAATGGTGGAATATGCTTGGCAAGCATATTCCAAGGAGGAACTTTGGAAAACCGTGTTTTGTTTTTATGTCTATACATTAAATTAATCTCCTCAGTAAGCCAGGTTTGCTCAAGAATGTGATTTTGAGGAGTGGCAATTAAAATTCCTTATGTACTTTTCCACCCTTAGAGCCGAGGCCAATGCATCTCAAAAAGTAAAAGCAAACCACAAACACATGAGCACTGCGAGCATCTGATCACCTGACTTCAATCAATAGATTTTTATTTATCTGAACTCCCTTCTTCCAAAGTGTTGACTGCCACAAGTGATCCCTCTGATCTCTTTATGGGGATGCCTACTGGACGGACGGACAGACAGACAGAGGGAAGGTAGCTTCCCTTTTTCCAAGGAAGACCTGTGGAACCTTTCTGAAAGCCTCCACCAGCTTTTTGAAAAAGAATCATTCCTGGAGGGTAAGAGTAAAGCAACAAGCTTTAATTGTTTTTAATGCAGTGGTGAGAAAAACGAGTACGTACCTTTTCTCCAGCCCTTGTGCCCTGTCTATTCCTTTTATTGGCATTTCACAGTCTGGGGCTGTCTATATTCAAAATAACTCTTTGAATAGGGCCCCCAGTGGTCCATGACTTTAGTCAAGAGCTTAAATAAGACAGTCTCCCAGGACCTTCTTTTTTTCCCCAAGAGCAAAAGATTTCCAGATGATTTGAATTTAAAATGTAAATTATTTTTTTTTTTAATTTACAGGAGCTATCTGCTGAATCCTGGTGAGCCTCAGTCACCTAACCCTCTTAGGCTCCCTTGGAAATCCTACCAGCTAGATAAAGCATGGCATTTTAGCTGAGGAATGAAGTTAGCATTCACATGGCTGTCTGATCCCAGGGTTTTTTATTAGAAGACAGACTTAAAGAGCACAGGGACTGAACAGTAGAATAATTAAGTGTGGAACCTTCTCACTCCATTAACCAAAATGATTGTGCCCAGTTACAGAGGCAAGAAAGTGAGGTCAGAGCAGAGATGAGAAGCTGAAAGCCAGATGCTGGAATACAAGCTGTTTCCTTCCTGCCTTTAAAATGAAAGACCTGTATGTCCTCCTGGATCTCAGTGAGGAAAGGAAGTAGAATCAAAATGGTGGGAAGTAGAGCCATACAGGAAAGGAAGGCACAACTCTCTTTTTTTTCTTTTTTTTTTTTTTGAACATTTTAGAAGATGCTCCAATTCTGTTTTGAGAAGTATATTGTACCTCTTATGGACTGGTTTGTTCAGCATGGTTTGAAGAGGGAAGCTACAAGGTGAAAAAGTAAGATGGGGAAAAAATGCAGTCATGCCTAAAAATAATTCTAAATATATAATAAATCTGCTGTCTCAGGTATAGTCTTCAGTTTTATTTAGAGAATTGCAAACATGAGTTTAAGGAAACTTGTTTGTACTTAAGTATAAATATGCTCATAAAACAAACATGACCTTTAATCTGCCAGGAATCTTACTGAAAGCTGTATACGTGTATATATATATGTACACACATATGTGTGTGTGTGGAGGCAGGGATGATATTCGGACACAGTAACGGAACAGTATCAGGACTTTCTTCCCCTTGTCAATAGACTCTCCGGGAGGGAAGGTAGCAGCTGTTTAGCACTGTGATGCTACTAATATGAGCATCTTACACATCCCAGGTGCTTAGCACATATCCAAATAGTGCAGTAGAGTGAACTTAAAGAACTAGACAATATTATGTCTGAAACTAGGTCCCCCAAAGTGTGACAATTATTTTGAACACAAACAGCACCTTATTTTTCTCTTTTTTAGTATGAAATCCATGTTTAAATGTTGGTTCGCTAGAAATCTAGAAGCACCATCTTTTCCTGAAACATTAACATCTTTTTCTTCAGCGTCTGCACTGTTACTGTGTCTCAAGTACCCAACCTAATTCTGCTTAAATAGTCCGGTGTAATGAGTTGGTGGTTTGTGGGGGTTTTTTTTCTAGGTTGGTTTTTTTTTCTTAATGTGGCCTAGAAGAGTAAAACAAGCTAAAGAGCTTTGGCTTAGTTGAGACCTAAGATTATCAGGCTTTAGCTGCACGCAAGCAAATTCAGCAGTGAGTAGCATCTCGCTCCAGTCTGGGTCAAGGCTGGGGAAATCCCATTTTGAGGAAGTGGCCATCTCCACTCCACAGCCCATGAAGATTGCAGCCAAAATTAGATGGTGGCCCTAGCCAGAAAAAGAAGACATTTTTTCCCTGTTTTGCAATATATCCAAAAGCTGTGTTTTCAGGGAGATTTGGTACTGTTGACTGTGATTTCTATACATCTGTCAGACATTCAAGAAAAACATAGATCATCCCATTCACCTGTGAATCAAAAGTTGACAACTCGGTCACAGAGATGAAGATGTCACGGCTTGGAAGAATATTTAGCAAACAAGCATCATATAATTGTCCACATTAATTAAAGACAAATACATGGGCGGTTTTCAGATGTATTTAGGGACCCCTAGTCTGAATCTCAGGTTTCAAAGGTGGTCTGAATTTCAAGAATAATTACTAGACACTCCTCTTTCTCATCCTTTGAGTTAGACCTCCAAGACCCCACACCTCTTCTGAAAACCTTCAGTTTTCAAAACCTATAGCTACAGAAAGAGAGCCCAGGATTTTAGTTCTTGGTGCCCTAGGCAAGTCTCTGCGGCCAAGTGCGGAAGGCGAAAGGGCGATGGGAGTTCAGACCTGTTACCTTCGCGGGGCCAGAGCTCTGAGTCACCAGAACAGTGGCTGAAATAACATATTTGCAGAGTTCCTCTGATGAGAAACCTGGATGTCAGATGGGAAAAAAATTTTATTCTCATGGGAAAAAAATTTTGTAAACACGTTTCACATTGAGCGTGGTCCACTGGCTGCAAATCCGGTTTGCAGCCCTCTGTTAGTTTTTCTCCTTATTTACTAAGAAAACATACATACAAATGTAATTTTTTTAATATTCTTGTGGCCGAAGCCTCACTTTACAGGCTTCCAAAATGACACCACTGAAGAGCAGAGTTTAACCTCAATGTTTGGTGAAAAAACACAGGAAAGGCAGTACTTCCCCTGA
The DNA here is from genome assembly GCA_011057875.1 of Pterocles orientalis. Taxonomy (NCBI): domain Eukaryota; kingdom Metazoa; phylum Chordata; class Aves; order Pterocliformes; family Pteroclidae; genus Pterocles; species Pterocles orientalis. Next base: position 648,238 of record WKFP01014749.1, read on the forward strand.
GGAACAGGGTAGAAGCAGTGAGCAATATTTCCAAGTGGACAAACAAAAAAGTACACAAAGCAGATGCTACAAAGCCAGTGCACCTCTTCTCTATTTCTCTGGATATTTAAGGTGAATCAAAGCCAGGCCAGAGGCTCGTGCAACTACAGGGAAACATTCCAGATGTTTAGGCCATTTTCCAGTGGTATTTCGTGATGAAAAACTGCAAAGCACAACAGCTCCTCACTGTTTCTGTGTTGTCCCACATAAGCCAGACACTGACAGCAAAGATCCAGCTGATTTTTATTTTGTTATTGCTGTTTTGAGGAACAGCAAATCTCCATTTGGGATGGGAGAAGAGGGATTTCTTTGAGGACAAGTGACAGTGTTGAGGCAGAAAAAAATTTTTTCTTTTTTTTTCCCCCTCTTAATTGACTGACCTTCTCAAAGGATCTGGAGTTTGTAGTGAGTATCCATGCTGGAAGACACACAGTTGTTGAGCATTTACCAGTGCTATCCAGTATGAGAGAGCCTCGTAGCATGATCTCAAAGGCTGGCAACAAAGAATATTCATTACAACTTATTCCCATCCTAGAGCTGAATAACTGTGTTACAGAACTCCTGGGAAACGTACAAGAAATACCGATATGCAAAATGATAGGTGCCGGAGAAATCATATCCCTCCGTCAAAGCTGGATTTATCTTACAATCCTCTTTTTTGATAGAAAGGTCATTTTAATTAGCAAGTGGAGGCAGGGAGTTATTGTTGGTAGGCACAGCCCCATATTGATGGTTCCTCTATACATCAGTCCATGAGCATTAACATTGCTCAGATAATCTTGCTGGCAAGCAAAGAAACAACTATCATGTTACTCGAAAGAACTGAAGCTATATTGTTTAGCTGTCATTAGTCTCCTTGAATCTGCTCATGATGATGAATGCATCATTCTGCCTGCCTGCAACTTGTCTAACAAACAGCACAGCCAAGTCTTTCCCAGTTCTGTTATACTGTTTTAAAAAACACTGACATTTTCTTAAACAGACATAATTTACAATTTTAAGTAACACAACAGTGCCTTGGTGTGTAAGGGCGAGCAAGCAAACAAGACTCCTTTCACAACGATTAAAAAAAATATAAACCCCACAGTCTCGTGCTCTCTGAGGTCACTGTGGCTTAAAACTGGGTGAGGGGGGAGGAACTAGGACCTTTCTGTGACATATCTTTGGCTTTGAAATATGTATTATGCTCCCACAGCAGAAACCCCAAGTGCAAGTAGAGTTAAAAGCAATATGGGGACAAACAGCTGCCTGTGTCCGCACCATCCTATTAAAGCACCTCAGGCAGCCCGTGTTGGGGTCCGAGCACCCATGCTATTTGTATCCCTGACTTATATTCCCAGCTTGCCTGTGTTCCCTCACTGCAACCCCACACAGGAAAGATCAGGAGCACCCAGCTCTCACAGCACCCACTACACTGTCCCCCACACACCATTTTTGGGTAGACACTGGCCCAGGTTGCCCAGAGAAGCTGTGGATGCCCCACCCCTGGAGGGGTTCAAGGCCAGGCTAGATGAGGCTTTGAGCAACCTGGGCTAGTGGGAGGTGTCCCTGCCCATGGCAAGGGGGTTAGAATTCGATGAGATTTAAGGTCCTTTCCGACCCAAACCATTCTGTGATTCTATGATTCTGTGCGCTAGCTGAACACTTTGCTGGGCACCACTGCCTAGAGCATCCTCCACCTGCCAACACGTACCCCACCATTCTGCACGGGGTGCCCCTCACCACCCACATTCCCAAGCAGAAATCACTTTCTTTTACAGGATTGCTCAGCCAGGAGGCGAGTTCTGCATCCCCATCATTACAGGGTTAGCACAAGGTAGTGCTTGAGAACTGACCAGTGAAGTCCTGACACATGGTGACAATACCATTAATTCCCTTTTGGTGGGCACCAAACAGAAAACACTGTCCTGGTGACGGCCCTGGCATAGCTGGGCTTCTCCGCTGCTGCAGCACTGCCTGGACAATTCGACTTGTCTCAGGCTAGCAGCTGAAGACAGACCACAAGCACATGACACCACAGACCTCCAGGATGAAAATAATCGTGTGCTTGTCCATGCTGAACTGCTGTGGCATAGGGTTAGAGGAGATGGTTGTGGCAGCCAAGGAGTGGATGCACTTTCCTCTCCAGCCTTGTTTAGAAACTGCTGCGAAGGGGAATGGAGGTGGCCTTTTGTAGCTGGAATTAGCTTCTTGCTCTCAGCATGGCACTGTAGGACGCAAGTGAAGAGAGGCAGCTGGCTGTCTAAGATGCGCGTGATAGAGATGAGTCAGGTCTGGGGCTTATGTCTAGAAGGAATATGCCAGAGGGCTTGCGGGACACGGGTGATTGGAGTAGCCCCTTGTGATGTGAACAAACGTGCTTGAGGGTAAATGACACACACCCTGCATTTCTCTGCAAGAAAGCTCCTTAGGATCAGCCCAGCAGAGTTAGCAGACAGAGATTTTTCACCTGAGCGTGATCCTTCTTCAGCTGAGGTCAGTGATTTACACTCCACTGGTTTCAAGATGCCAGCTCACATGTTTAAACTCTGCTTTTCTGCCTTAAGACGTCAGTGTGGAGTTTTCTGGAGCCGATTCACTTGTTTATTGGTGCTCTCCTACCTCTGTTCTTCCCTCTTAGAGTGTTAGCACTGGAGAAACTTGGAGCAGACCTGAGTTTCTCAGGTTACAACAATACCATAGCTTTACATGAACTTCTGAGTGATGCCACAGCTACATAAACCACCCCATATATAACTGCCTCAGACTAAATAAATAAATACATGTCCTTCTTTCCCTGAGGATTATCAACCCGGATGTGCAGAATCCAAACCCCTTCACTTAAAAGCATTGTGTCTCTATTTCACCAGCCCCTGGGACTGCAGCAGGAAGGAACACCATCGTGTCAACTGCAGCAGCCTATGAAAATATATGTGACTGGCACATTGAATTTGTGATGGGCTGAAAAAACTGCAACACCAGTGTTATCAAATAAGTGAGCAGAACCACTCTGTGAGGGCAAATCTTCCCGACAGACTCCCAGAGCAGCTAAAGTGAGAAATACGACAGTAGCACAGCCTGGGGAGCAAGGAAACATGCATCAAACACTGTCCCAAACTTCTGAGCTCTGTGGTCATGATTCAGACTCTCTGCTTCACAATTAAAGTTTGTTTAAGTGTTGTGGCTTTTTTTTTGGTATTGACCTTTAATAGACTTTGGGTCATGGAAGTACTCAAACAAAAACATTAACGGAGGGGAAAAAAACAATATGTTTACATTCTAGGCTCCAAATGAGATCATAAACATCCTAAGCAGTGTGACAAAGGCTGCTGTCAGGAGATGCTTTATGATGGAGCAGAAACAGGCAACACAGTGACTCACACGTGACATCCCATACCTGGAAGTTTCCAGAAAATTTTGCAAATGTGAGTGGCTCAAACAGTTCAGTTAAGGATTAGATAAGAACGCAAATTTGGGGGTTTTATGTAAAATAAATTCAAGCTGTGAATTTATCTTTTGGAATTGTGTTTTTCCCAAAATGTCTTAGACTGTGGTACACTCCTTGTGTACATTCAGCCTCCCAGTCGTGCTTATATTTTGCTGAAGAAGCAAGTTTGATAATATTTTCTTCACTCCCTCTTCCCCTATCTTCCAAAGCTTCAGCCCGCATCAGTAAAATAACATGATCCACAGGGGAAATAGTCATATTTTTCCATTGTCTACAGGCTAGAGAAAATTTGAAATCAAATCTGAAATTAAACAATTGGCAGACTATGAATTGAAGTCGGTATTAACGAGAAACTTCAGCACAAAGTATATTCATCTGATCAAAGCAGTATTCTATATCCCGTGGAAGCTTTTGAAGAATATTTAAAAGTAGAACAAGTGGGAAAAATATCTCTGTGCCAAATTTTGGGCTGTTTTTTAAACACATCAAGGCAAAGCCATAAAGCAGCCAATTGCCTATATCTTCTGCCAAGAGCAGCATTCCCTCACTCTCTCCCCTTCACTTTTTCCTGCCTCCTTCCCTCCAAATGAAGGGGATCAAGATCAAAAAAATTGTATCAGATCCTTGGAGTGCTTTTCAAGTCTTACAGGAGTCACTTGCATGAGCACAAACGCACACATGCCTGAGTCCCTTTAGATGCTTTTGCCACCAAGGAGCAGCCACAGTGCTGTGAAGGGACATAGTGGCACAGGGAGGTGACTGAGGGGAGCAGAGAGTTTGGTAGCTAGTGGAAAGCTAAAAAGCAGCAGTAGGGGCACAGAGGGAGGGGAGAGAGTGGGTAGCATTTGCTCTGGCTGCCAAAAAATGGCTCCCTACAGCTGTGTGCTAATATTATGATTATTATTTTGGCAGAGGCCTTTCTGTTTTCTTTCCCAAGCTGATCCTGCTCCCCTCTTGTGCAGGTATTGAGCTTGTGCTGGGCCAAAAAAGCAAAAGAAACAAGGCCATCAGTTTTAGATTTGCTGTGGTCTATCCAAGATATATAACACAAGGCAGCAGGGGAAAGCAGGAGGAGGGGAGAAAAGGACCATGTTAACAGTCACAACCTGGGACCTTTGGCTTTTCTAAGAGTTTGAGTTCAGGGTGAAAAGGTGACATGGATGAAGAGAAAAGGTTTTAGTTCCAGATTGCCTCTGATGTAAAGAACTGATGCAAAAAATTTGGTGCATCTAATTAGCCTGAAGCTCTCTAAAGACAACATTAGTACTAGAATATTTTATTGGAGGAGGTTATGGTCAAAGACTTCTCTCACACTACATCATTAAAGACCTTTTATAGTTGTTACTAGGCTAAATCAGCTCAAGCCCTCTGCACATCACATGCTGAGCCAGCATCCCTTCAAACAGCGCTGCCCGTGACAAGCACTGATGCCCAGTGGCAGCAGGGCAGTTTTACTTTCTTCACGGCTTGAAAAACTGCCTTACATACAGTTAAAATTTTGGTCTTGAGCAAAATAAGTCCTCAGATCCCCCACTCCTTAGACCCCCACAAATTATTCCTTTATTTCTTAGCAAATAAAGCTCTGCACTCTGAGATGTTTCTGCATCCCTCCTGCAGCTGGGAGTCCCTGCAACATGGGGCTTAAAGCCCATTTCCTCAAAGCTCTCTAGTGTGGGAAGGCATGACAAAACGTGAGGCAGGATGGGTATAAGTAAGAGCAGAAGCTCAATTTGTACGTATCAGTCAAGCATGTTGTTATTTAGATTATAAACTTAAGCAGAGGTGATCAGTCTTAAATTTGCATTCCAGTAGCCCCTATTTCCACTTTCTATTGCCTTTTTTCTCACTCTACGATTCTGACATTTCTTTTCATATGTTGCTTCTCCCTGTAAGCCTGTTACTTTCATCATTAATTTTTTCCTTCTACTTAGAAGTCCTTACAGTATTACACATATTTTTTCCCCTTTGTAGAGTCTCTTTTCTGCCAGCCTCCATTTTCTTGCATGTGGAACAGCTGCATTCATTTGTTCTCTTTAAGGCCACGATCCTGAAAAACATCTTAAATCAGAAAACACTTGAGCACATGTTTAGCACTGGGGTTAATTTTGACCCGAAGTGCAAGGTAAGCATTTACCTGCTGTTGATCAAAGTTCAGCTGTTCTGCCAAACAGGTGTAGATTATATGTGTGTGTGTGTATATATATATAAAAAAAAATATATGTATAAAAATACATACATACATGCATATAAGAGAAATGTTTTGATTTGAAACTGAACAGCTTTCCACAAGGAGAACTCCTGGCTCATGAAAAGTATTTGACAAATTACAACCTCTGTCTTGGGTACCTAAGATATATTACATGAATCAACATCCTCTCTTCATCCATGACACACAGTGTGGGGTTCTTTGCAAACTGTTCATTGCCCTGCTGCAGAGAGAAGCAGCCACTGGAGTGGAAGGACAGCAGGGGGACATAGGACGTCCTGGAGGTGCTCTGGTCCAGGGGCATGGATGTTGTATCTAAAAGACTCCCACCAGCTCAGAGGATGCCTGAAGCTCTTGCAGAGTGGCTAAGCCGACCTGCATCCACGTGGGCTCAACAACTTGTTGGCAGGAACCTGCAGAGGAGGGTGGCATGACCACAGCCCCACAGCACACAGATAGCCACCCAGAGAGCTCCTTCACATTGCAGGGCAAGCAACTTTCCAGCAGAAGGGAGCTCCAAACACCTTTCACAGGTTTCCCATCCCCTGCTACTCATTGCTTGTGGTGGAATTGAAGTGTTCCCTCAAATCCTCATTTTTCCATTCAGCTCACATCATGGCAGCTTTCTCTCAAGTCACACACACACACCTTTAACAGGGCTCCATTCCATCTTTTCCCAGGTCCCTTCACTTTGTCAGCTGGACAGTCTGGAAGATGGGAGTATTAATTTCAGGCCCAGGACAGACCTGTCTTTCAGAGCAGAGCTGTTTCCCGTGCAGAATTCCAGAATATGGGCAGAGCCATGGGTCTCTGCCAGGAGCTGGGCTTGACCCATCCTTTCTTCCCAGATGAGTTCCTTTGCTCTGTGCTCAGTTTGTTGCTTTGCATAAACCTGCTCTCAGCTGCTGCATTTTCACATTGGATTGGGAGCTTGAACTGTGAATCCTGCTGGGAACAGATTGCCCAAAAAGCTGGGCTTTGCAAAGCCTACATTCATTTGGGGATTCAGTCGTTAACTCCATTTGGATATGCCAAGGGTACCAAACGCATTTAGGAACTTTGCTGAACAGAGACTATATTAACATTAATAAGAACTACATCCACAAGAAAGTAATTGTAGAACTGTGAGCCTTTTTGGTTTGTTTTACTTCTCATTTCAGAGCCCGCTCTCAGAGCAAGACCTTGGGTGAGGAAGTGGAGAGGCAATTACTGCCAGGGTGCTGGACAAATTTGCCAGAGGAGAGAAACTGAACATTTGATGCATTCCCCAAGGCCAATGTTCCACAATTAGAAAAATATACTACCTCCCCTGTAACTCTGTGAATACAAAATGAAGCAACCTACCCACCATTAATTAGCTATATTTTGTAGTTTTATGGACATTGAACATGGTGAGCTAATTTGCATACATTAACATGCAATTTACATGCACACTTCAAGGTATTCAGTTTTATTGCCATTACCTTTTGTGGCCTGTTTCTCTAATGACTGTAATGGAATACAAAAGAGATTTCTCATTGTGTTTATCCTGTTACCTTATACATGAGTTTCAGAATAGTGTGTCATGCTGAGAAGTGGGAATTTTCATGCAAAAGGTTTAGCTTTCAAGTCTAAGCCACTTCATGACCACCCACCCTGCTGAATTTTCTGACACCGCCTGGATTTCTTTGGCCATTGTTCTTTTTTTCATCCACATAAGGACACACAATATTTTAAAAGTCAGGTACAAGTGTAGAATTTTCCTCCATTGCCTGCACTAAAAAAAAGAAAGTCAGACACGAGAATTAATGGGTTCTACTCTGTCTATCAGCACCTAAAGGCACAGAGAGAGAAAAATAATCTGCAGCTGGGAAAAGCTGAGCAAGGTCAAAGGGCAGTGCCTGCATCTGCATTCACTGAGAGGCAGAGAGGAAAAATAAAGGGTCTCTTTCTGTTGCAGCTCAGCACTATTTCAGAAAGCGCAGATACTAACTTAATTACCACAGCTCCCTTTTGCACCAGAGCGCTGTAGCAGGCTATAAATCAATACTTAAGGTCACATTGCTAAAAGCACAGAAAAACAGTCTTTTCTTTCACTACAGCATGTTGTTTGCTGCTCCTGCATCAGTGTCACAAGAGTTCAATATCAGCTAAGGAACAGGGCTAACACAATGATTGCAGAAGAAATCAGAATTGCAGAAAAGTAAGGTGATTAAACAAAAAAAAAAAGTTGAGTGATGAGGCATTGGAACAGGCTACCCAGGGCAGTGGTGGAGTCACCATCCCTGGAGGGGTTCAAGAAAAGTGTAGATGTGGTGCTTGGGGACATGGGTTAGTGGGTTGGGTGGTGTTGGGTTGACAGTTGGACTTGATGATCCTTGAGGTTTTTTCCAACCTTAATAATTCTATGAAAGGTGGGATTCTATGAAAGATGCATCAGCAGGTGCCCAGGAGTGTGAAATGTGTTTCACACTGTGCTGAATTATTGTTCTGGAGGCCATGTTGATGGGAGAAGAGCAGATCTGAAAAAATTACAGTTATTTCTGCTGAGTATATCTTTGGCAACTTTGCCGTACATCTGAAATCAATGACACATGTGCATGCATGACATCTTATTTCAATAAATTGCTGGGAATGGGGCTCAGCAACTGCAAAAATAGATTTTTTTTTCCATTTGCTTTTCTATTATACCTGCTGACCCAGATGTTTCACAACATTTAGAAGAGAAAACGATTCAGATGAGATTGGGAGGATATGGAAAAAGCCACTTCCAGCTGAGATACGCTTGGCACAGCATTAAACGGCTTAGCCAGAGGGAGGCTTCTTTTAGTTTGGATTTACACTGGCAGTACACAGACACTACTAATATTAGGTAGATAGAGGACTTACATCCAGGTGTGCAGGGTACTAGAAGAATGAGGCACAGGGTCCCATAAATGCCTGATTTAGGTGGTAGATCGTCTTCAGCTTTGCTGTTTACAGACTGATTTATGGAGCTTATGAAAAGTGCAATTGCAATTGGGTGGAGGGAATTAAAGGAGTTAGAAATCTATCCAATCTTAACAAACAAATTTCAAGGACATTTTTCTTTTCAAAGCATAAACAGATTTTCACCTAAATTTAATTTCCAAGACATGCATGTCTCCTTACAAGGGGCTTGGATCCCAGGGTCCATTGAGCCCACGTTACAGCACACTGCTACACAGGGTTATTAGTTCAGGTTCGAAGTGGTGCAGATGCATTCTGTTTAGAGCTCCCACTTCTAGATTCCACAGACTTCAGTGCAAACACAGTCCCTCGAGGTCTGCCATACAAGCAAGAGGGCATGGACACATGTCCAGGAGCTAATCGTCTCAGGCATGTACTGTGCAGCTCATCAAGATGTCCTTGGATTTAGGAGAGTCTTCAACAATGCGTTTTGGACTCCACAAATCACATTTTCTGATGGTACTTTTTGTGAAAAAATTCCGAGAAGAAGAGTAAGAGCACAATGCCATTATGCGTTTGGAAGGGGGGGGGAGGGGGGAGGGATTAATTTTCACCATTTTGCACAAGCAAATGTAGCTTGTGACCTGTCTGTCTGGATAGCAAGAGTCCCCAGAGTACCAGAGCCAGCTTCCTGAGATGTTGATGAGGAACAAAGCAGAGGATAAAATTGGCCACATGCAGATGTAAAGACAAAGCTAATTGCTTCCTTTTCATTCTTTATCAGCAAGACTTATGCATGCCTAGTGAACGTGTGCTGGCTAGGAAGAGGAAAAAGATATTATTTCTCTTTTTTAAACACATTGGTATTCTGATGATGGACATTAACACTGGTTTCTAAACAGTTACAGAGGTGGGGTTTCCTTTGAAGGTGTTCTCAGTTACTAATGCACTTTTTTACTAATGCACTTTTTTACTAATGCACTTTTTGGATATATTTAGGTTGGAAAATTTTGAAAGGTTCCAGACCAAATGGGCAAGTATTTGCGGTAAAATTTGACAAAGCTCTATTACAGTAAAAACAAGGAAAATCCCAATATTCAAAGCTATGCCTAGAGTAAATTTACTACTTCCTAATTCATTACTGTTGATTTGAAATCATCAGTTAAGGCCTCCAAGTCCTCTATGATGAAATAATATCTGATTCAACTATTTTGGAGGCTTAAGTAGGAAGGAAACATCAATGTACTTTAAGTCACAGGAGACTAGACAATGCCTAAATATCTGAGAGCACAATATTTAGAACCTCGCTTGACCTGCTGTTCACAAACAGAGAAGGACTGGTGGGAGATGTGGTGGTTGGAGGCCGTCTTGGGCTTAGTGACCATGAAATGATAAGAGTTCTCAATCCTTGGTGAAGTAAGGAGAGATGCCAGCAAAACCACTAACATGGACTTCCAAAATGCAGACTTTAGGCTGTTTAGGACTCTGGTTGGGAGAGTCCCTTGGGAGACTGTCCCAAGGGACAAGGGAGCCCAGGAAGGCTGGACATTCCTCAAGAGGATGGTTTTAAAAGCACAGGAAAAGGCTGTCCTCATCTGTAGAAAGACAAATTGGCAGAGAAGATGACCAGGCTGGCTAAACAAAGAGCTTTTCCTGGGACTCAGGGAAAAAAGGAAAGTCTACAATCTCTGGAAGAAGGGTCAGGTAACCCAAAAAGAGTACAGGAATCTTGCCAGGTCATGCAGAGCTAAAATTAGGAAGGCAAAAGCCCAACTAGAACTCAACTTGGCTGCAGCAGTAAAAGATAATAAAAAATGTTTTTACAAATACATCAACAACAAAAGGAGAACTTTGGAGAATCTCTATCCCTTGTTGGACACAGGAGGGAACATTATCACCAAGGAGGAGGAAAAGGCTGAGGTGCTTAATGCCTTCTTTGCCTCAGTCTTCAATAGTCAGACTAGTTATCCCCAGGGTATTCAACTCCCTGAGCTGAGAGGCAGGGACAAAGACCAGGACAGCCTTCCCACAATCCAGGAGGAAGCAGTTAATGACCTGTTACGCCACCTGGACACACACAAGTCTATGGGGCCAGATGGGATTCACCCAAGAGTACTGAGGGAGCTGGCAGGGGAGCTTGCCAAGCCCATCTCCATCATTTATCAACAGTCCTGGCTAACAGGGGAGGTCCCGGAAGACTGGAAACTTGCCAGTGTGACACCCATCTACAAGAAGGGCCATAACGCGGACCTGGGGAACTACAGGCCTGGCAGCCTGACCTCGGTACCAGGGAAGATTATGGAACGGCTCATCTTGAGTGTGCTCACATGGCACGTACAGCACACCCAAGGGATCAATCCCAGCCAACATGGGTTCATGAAAGGAAGGTCATACATGACCAACCTGATCTCCTTCTATGACCAGGTGACCCGCCTAGTGGATGAGGGAAAGGCCATGGATGTCATCTACTTGGACTTTAGCAAGACCTTCAACACCATGTCCCACAGCATTCTCCTAGAAAAGCTAGTGGCTCATGGCTTAGACAGGAACATCCTTTGCTGGATAAAAAACTGGCTGGATGGCCAAGCCCAGAGAGTCGTGGTGAACGGAGTTAAGTTCAGGTGGTGGCCGGTCACCAGTGGTGTTTCCCAGGGATTGGTTTTGGGGCCTGTCCTGTTTAACATCTTTATCGATGACCTGGATGAGGGGATGGAGTGCTCCCCCAGTCAGTTTGCTGATGACACCAAATTGAGCGGGTGTGTTGGTCTCCTTGAGGGCAGGAAGGCTCTGCAGAGGGATCTGGACACGCTGGGTCGATGGGCTGAGGCCAGTTGTCTGAGGTTCAATAAAGCCAAGTGCCAGGTCCTGCACTTTGGTCACAACAACCCCCTGTAACGATACAGGCTTGGGGGAGAGTGGCTGGAAAGCTGCCCAGCAGAGAGGGACCTGGGGGTGCTGGGCGACAGCCAGCTGAACATGAGCCAGCAGTGTGCCCAGGTGGCCAAGAAGGCCTGCATCAGCAATAGTGTGGCCAGCAGGACTAGGGCAGGGATTGTGCCCCTGTACTTGGCACTGGTGAGGCTGCACCTTGAATCCTGTGTTCAGTTTTGGGTCACTCACCACAAGAAGGACATTGAGGTGCCGGAGCTGGTCCAGAGAAGGGCAACGAAGCTGGGGAAGGGTCTGGAGCACAGGGCTGACGAGGAGCAGCTGAGGGAGCTGGGGGTGTTTAGTCTGGAGAAGAGGAGGCTGAGAGGAGACCCCCAGACCCCATCACTCTCTACAACTGCCTGAAAGTAGGGTGCAGTGAGGTGGGTGCTGGGCTCTGCTCTAAACTAACAAGTGACGGGACAAGAAGAAATGGCCTCAAGTTGCACCAGAGGAGTTTTAGGCTGGATATTAAAAAAAATGTCTTCACTGCAAGAGTGATGAGGCATTGGGACAGGCTGCCCAGGGCAGTGGTGGAGTCACCATCCCTGGAGGGGTTCAAGAAACGTGTAGATGTGGTGCTTGGGGACATGGGTTAGTGGGTTACCTGGTGTTGGGTTGGACTTGATGATCCTTGAGGTCTTTTACAACCTTAATGATTCTATGTTTCTATGTTTGTTTACTACCGTGACAGTCAAGAGTGACCAATTAACTATGCATTCAGACTGTTACTATGTTTATTTAAATCTTATTGTTTGCCATGGCTCAGTCTTCAAGTAACTATAGCCCAGGATTTAAGAAACAGTTACACAACTATAAATGGGAGAGTGACTGTGAATAAAACATTGTGCCAAAACTGCAGAAGATAACACAGAGGTTTTCAGAAAAGAGCTCCAATACCTTGAAAGTAAGATGTAAAACACGGCTTAGGAAAACCTTAATTGAATAATTTCTACATGACCTATAAAACTAAACTTTTTTGATAACAACTGGTGCTGTTGCATGGTACAAGTAGCAGGAAAGTAAAAAAGCTAGACTGGGCCTTGATTGTTAATGCCGTCTGAAATTTACACCATTGAATCCACTACATTTCTGCCACTGAGGAAGCCTCTTTTACGCAGTGAGGGGTTGCCCTGGTCTCTAGTCATAGGCTTGGCCAAGCAGTGCCACCATAAATACTAAATATGCATAAAATTCGAAACTGAACCTATATTGACTTTTCTTTGCCCCTTCCACAGACTATCATATGCAGAAGTGATGTAAAGAAAGCCAATAACACGCACAGAATAAAAGCAAAAAAAGCACTTCCTCATATAAAACGGATTTTGTTTGAGGGATGTGCTAAGACAAGTACTGTTCAACTTGGAATTCTTGAATACTGCAGTTCTCATCCTTTATACAAGTGCATAGTCTTCAGCCATAGTGAGTGTACGGTTTCAGATTTACATGAAAAAAGATATCCTGTAATAATTTCCATACTACTTGAATATTTTTTGAAATGTGGTCTCATAAAAATACATTTCCTTTACATTTACTGTATCATATTTAGATCTACAGATGCTGTCAGGCTAAAGGGCATGCAGACAGCTGGAAATGTCCCTAATTAATAATGTTGAACATATGTGCATACGTATATATAGATATTTCTATGTCCGATATGTATAATACCGGCTTGATTCACTAATGAGTAAAGAAGGAGAGAATACTGCTATTTCTAAATATCTGTCTCACCTATATTCCTTCCATGACTTGATAATTGCACAGTATGAAATTACCAGTGCTTCTGCTTACAGGTGTTAAAGATGCATATAAATGTTTGTGGATTTTGAGGACTAAAACAAGAAAAAAGGATTCAAATAGTTTTGTATCCACTCCTGGATCTTTTGTGGATTTTCAGTGTAACCTTGATCAAGTCAGAGAAAATCTGCTCCTTAGTTAGGTGATCCATAAAGCGGGGTGAGGTTTTTTACTATTTAAATTAATAGTAATGTTATGAGACTTAGTTACTGCAGTTAAGGCACTTTTAAGTGTTTTACATGGTTTTGCAAGAAGAGTTTCCGCATGGGATACCCATTCCACTAGCATACGAAGGGGTTGTTAAACAAGCACCAGATAAACTCCTCACAGGGAACTTGAATCTCCAGAGGGAGTTATTGATTTTAAAAAGTTCAGAAACTGTGCAATGTATTCTTCAGCACCATCTACTGGTACAGCAAATGGCCCAAACCACCCATAAAACCATCAACAAATATGTCGGTCTTCAACAAGTTGAAATCATACATAGAAGTAGATGTCCTCTACGTTGTTTTCAGTTCTGTTCATCTGGTGTTTTGTGATTTGCTGGGGTTTTCTTTTGAGGGATAGGACACTCAGATGTCTAAACAAATGGAAACATCTTGGCCAAAATGCAAAGCATAATTATTTGAGATGTGCTGCTGCACCATTTCCTGACATATATAGTTTGCTTACTTTGTGCATCAGGCTCATCAATTGTTAGACTCTTTGGCCAGCCTACATCTCCCACACTCCTCCCCTTCCTTTCCTTCCCTAGGTCAAATCACAGGAGATGTACCCTAAGCAAAAAGCCAATGCTAAAGATGAATGAACCACCAGAAGCAATGCTGTGTATTAGTCTAGGAAAATAGACAGGCCAACAAGTTTAATTTTTGTGGAAACACTGACAGTTTAAGGAGAGGGCACATGTCCAGATACCACCATGGCATCACCCAGATGCGGTCAGACTGTGGCATCACCAACGTCGAAGGGTTGGGAAGCCCATACACTTCAGGCAAACCTAAAGTCAGACTCTGGTGAGGCTGCAGATATATTCCTTAAGAGAAACTATTCCTTTTCTTGTGTTAACTGACCAGGCCAATAAAAGGCAAAGCAGGTTGATTTTTACCCAGTGATGCCTGCAGATATTGTGCTTTTAACAAGGGGAAGACAAGGACCCCCTGCTGAGCCTTCTCTGGCAATGTTAGGCACTGGACTCTCATATTTTTACGATATGCCTTGACAGTATTTGGGGATATTGATTAATTCCTTTCTGCGGAGACTGCTGGATTAGCTAGCGGCAGACTTGAATCTATCCCAGTAAAGTGCCAGAGGGGAATGCAACAGAAAAGCCAGAAATGCAAACAGTAAAACAAGCTGGAATAAGGCCAGAGAAGCATTTACAAGGTCTGATTATTCAAGGCACAAGTTAGCTGCAGTTCAAGTAATATGGAACTGAGGGGCCTCAAAATATTCATAATTTTATTATTTCTTCATGTACCAAAAGAGACCAATGTCAAGCAGCTGCTCTTCCACTCCAGGACAGTGTATCCAGTCCTTTCAGAGCTGAAGTACGAACTGGGAAATTAATGGGACCATCCAGGTAAAAAATCGGAAGTATTCCCAACTTAGTGAAAAAATGACTGCCATACTCAAAACTTCTTGCACCCTTTGTATCAACTTAACAGCTCCTTACAGCTGTAGCAAAACCAAAGTTCTGCTCTTACTTCTGTACATCACACTTTTCTAAAGACAGAAAAACAAACATGTTGTGAGAGAAAATTGGTTTTCCTTCTTTATAAATAATCTAAAAGACCAAGATACAAAATATTGTTGCATGTTTAATAATCTAATAATAATATATGGGTTTTTCCCTGAAAGATCTCAATCTCTGCCTGGAAGAAACATTTTGAACATCATGAAGCCATCTAAACATTCCCTGCAATCATAGCAAATTTAGGCAGGATTACTGCAGCAATTTTCAGGCTTTTCATCCTGCAAACAATGTTTAAGTCTCTCCACCTAATATATACCTCCTGTTTCTCCAAGCCACAAGAAACACTTCCAAAGATGGAATCTCCCTAGCAATCCCTCTGGCTTTTTGGTTTAAAGGAATCTTGGCCCATGCCATTGGTCATGAGGGCTGGAGAAAATGGGTTACGGGCTAAAAGTCTGGCAACACATGATGATCAGATAAGCACCCCAAAGCCTTGATTCTGTGATTCCTCACACCTTGAGACTTTGCACAAGAACCTGCAGGGAATGCCTGCAGGAAGAGTACAGGCAATTGGTCACCATGATCCAAAGCACATGGGTGTAAGTAGCTAGTGTTTCTCTTCAAATGCCAAATGGAGGTAAAGCCTGAGGAAAAGTCCAGTTCCAAGAGAACAAAGATGCATTGCTGTGGTTTTTCTCATTAAAACACAAGAAGAGTACAGGTTCCAGGCTTTGTAGGTTTTCTTCCCTTTTCCAGTTTGAATACATAGTTAAATGTTTAGTTCAAGGAGTTAGGGGCTAGAATCACAAAACTACTGAAGAAAGGGGCTTTCTTTTTACCCTACTGCTTGGTGACTAAGCCCATGATCCAGGAAAGGGATACCAGGTTACAATTCCTTCCTCTCCTTCTTGGAGTATGAGAAGGTATCTATCTTCTCATACTTCAGCATTTCTTTGTATCACTGACGTGGTCTCTTTCTTCTGCGGTCTGTTCTCTGTGCACAACTAGCTTCTCATCCTGCTTTCAGCTGCCCCATCATCAGAAGAGTCTTCTTCCCCTCATCTGTTCGTGCAAATTTTGCAAGATCAAGCTATATAATTAGGTGTCAAATACTACTGTGATAAAGCTATAGACGATTTTTGCTTACCTAGTTTCAAAAAGAGCGGATGGAGAGATGAAAGACAAGCCCAAGAATAACGACAGAACTGGGGAAACTATATTCTCCTATGTTCCTGCCACCATACCGTGCTCATTTGTACCAGCAAACATGATTCATCCACTTCATGCAACTATTTGTGAAAGCATCCCTCTTTTTTTTTTAGTGGAAAGCTCTTCTTCATTTCATTAGCTATTTCATCAAGATATCATCACAGGTTTCTTTTAATTGTTTGTTTCAGTTTTGTTTTTTTCCTGAGTGTGTACATCATGACCTTTTCTAATAACACAGGTCTCCTTACAAGCTTTTGTTTCAAAAAGGGATTGTGGACTTCATGAAAGACAAACCAAGAAACTCACCTAGAGTAACACACACATACACATATACACATACACACACACACAAATAAAAGACAGCAAGTCTTCTGTGACAGCATCATTTCCCACTGTCTGAGGAATTAGAGAATCCAATGCTTTTTATCAAAGACAGCCTCCCTCTCTCCATTCAAGCTTTAAATAAATACTTGTGCTAATTGCAGATAGCAGAACACAGCACCAAGTGTTTCCAAAACGGCATGGACGTGAAAGGGAATCGACACGCTACGGGAGACTAAACACTGTGGAGTGCTGTTTTTCTGTCACTGTCAGAGTGTATAGCAAAGAGTCCCATGCTATCTTACTGTTTCTGTCCTTGTAATGCATTCCGGATACCTATAATTTATGACACAGAGCCATTGCTTCATGAGTTGCACTTCCTTTTAAACTGATGCTGAACTCGTTAGTGGGGGAAATGTGACAGGCTGAGAGTGGTTTCTTATTTGCAGGTTAAACATTGTCAGAATAATTCATGGCCAGGCAACTGTTGGAACTGTAATGTTTTTATAATTAGAGCTGGAATGGACTGCTCACTAAGGATTTGAGCTCCAGTAAACAAGCCCCCATCACTGTCAGTCTGAAACTCCTTGCCTTCCCATCCATCAGATTTCAGGGAGGAAGTAAACTGAAACTCAGCCTACTGAGCTTGAAGGAAACATCCCCAGCACTGAAGATACCCACATGCCAAAAAGCCAAGGGTGACCATATTGTCAGCCGTCACCATTCAAAAATAATGTGTCAGGCCCAAGAAATAAGATTTACTTAAAAATCATAACACTTTCTTTGGGGGGGGGAGGGATACAATGTTATTCCTATTTTGGTCTTCTTGACTTTAAATTATTAAGATATGTTTTTTGAAGCTTTTTGGCTATCAAGGCCAGAATCTGGTCTACCTGGGCTAGTGGGAGGCATCCCTGCTAATAGGAGGAGGGATGGAACTAGATGATCTCTAAGGTCCCTTCCAACCCAAACCATTCTATGAATTCTGTTGTTCTATGATCTTGATGTCCTGTTCCTGGAGCAAAGACTACAATTCGTTTGATATTGTGTTACTCAAGGAGACGGAGATTTAGAAAACATAGTGTGAGACTCACCACAAAAATCACAGAAATTCACTCTATAAAGGTCACAATCCAAATGAGGAATTTTTAACACAAGATTAATTTCTGTGTTGAGCTGTATCAATTTACATCAACGGAGAATCTAGTTTTCTCTCCAATATCAACAGCGCATATTGTCTGACAACTGTGCAAGTTACCTGTAAATGGGTATTTTTCTGTGTTCCTCACGAATCAGACTATACTCTAGTATTCAGTACAAGGGGGTAAAAATGTATTCAGGTTTGTACAGACTGCATCATAGCTCTCTGTACGTTTGGTGAATTGCATCCCAGAGAGATTTAACCCAAAACTTCGCTGTTGGAATATGCAAATATTCCATGGGAGTGTTTCGTCACAGTCGAGCCCAATAGCAATAAGATCGTGCTGTTTTTAATACTGCTCCATTGTGTCTGTCCATTCATTGCCATACAAATTTCTTATTTATTTTCTTTCCCAATTTTGGTACATTCACAGGATACACGGAAGATTCTGGGGCCAGGACTTCAAAGAGTGACACCTACCTCTAACTTCTGTATCATAAAATATGACATAAATCCTAATTAGAGCTCATCCACAGCAAGAAGCCTGCTTTATATCCTTCCTTCCAAGAGATGAGTTTTTTCTTTCCAAGTTTATTAGAAAAAATAAAAATTCACTGTAAATAAATAAGTAAGCAAACACACATGCATTTTTAATAATGCATGAACACTTATTTTAAGAATAGTACTCCTGGAAGAGCTATGATTGTTATATGCCTAAAATTCCCAAATGGCAAATTATAATGAAAGTAAAAACTGTTGAACAAAGAAACCTGTTAAATACACAGTATGACTGTGCAAAGTGTCTATGCATTTATCACTTTGCCACTGTAATTACACTGACTGCTGCTCTTCATGCATATATTAGCATCTCACTAACACTATGGAGGCTGAGACATAAATCACAAAACACTGTCTTAAAGGAAGATTCTTAGGCAGCAGTAACAACTATTACATACCTTTAAAAAAATCTTAACATTGAATCTGATTGCTGGTTTTATTTGGATAGTCATTTCTTGCAGTTCTAAGAAACTTCATCTCCCTAAAATAGTAATTAATGAAGTGCTGGCTTGGAAAGCCGAGCTAGAGGGGGTTTCAGATACCACAGGTCAAGAGACTCAGCCTGGGATTCTGAATGTAGCTGAAGTGTGAAACTCACAGAAGATATTCAGTTTATCTTGAGAAAATAATATAAAGGAAAAACACTATGTCATTTCTGCTTTCTGTGTAAATAAAGACTATCATTTTAAGTTTGTTTGGATTATTTCAGGAGGTTCTGCCTCATCATCGATTGGCTGGATGAGGCTTTGAGTGGGTGTGCTAGATATTCACAGAAAAAAAAAAAAAGTCAGGAAATTCATTCCCATGGGATGAACTTTTCTGAACCTGGAAATGAGCAAAGAGACTTGGAAGTGACTTTTGACCATTTGGATGAACGATGCCAAAGCTGCCTTCAGCACATCACAATTCTTGCAATGTATGCAGCACTGCCTGTGTTTTGAAGCTAGAAGTTGTTAAATACTGTCATTGGGCCTGAGAAATCCCTGGGAATGGGAGATTTGACTGATGAAAATTAAGGCGAGATTCCCACACAGCATGTCACCTTAAGGACCCGCTTCCAGACGGCTTATTAAACATTAATATTTGACTAATAGCTGTTAAAACCATATTACAGGCATGAGCAATACTTGTTACTCGGGGCGTCTCAAAACAAAATGTCTAGACTGCTACTGTTCCAAAATATCAAGCACATTAGAAAGTTTAGGACATAAAGTCAAGACTGTGAATATTTAACTGAGCCCACTGGTGTGTATTTAACTACTCAGTCACGTCTGATTTTCTTCATGCTCCCTGCCTCACCCAGGCTAAAGGAATGAAAATGCCTCCACAATGAGAATCAATGTTCTTCCCACAGTGCCTCATATACCAACCCTGGAGAAGGCAGCACATAAATCTTGTTCTACATGCAGAGATATCAATTTCTTCATTGATGGCCAATATTTTAATATTTTTGTTGTTCCGGAGTACCAATGGTTCCATCTTTCAAACTTCTCTATGGGAAGAGAGCATGGAAATTTCCCCAGTTAATAACTGAGGAGCTAAGACATGTGTAGGAATTGAGGTGGGTTCATTCCTGAGTTGAAAAACCCAAGATCAGATTTTTTTCAGGTTCCTTCACTGGTTATATCATTCTATGCATTGATAGCTTCAGAAATACTAAAACCCAACTCTATGTACTAAACAGCTTGCAAAGTTGCCACTGGGTGCCTGAATCTGACACCGCAGAGGAATGGGACACAGATGAACAACTGCCCAAATGCATGTTTGTTTCCACAGATTTCCCAGAATTGTGCGGAAATTCTGTGCTATTAAGAAGAGTAGAACTGCATTTTGATGGCAAATATGCTGCCTTTTCCACAAAGTCTTGCAGTCTCCTCTGCCCTCTTGCCTCACCCACACTTTCCAGATCCTGCTATCAGAGAGGCACAAATGTTCTGGTAAAATCTTTATTCACTAGTGAATGTTGACTTGTTCCTTGAGCAGGTTCATTCAGTCCCATTGAATGAAACCGAGGCAATGTAAGAAAACTCACTATCACATGTATAAGCAGCATGGACCTGTAAAAGGACCCAAATTCAAATTATATTGACAATTTGGGGGCTGATTTTCTGTCTTCTGACCACATGATCATGCCACGTAAATTGAAATAAAATAAAAATACAGAAATATGTTGTTAAAAATGAAAAATTGCTCCTGTCTCCCTAACATCTATACTGTCCACAGTCATGCTTATAGTCCTGAGTCCAGGCTCTGTCCCATCCCTCCATTCTTTTCTCCCTACTCCTATAGCCTCAAAGATGCAAGGGCAACTGCAGACAATAAAGCAGCTAAAGTATATTGAATTTCTGCCAAACTTGTTGAAATTGCAATTTTTTAGACTGAACACCTCACCGAATTTGGACAAATTTTCACATTTTACATGACTCCTTCAAAGGACAGAGAAGTGTCATTTCCTTCACATCAGACCTTTTTTTTGATTAAGCCAGTCAATTTTGGTCACTATTATGTTCCTAGGGATTACGGTTTTTATTAAGTTTGAGCAATAGTTGTCTACAGGCCAAATGTTCTTGTCACCAAAGGGGTGACATAGAAGATATTGTTATTTCAAGGATGCCTTTGTTGGGACCATCGGTGACACCTAAATAGTTGGGCAGTTCTATAGAAATGAAGAACACAGGTTGGAAAAGCAATAATTTTCTTGGTAAATTACCTGTGCAGTTTCAACAATGGCATTTTCTTCAGCAAAGTACAAAATTCAAAGAGCAATTAAAAAAAATTATTTACTGCTTTTGAAATAGAGTTTCATTTTCTTAGACTTCGTATTGTCTTACTTCAGGAGTGCTCCCACTGAAAGTTGCAAAGGAAGATACTGCATATGAAACATTACCAAAATCTAATCCTTAATTCTTGTAGACCATCCTTCAGATATATCAGCATCCACAAGGCACCTTTAGTCATCCACAATACACGACAGGTTTGGCTACTATGTTAACTTGACAAGAACAGAGTAAAATTTTTCA
This sequence comes from Pterocles orientalis, assembly GCA_011057875.1. Lineage (NCBI taxonomy): Eukaryota > Metazoa > Chordata > Aves > Pterocliformes > Pteroclidae > Pterocles > Pterocles orientalis. The sequence continues at coordinate 669,484 of WKFP01014749.1, forward strand.
ATAAATCAAGAATTTCCAGATTTGATTTATGTTACTGTAGATCAAAAGAAACTGTCCTTTCAAATTCAGATCAGATACTATCTTGTATAAAATTCTGAAAAGTCCTTAATTTCTGCTAAAATAATAAAATCCCTACTTTGTAACAGAAAAAAATTATGTCATCTCACATTTCAAGTAATTGAAAAACAGATTTTCAGCTGGTTTAAGCTGCAAACATGCTCATGAACTCCAAAAAAGCTACACTGACTTACACCCCTGTACTTTAGGACAGTCTTGTGGTTTAGAGGAATAACGTTTATTAGAAAATATGAAGAAAACCAATTTTTTTTGGTAAATGTGCTCAAAAAATGAAATTTAAGGGAAAATTCTCTAGCAGAAACGACACTGTCAGAGAATAACACAGGCCACTGGAATAGCAACCATGCTGTCAAAACATACCCAAAGGAACACAGTTTGAAAAGAATTAGAGTATCATTATCAATGACATGAAGAAAAAAAGATAAGAGCAGCTTAACTACTGCCTGTCATCTAGTTCAGCACCTAGTTCAGCACCCAGCTTCAACAGGATCCAGGCAGCTGCCTGTGGATATACCCAATATTACATGTTAATGTAAAAGTTAAGACTGCCAAGATAACAACTTTTTTTTCCTTGTTCATTCCAATGGAAACACCAGAGACTATGTTCAACATTTTTGTATGCTGTCATTGCAAAACTAAATCCCAAGATGTTCAGAGAGGCTCCATGACTGACAACTGCTCCGTGTTCTACAGCAGAGTCGAAAAGCGAATACACCCAGCAGGATTCAGCACATGGACGGGACTTCAGGTTCTTATTTAAAAGACTCTGACCTTTCTCCATGTTAATCTCATCGACATATCTTCACCTCCCAGGAGGCCAGGTTTCCTACCTCTAGAATGAGTAAGAGGAACAGTTGCATACTTGGATAGTACTGGAAAGGAATTTAATATCTACCTGTCACAGGGAAATTTCTGTTCAATAGATATGGGAAAGGCACTCAAACTAACAGGTCTGGGTTCTAGCCCTGATTTCATGGTAAACCCATGGGGTAACAATGGGCAACTCCTTTTTCTGTTTCCACCCCTTTGCTTTCCCTCCCCCGTCTTGTATTGGCTACTAGAGAGTTTATGGAGGGACTGTCCCTTGCAGTGCAATTTCATCTCTTTCTTTTCTAATGTCTAGTACAGAGGACTCCTTTAATGGT
>WKFP01014749.1:670726-688921 GCA_011057875.1 Pterocles orientalis
CAAAATCTAATCCTTAATTCTTGTAGACCATCCTTCAGATATATCAGCATCCACAAGGCACCTTTAGTCATCCACAATACACGACAGGTTTGGCTACTATGTTAACTTGACAAGAACAGAGTAAAATTTTTCAATAAATCAAGAATTTCCAGATTTGATTTATGTTACTGTAGATCAAAAGAAACTGTCCTTTCAAATTCAGATCAGATACTATCTTGTATAAAATTCTGAAAAGTCCTTAATTTCTGCTAAAATAATAAAATCCCTATTTTGTAACAGAAAAAAATTATGTCATCTCATATTTCAAGTAATTGAAAAACAGATTTTCAGCTGGTTTAAGCTGCAAACATGCTCATGAACTCCAAAAAAGCTACACTGACTTACACCCCTGTACTTTAGGACAGCCTTGTGGTTTAGAGCTTTCCCTCCCCCGTCTTGTATTGGCTACTAGAGAGTTTATGGAGGGACTGTCCCTTGCAGTGCAATTTCATCTCTTTCTTTTCTAATGTCTAGTACAGAGGACTCCTTTAATGGTAACACTGTTCAGGGCATTCGTTGCCATGATTTGAAGAGTTTTTGAATGACTTCATATAACTGCAAAATAATTGTTTTCTTTCACGCACTAAGTATATCAGACTATAACCCCACAAGTCCTGAAAGGAATGATTTAAAAACAAACAAACAAACAAACAAACAAAAACAAAAACAGTTTAAAAATGAAATAGATGTCAACTTGATAGGCTACTGTGGCTCAAGAGGAATTACAGTCTGTCATTCAAAAGGTCAAATACACACTGGTTAAATACTAGAAAATATTTATGAGACAAACAGCAGTATTCAGAGTTCAGATAAAGAGGCTGTTCTGAGGCACAACACAAAATGGCATCTGTTGATATATTTCAAGCACAGAGAAATCTTAGATAGCATTCCTTCTTTCTCAGGTATGGCAGCCTCTATCGTTTCCCTCAGTAGGTGGATTAAAATGATGACAGATGAAGATCCATTGCCAAAGTAAATGAAGGATCACAATCAGGTACCTAATCATTTTTTCCTGGGCCACTAAAAACATGAAAAAAAAAAAAAACAAACAAAAAACAAAAAACAAAGAAGCTAAAACACAGACTCAGAGATCTAGCCTGGTAATATTAAATTGTTCTTTGACATTATATCAATTGTCAGAAACTCAAAGTAACAGTACATTTCTATTAGTAAAGATCACAATTGTGGTGAGGTGTTGGCTCTTTCCCTTTCAGCTACAACAGGTGCACAAAATTATCTTTTTCAAGAAACACTGTCCAATTCATTATGTGTGCAGATTTTCCAGATCTTCTGTACGATGAAATAGGCAAGTCCTATTGCAGTGTTGAAGATCTGGCATGAAATCCTAACCCTACTGAAACAAATGGGATTTATTCCACAGGTTTCAGTAGGGCTTGGATTTCACCTCTGGATGAGAGAATAATCAGTGAATACCTCATTTGGTTCCTAACCGCTCCCTTAAGTCAAATAGGACAGAAGGTATTTCTATGATACTACTCAAAGCCGCTGTTTCTGTTTCAACATGGTGACAGTTGCCAGCCATACTGGAATTTTTTTCAAATTTACTCTGAATGAGACATTAGCTTACTGCTCAGAGAATAAACTTTCCATTTCTATTCGCTGAGTGCATTAGGGAACGTTTCAGACATGTTTTGCAGGACAGCCGCTTTTGTTTTGCTAATAGGGCTCATGCACACACTTCCAGTGGGAAAACATCTGGTTTACAAATCTGTTCTCCTAGATATAGCTGAATTCAAGCTACAGGCTTTGGAACCTTATCCAAACATTCCCAAAGTTCAACAGTGTTTGGACCGGGGGAGTTGGACTGAAGTAATTATGGAGAAAAAGGCCAGGTTTAAGCTTCCTACACTTTCAAGGACACTTTGGGATTTTGTCTTGGGTCCAGCTCTGCTTAGTTATGACGAGCAAAGTCAGTTAATGTTGCTTTGGGCAGGCAGGCAGCACCTATCCACAGCCACATAATACAAGCACATGTCAGTCAAGAGAACCGCACCCATGAAAAACTGAGGTGAGATTAAAAATTACTCTCTGGTTACCTTTAGCTCATCCACCAAATAAATTCACAAACTTCTGCCTCAGGCAGACAATACAACAATATCCATAACAAAATTGAGCGTTTTTTATTATATAAGAGTGTGTTAGCTAGCATCTCAGGGTTGTCAGCTTTGGCATATTGTTGGGTTTGTTTTACTATTGGGCATAGTTTTAAATTTAATAATAAAAGGATGTAATTACCTTAGGTTTTTGAAAATCTGTAGGATTGGTTCCACTCCTTAATAAACTGTCATCTAATAAAAATAAACAAGAAATAATTCAAGGAAACCTTGAAAACTTGAACCAAGAGACTTGGGTGAACTTTTAAAGTGAGGGATTAAAGTCTTCTGGAACATCTGCTGCTCGATAGTCTTTATCAGGTCAAAAGTTTCAAATGTAGATTCTATTCTTGGAAAACATATAACAGATGTTGCTGTTCATTATCGTATATACAATGTGTGAGTATGTAAGAAAGGGAAAAGAAAGGAGGCAAAGACAGCAAAAAGTCTTCTGAAACTACTCATGTTCCTCCTGGATACAATATCCAGATTCATCCCAGTGGAAGCCCCACGTTCAAAGTCAGAGCTTCAAGCACCTGAATAATTTAAATAATAACTAAGCAAATGAACTGTCTAAGCACAACCAAACAGCCTAAAACACCACCCTGAAGTAGCAAATAGCCATAGCCAACTACAATTTATCCTCACTGAGATCCCTAATCAATAGTCTAAGAATGAAACATTGCACTCCCAGGGAGTGAGAGCATAAGGAGATGGCAGCAAGGAGCAGGCGCTTTCTAAAAGGACACCAAAGACGAAACAGCAGCCAAAGACTATTTCTATAGCTGCAGTGAGCTTTGGAATGTGTCTCATCACTGTCAGTGAAGGATTTGCCACGCAGCTATCATCCCTCTCTCTGCTTAAAGGAGAGAGCACAGCACAGTTCCCTTCTTTACCTCTGCTGGCAATGACCATCGCAATACCTTCTAAGGATTTTCCTCCCCAGATGTAATTGCAGCTTCTACTGTTTTCTGGATGACATAAAAACCTCTAAGTTGTGCAAATAGGAAAATTTATATGCCATATATGGCATCTACAATAGTGTAGTTCTGTAAGGGTGGGAGAGAGAGGCACTTTGTACATCTGCACAAACGAAAAGTCAGTACAAAGAGCTCACCATTGCCATACCAAAAAAACAGTTCACTACTGCCATACCATTCTCTTTTAGGGGAGATATATCCTTGTGAGCAAATTCCCATTTCCTCCTCTAAAAATGCTGCCTTTCTAAAATACCCAGGGTATTCTCAAAACCATACTTGATGCAGAGCAGGGTTTTTTCTGAGAAGGGCTGGAGCCAAACATGTCAGAGGCAGGCTAGAAGACTAGATGACTTCTTGTTTTACCAGAATTACTTTGGTCTAACAAACAGATTAAAGGCATCCAGGTTTCTTCCAAACCTGAAGCAGGACTTCAATGCAACACTTTGGCACGTCTCAGACTGGGGCACAACGAGGCAAGTGTGTTGAGCAGGTGGTTCACCTCACTCATCGTGAATTCAAGGGAGATGAGAAGGGAGGCAGTTCTGGAGAGATCTCTTGCAGCCTGGCAGCAGTTCAGTCCATTCCAGTGCTTCTTGCAAAGATCTGCCAGGATCTAAGCACTTCAAAAAAATCTCTTCCCCTAACCCCCTAGAAAAAAAAAAATCCACAAAGTTTCTTTCTGTGTGGATTTTGCCCCATAGCTCAAGAGGCTCTGATAGCTATAACCAGAGGTGAAAACACAAGGTCACTGCTGGTGGAGTTCGTTCTGAGCCAGAGTGTTGGCACATGCTCTACAAGAAAACACAGAGTAAGCACAATTTTAAAGAACTAGCAGTTAAGTAGATTTGTGGACATTTTGCCTAGAAACAAAATTACCATAACATATTTCCCTTCCCTTGAGGTTACATGGGGCATTGACATCCCGGAGAAGCCAAGGGTCACTCAAAAGTTGGGGTGTAGCACCATACACACAAGTCTTTAGACACAAGATAAGGGCATTCTGTGTATTCCTCTTTCAATCATTTTCGGAAAGAGGTCTTTAAGCATCAGACAGTACAGCTCTTTTAACATCCCAATATTTAAGTGCCTCCCCACTATTGAGAGAAGAGCCAAAGGACAGAATAGTAAAGACATATGGAAGAAATGAGGACTCACTCTGACAATATAAAGGTCCTATTGACGACCTTGGGTTGGTAAGAACTTTCAGGCCTCTGGACCTTTTGCGATCTTAAAAAAAGGGGCCAGTGACCCCCCTCAACAAAGTGTCTGTATAAAGAAATGGAGTCCACTATCAAAATGATTAAACTAATCAGCATTTGTGTTAGCAACAAAGAAGTTAAGGATTGAATGTATACAGAGAAGAGACAACCTTCCAGCCTAAGGGGATATACCCCAGCTATAATATTAAGATGATATATACTAACCCGAAGAAAAAGGACAGAGTTTGCCTTTGCAAGATTTACTCAGTATGTCACACTCAGGAATTATGGAAAGACGTAGGAGTTTTTGATCTGTTCTTCAAAAATAAAGTATGAAAAGACTTTTCCATTGGTGACAAAAACCCTTCAGCATATTCTACCAGAACTCAAAGTTAAGACAACCCATCCTTTCCCTTTAAAGATTCCCAAGCTATGGCAATTTGGAAAATTATAAAAGCTCTTGTACCCCAAGGAAATAAACATTTCTATGCTGTGCTGTTCACAGTGTATGGGCTCTCTTTACTTAGAAGAGTGGAGAAAGATGGCTCTACCTGAAGATGCAGGTCCCAAACTGAAAAACAGTTTAGCTTGCCAAAAAAATTGTATGGCTTGTACAAAGGAAAAAAAAAAAAAAAGGCATCTCTTTTTTCATGTTCTAGTTTTGATTTGAAAGAAACTCCCTAGAACTTGCAGCTGTTGAATGAAACTGATGTCCTATCAGTTTTACAACTGAAAAATAAGGAAATTCCCAACACACAAAGGAGAAATTAGAAGTTCCCCAAATCTGCTTAATGAAAATGGTAATCTTGATATTGGTGGTGCTTTCAGAGTACTTGTTTCGCAACCATGTCTACAAGCTATGTCTATACTAGGATTTGGTGCAGACCAATAGGAGATCATAGAAACAGTGCTGAGAACCCACAGTATACATTTTTCAAGGGGGTTTGTATTGAATACCTACTCCTCTCGTGGACTGAACTCCCGTTAGTGATGGAAGGAGGTTGTATGTGCTCATTGAATACATCTTTTGGTTTAGTTTAATGTGAACAGAATCCAGTTACAGAGCCTGAGACATCTGTGCAGTGAAAACCACAGCACAAGAAGTACAAGACTACAGTCTGGAAACTTGCTTCCAGAGGGGTACACTCCAGCCAAACACAAACACTCATGTAGATACCCATTAAACAAAGAAGTTGAGCAATAATTTTGACTAGGCAGGGAGGAATAAAGAAGCATCAGAGTATCCTGGCTGTGTGGATACATGGAGAGGTTTATCCTTCCCTGCCCTTCCATGTCCATCCAAGCGAATCTCAGAGGTACAAAGTCCTGCTCAGCTGGGAAACACCATGTCTGTTGGAGTCAAGGGAAGGACAGGCTTCACTGATATACTCAATGAGTCTGATCTTACTTTATCACAAATAGGTACGTAAAGCCAAAAGTAACAGGTTATTTTTCTATACACCCAATCATATGAGTCTTCTCATTTATTGTGAAATATGACTACAAAAAACAATTCTGGCAACTGAGGTTGTCTGTGTTTCTTGGTGTTCACCGGGTGTCCTGACAAACAAAGCAAATAATCCTGTTTCATCCAGAGTAGGAATAACAATGTAAAATCAGCACACAAACAAATCCAGCTCAGGCTAAGTATTTGGGATTGGTCCAAATTTTGCAAAAACTAAGTCAAGAATTTCATGGACCAGACACATTCTGCCTTTCTTCTCCTGCATCACTGGAGCATGAACAATTAAAGATCAGTGGAGAGTTATGAATTACTGATTATGAATTGATTATGAATCACTTTCTGCCTGACTTGCTCTCCTGAATCATTTATATTGTAAACTAAGCTCTGTGGATCATTGTCATGCATGAATTCTCCAGTAATACCAGTTTTGAGGCTGATATCTACCCGTGATGACTTGCTATCTGAAAAATTAGGGAGATTTTTTTTCACCGGACCATGAGCATCTGCAGAAATTACATTCATCAGTACCTGGACTGTTGTTTAAAAACTGAGGACTGTTATAATACAACAAGACAATCAGGCAACCCAAGGAAAATTGAAAAAAAAAAGGCAGAGCCATCTCAAGACTTCTCAGCAGTGTAAGGAAAATTGAACTATGTGTCCCCAAAAAAGGACAAAACTCAGTTCTGAGACATTATCAGATCTTGTTCTTGGGTGGAAAAGGGAAGGCCTTGGGAGGCATAGTGGGAAAACCATGTCTGTGAAACTGGATTTGGATCCTATGGGGCTGAGAAATCAGAGAATCATAGAATCACAGAATCATTAAGGTTGTAAAAGACCTCAAGGATCATCAAGTCCAACCCAACACCACCTAACTCACTAAACTATGTCCCTAAGCACCACATCTACACTTTTCTTGAACCCCTCCAGGGATGGTGACTCCACCACTGCCCTGGGCAGCCTGTTCCAATGCACTGAATTTTTTCTAATACCCAGCCTAAACCTCCCTTGGTGCAACTTGAGGCCATTTCCTCTTGTCCTCTTGTTACTTTAGAGCAGAGCCCAGCACCCACCTCACTGCACCCTCCTTTCAGGCAGTTGTAGAGAGTGATGAGGTCTCCTCTCAGCCTCCTCTTCTCCAGACTAAACACCCCCAGCTCCCTCAGCCGCTCCTCGTCAGACCTGTGCTCCAGACCCTTCCCCAGCTTTGTTGCCCTTCTCTGGACCTGTTCCAGCCCCTCAATGTCCTTCTTGTGGTGAGGGGCCCAAAACTGACCCCAGGATTCAAGGTGCAGCCTCACCAGTGCCCAATACAGGGGCACAATCACTGCCCCAGTCCTGCTGGCCACACTATTGCTGATGCAGGCCAGGATGCCATTGGCCTTCTTGGCCACCTGGGCACACTGCTGGCTCATGTTCAGCCGGCTGTCGCCCAGCACCCCCAGGTCTCTCTCTGCTGGGCAGCTTTCCAGCCACTCTCCCCGAGCCTGTAGCGTTGCAGGGGGTTGTTGTGACCAAAGTGCAGGACCTGGCACTTGGCTTTATTGAACCTCAGACAACTGCCTCAGCCCGTCGGTCCAGCCTGTCCAGATCCCTCTGCAAAGCCTCCCACCCTCAAGGAGACCAACACACCCGCTCAGTTTGGTATTTTCAGCAAACCTACTGAGAGAGCACTCCATCCCCTCATCCAGGTCATCGATAAAGATGTTAAACAGGACAGGCCCCAAAACCAATCCCTGGGGAACACCACTGGTGACCGGCCGCCACCTGGACTTAACTCCGTTCACCACGGCTCTCTGGGCTCGGCCATCCAGCCAGTTTTTTATCCAGCAAAGGGTGCTCCTGTCTAAGCCATGAGCTGCTAACTTTTCTAGGAGAATGCTGTGGGAGAATACAGGAGAATGGAAAGAAGGATATGGACTAGAAGGGTCACTGGGATATAGAAGCCTGTATTATATCTGGGGGGGAGGGGGGGCTTTCATACTCTCATCCTATAGCCCTGCAGGGCTTCACTCAATCCATTTGTCTACAGTAGCTGACTGCGGACATGCCAGTGACCTGGGATCATACTTATCATGACAGTGCATGATAACTACCATCTTCCACAGACCCCCAGGTTTCATCCCTTCCACAACTGCTTCCCCACCTCCCAAGACAGTGGAAATGATGGGACAGCCAATCGATCTCCTTCTCTGCCTTATTGCCAGAGGAGGATACACCAAGGCATTGCCAAGGCTGGTCTGGGCTCAGAGTGTCAGAACGTTGTGGGAGGCATGTATCTCCTGGTAAGGCAGAAGTCAGAAGATGTTTGAGGATCATCTCCTTCTGAAGACAGCAGGTATCCCCCCTTGGATGCTGAGTGTGCTGCTCCTCGTCTGTGGGACCCAAGGGGGAATTACCATGGGATGGACTCAGCTTCTGTTGGCAAGACTTGTGTTCTTGTCTCCATGCTGAAGTTGCCACCATCTGCTTGTTTTAGGGCACAGAGGAGGTGGGAGTGCAAAGAGAGTGAATTACTTAAATGGATGCATAGGCCCATAAAAACTGTCAGGGTAAACTAAGCTACCCGAAGATATCCAATTTCATTACTTTGCAGACTTTGTTGGAAAACAGCAGGAATTCTGCCTGAGTTATTTTGCTCTGAAACACAAAGTAGATATAGTCAGAAAAAAAAAATTCATCAAAATGTCTTTCTACTTAGGGTAGAATGACATATTGGGTCTTTGAGAAAGATTACTCTCAAAAGAAAAGAAGTATTTTTAAAGCATTTGATAGGATAAAAATGTTCTAATCCAACCTGTTCAGAACGGCATGTTTAATTTTCTCTCTTGAAAACAACAAAGTAGCATCTTGATTTTTAAGAAAGTATTTTTGTTATTTTATGTGCCATGCAACCCTAACTTAATTGTTTTCAGAGTTTTAAATTAAAACAATTGATACTTTTGGTTTTATCCTGTTCCAGAATAAAATAAACTTGAGAAACACAACAAATTGAAAAACTCAGCTACCACTGAGCTTTCTTGATTCCTCTGGTCAATTCACTATGTTTTTTTGCACCCTTTCAAGAGTTTAATGTTCTTTCAAGAGATGAGCCCACGCAGGACTTAACAATGACCACAGTGCTTTTCCACTCTGGATACTTATTCAGTTCCTCCTGCTGCATCTCACACCATCTTGTAGTTGGACTAGGATGGGAACAAAAGCCATGGCCATCTTTAGGGTTCTCAAATCACCAAATAGTAATAGAAATGCATTCCATGTTTCCCCTATTTAAATAAAAAAAAAAATGTTTCATTAATTTGGCCAGGGTCTAGGTTCCATCTTCTGCTCAAAGATGTAATTATAAAATTGATCCTGCACTATCTATCAGATACACAACATGGGGCTATGAGAACACAGATGCCCTTGGACTTTTTTTTGCATAAGTTGCAAGGCTCTGCTGACCAGTGAATTTCATTAGGAGGCATGCAGCTGTAGGCCAGTGTGGGCACTGAATTCTGGCAATCTATAGACTACCAGCAAAAGTTTCAAAGATGAGAGCTACAGATATTAGAACCACTGTGTTAATGGGTAAGTTTCTAAATAGGCAAGATTCCATATGACAAGAGCAATGAGCGGGAAGGATAATCCAGTGCATCGAGTGCTCAGATGGGAGCTGACACCACTGCACAACCAGCTATCACCAGTTACCACTGGCAACTGTACAGGTGTCAGCTCATCCTGTTCCAGCTCTAAGGCTGTGTAACTCACCTCATAGTCTTTCATTAAAGTTTTAAGGACCTGTCAACCGTGTGTCAGTATCCTAAAGCATGTTTTAACCTTTTCTCAACTAAGATTGCCTCTGTGACCTTTGACAAGCTGTTTCATTTTTGCCTAACCACAAATCCCCACCTATAAAAAGGCGGTCAGCACGTTCCTATTTTATAAAAAAGTTCTGGAAGGTATGTAACCAATGCAGCACAAGGCACTCGGAAGCCACCATACGAACTGCTGGACAAACCAGGCAAGAAATGTAGCTGAGCACAAGGCAGCGAAAACACCTTGCTAAATGTTTTGTTGCACATGAAACTGTGATTGTTCCTGATGGCCGATGCACTATGAATTAATAAACAGGTGATACCCTTGTAAGAATTTCAAAAATTGGTATCACTTGAGAGTTTACATTAGGACAGACTCAGGGAGACAGAGAGGCAAGCACACACACACATCCATGCATTTATTTGCACGTGCAAGTTCAGGTGCATCTGAAAAGCTCATTTTTATTTGCAGGTGCAAACTTTTTCCAGTGTGGAGGCTTACAACTCAGGAAATTTTGCACATTTCACAAGGGCGGAAAAAAGTTTTGATTTTGTGGTAAATATTTCATGAAACAAAGACCAGATGTTTGCCTCAGCTCCTGTTTTTACTCTGCCTTACTTTCCCAGCTGAAGTTATTAATTATGCCTTTTATTCTCCTACTGCAGTTCTTAATGCTAAAAGATTTAATGGCTTGATTAGCACTGTTTAGCTTTTCCTAGGTAGTTTATTGAATGTCACATTTAACATTCTGGCACCTCACAGATGAAGCTAAATTCCTGCAGCCTTGAAGAAATATGACTATTTTTTTCCCAGACAGCAAGAGAAGGGCATTTGTTGCATATTTATGAGCACATCACATTGGACATTTCTATTGATTATTTAGCACACTCTCACAAACACACAGCCTGTCCCAGACTGTGTGTTATTTTTAAGTGTTGATACTTAGTTCTTTTGGAAATGTCTCCTGGAATTTTTTTTTTTTTCATAAAAACAGTGACTGGGAGGGATACAGAGATTTGTGGAAACCTTGGAGTCAAAAGAATATTCTCACATGACTTCTCTAACTCTTCTGCCTTCCTGGAAGTATATAGAAAAGAATGCAATGAAGTACACAATTCTTTAATTAATAAAGAGGAATTAATTCTTCATCCTGGTGAAGCTTATATGTCTGTACCTATGCTCATGAGACAGGATTGATAACTCACCATAAGAGATCTTTGATGCTACTCCATTAGTGACTAGTTAAGACAGTGCTTCAAAATTACCTGACACCCAAATCCTAAAGCTCTCTACTCAACTGAATCTTGAGCCAGCCATCAGTTGATGTCCATCCCTGTGTTTGCATTGGACCAGTATTTAAAGCCAGGAGGCTGGAGTGGGATTCCTGAGAAATAAAAAGCAGCCTGAGCTTAACGCACAGGCTGTGAGTGAAGGTGCTTGCAAACCCCTTTCTCTCTTTTCACTCCTAACCCTAAACTCTGGGGCTAACATGATACCTAGATAGCTGAAAGTGTTTTTAAAAAACCTCCATTTCAGTTCAACCAAATCCATGTTCTTCAATATATTTTCAAATTCTGATGTTTTAAGGACTTTTTTAAAAAAATAAGGTTTCTTTTCATGTGTTTTTTACCTCCAGGAAAACACAGATAACCTACCAGCCAGTCACTCCAAAGAAAGAGAGAAGACATTGTGTGGACTCCAGCTGTTAATAGTAGAATACCATAAGAGTCAAAGGTTGAACACAAATTTTACCAAGACAGAGGTCCTACATAACCACTGAAAGGCATTCCTGTGCAGATGGAGCCAATGTGAGCTCAATTCAGTCTATTTTTATAATTGCATCTTTGAATTCAGAGGTACCTGGTCTTAAAAAACAGATCTTGCATTTCTTCCAATTTGCATTTACATACATATGTAAATACCCACAGAGGAGGGGCTATACCTGCATCACAGCGGAGCACAGGGGTGAGGGCACTGCAGGAAGCTAGCCGGCTGGAGGAGCTCAAACTACGAAGCTGGGAGCAGCAAGGTCAAACTCTGCTTAAATTAGCCAGAGACCCCCTTTCATTCTTGGCACTGTATTCCAAGCATCCTGCGCGCTGAGCACGGGGCAATAGCAATATACTGGGTTTACACACATGTGCCAGGAGCTCTGGCTGTTGGCATGAGTACAGGAGCAATTAATAATAGGAGAAGTTTCTAAACCTTAAATTATTTTTATTTGTCATGGATTACCCCCTCACCCTCCTGTGCTCTCTTGCTCTGGTTCGTTCCCCATTCCATTTATTTCCAGTGTGACCCCCCAGGCCCCAAGCAAACAAAACCAGATGTGGGACTAAAATGTGATTTGGTTTCACTGCAGCAGCCCTTTGTTTGCCCTTGTTTGTTTAGCTCGAGTTCCTAAGAACTTTGGGGCAGAGGCTCTTAACTGCTCTCTGTTTACGTCTCATCTGCAAAAGGGCCCCCCTCCTTCTTTGGGAGCTCTTGCACTCTGCCACAATAAAGATAACTATTAATAATATGACCTTCAGCTAGTTGGAATGGGTTCAGCAATTTAAGGCATTGACATTGGAGAAATCTTTCTGAATGCCTGAGATTATATAACCCTTCCATTTGTTTTCAGGCCTATCTCCAAGCTGTGGTTAAGTAGCTATCATTTCTAACATTTGCATTCCTCTTACCCCATTGCGTGGGGTGGGGAGGGGGGGAGGGGGATGGTACTATCATAATTATACCACATTATTCTGGGTTCCATAACGAGCTATTATTTTGCTAATGGAATATTCAAGCAGTCTGCAGTAATTTATCAAATAGTCCCAAGTCCCATTTTCGCTGTGTGAATCTTTTTGTTCACAGGTAAATTGATGTGTGGGGGGTTATCAAGGCTTTTTTGTAATTCAAATTAACCATTCCACCCTCCTCTCTGGAAAACGATTATTAGACACAGAATGCTGTGGGGTGTGTTTTTTTTTTTCTAATGATGTTTAGAATTAGAATTGTGCAGGTTTCCTGGGAGTGGCAATTTCTGCATTTTAATTCATCTTTTTGCATTTTAACGCCTGATTTTGAAAATTCACCTAAACTAAAGGGGAGCAAAATGTAATTCCATTTCTCCTTACAACTATTGTCTGCACCATTGTCAGATTAAGCTGCCAACAATGTAGAGTGTCATTGAATTGGAGATGAGAGAGAAAAAACATCACCCTCTCAGTTCATTTTACTTACAGTAAAAAGAAGCCCAAACCCAAGACCTGGATGTATGCATCAAACACATACAAGCACACATCTCTTCCACGAATGTGTATTTCTCTGTGTAAGAGAAAGAGGGAAGAGGGGAGTGTGTGTGTGTGTGTGTGTGTGTGCACATGTGTGTACATACAGACTGGGAGGAGGAACTGGTAACTAATGAAAGAACAGTCATTTCAAAATATTTCTGTGAAAGACAAGATTTCTCTCTTTCTCAAAATCTCTCTGCCACACTTACTACCTCACTACAGCTAGGAAATTAACGTCTGGCAGTGTCAGTGGAGAGTTTTGACACAGAACCACAGAATGGCTGAGGTGAGGAGGACCTCTGGAGACCATCCAGTCCAATCCACTGCTTTGGGCAAGAGTGCAGATGACACAAAATTGGGAGGAAGGGTTGATACACCTGATGGTTGTCAGCAAGAGCAGGTTGCTCAGGACATTGTCTGGTTTTAAAAATCGTCATGGATGGAGACTCCACAACCTTTCTGACCAACCTGTTCCAGTGTTTGACAATTCTCACTGCTAAAAAGGGGAGTTTTTTAACGTTTAAATTGAATTTCCTTTACTTCAGCTTGCGCCCATTGCCCCTCTTCCTGTCACTGGGCACCACTATTAAAAGTCTGTCTCTGTTTCTTTAGTGCTCCCAGCCAGGTATTTATACACATTTACAAGATCCCCCAGAGCCTTCTCCCCTCCGGGCCGAACAGCCTCAGCTCTTGTCCTCTCCTCATAGGTCAGATACTCCAAGCCCTTAATCACCTTTGTGGCATTTCCCTGGACCCACTGCAGCGTGCCCATGTCTCTCTTGCACAGAGGAGCCCAGACCTGGATCCATCTGCACTCCAGATGCATCTCATCAGGGCAAAATAGATGGGAAGGATCACCCCACTTGACCTGCTGGCAATGCTTTTCCCAACGCAATCCAGGACGCCATTGGCTTTCTTTGCTGCAGGAGCACGTTGCTGGCTCATGGTCAACTTGGTGCCTCCCAAGGCCCCCAGGCCTGCCAGGCTGATTTCCCATCGGCTGGCCCCAGCCCGGCCTGATGCATGGGGTTATTCCTCCCCAGGGACAGGACTTGACATTTCCCTTTCTTGAACTTCATGAGGTTGCTGTCACCCATTTCTCTACCCTGTTTACGCCCCTTTGGATGGCAGCACAACCATCACTTGTATCAGCCACTCTTCCCAGTTTTCTGTCATCTGCAGTTTTGCTTTGTCCCATCATCCATGTCATTACTGAAGATACAAAATACTGGCTGCAGGATTGATTTCTGGGATACAGCACTAGTGACTGGCCTCCAGCTGAACTCTGCCAATGATCACAAACCTCTGAGCCCACCTCTTCAACCATTTCCCAACCCACTTCAGAGTCCACTTCCTTCATTCTCCTCACCTTATAGTCCATACTTCCTTCAAACAGTATTGCAGGTTACAGAGAATATGAAAAGAAAAAAATCATATAGAGAGATTATTGCCTTCATCTGCCTCTGTATGTGTTCTGTCCATCTCATCTTCTTAGATCTTGGTCTTCACCAGAAATATGGTAAGTGGGGTCACACGGCTTTTCCGGGGATCTGCCTCTATAAAGAACATTGCACAGGGAGTGCTTTGGTCTTTCAAACCACAGTTAGTTTTCCTTTCCATTTGAACACCGTATACTGCCACGAGGCTGCATTCCACCTAGCTTGCTAAGCACAAGAACCTGTTTAATCCCTCTCTTATAGAAAAACCAGCTCCCATTCATTTATTGTGTAGTGGAAAACAGAACCTGCTAATAAACAGTTTTGAGATTCGGTCCATGAGGCATGAAACCAGAAAATCTACCAACCATAAGGTTTTTTATCCCTGGTCTGTTATATAATATCCTATAGCCAAGCATTTCTCCCAGGGAAGGTTTATATTAGAACTGACACATTACTGGGGGGAGAGTGGGAGGTACATTTTTGTGTGTGGCTAGCTGGTCGTTTCTAATAAAAACCAATCTGTCGCAAAGAAGTTTTGATTTGCCTCAGTAGATTATCTTTCTGTAGCCTTAGCTAGGGCAGATACCGAGCCAGATAGCATCTCAATATGCTGACCTTTTCTAGAATCTTTATTAAAAATGCTGTTAACTTCTTCTGTGCCCTGCTTATTGAAACACATAAGAACAAAAAATAACAAAAGGACTTGAACTTCATCAATTACCACCCTACCAGTCTCTGACAGTATTGCATTAAAACACAGAGGTCAGATACTCATTTTTACTCAAATCTTGCAAATGGTATTAACTGTAGTGCTACTGGCAGAGGGAGCTGAGGAGGTGGGCAGGAATTTGCATCTAAGCTTGGAACTCCTACCAGAAGAAGTTACAGCCAGCAAGGCAATGTGTAATGTGGAAATTGTAACCCTGAAGCAACATTCTGCTCTAAACAAGTAAGCGAATCTCTTGCAACTCCCTGCACACAGGCATTTTTTTTTAAATTTACGTCTTAGAGCATATGTTAGATCTTACGCTATTTTAACACATTTCCTTTGAACTGTATCACTCCCATTTATAAACACATCATCTGAAGTGGTAAAATCCCAGAAGACTGCTTCATTGCCACATCTTTCATTGGACATAAATATTCTGAAGTTGAGCGTCATTAGCCACATTTTTAGCTGAAGAAGGTTGTGCAATATAAACATTTGGTTGGTAAAAACATAAGGCATAAAGGTCTTAGAATGCTGCCTCCTGCAGATAGCAGCTTAGGTTAAACGTAAGCTAAGGTCTCTGTGTTTCAAGTAGATTCATAGCATCATGGCTAAACCAAAATTCCCTTGTTTTCTTAGCCCGTCTTTTAGAGTGAAGGCTGCCATCACTGAAAACCTGCAGTCTGCACTTAAGACAAAAATCTGAAAAGGCAGTTTGTTGAGGGTTTTCCTCTGGATTTGTGCTTGCTTATTTGGAAGTTTGGTATTGGTTTTGCTGGAGCAAGGAGGTAAAGCCATGAAAAAAACCCTAAAGGTCTATATTTTGAAACTGAAGAAATGTAGAAGCAGAGGCATGCTTTGTGCACCACACTAACACTTGTATGAACACAGTAAGTGTTCTGCCACCATTTTAAAAAAACTACACAAGCCATTATCTACTCTATATCCAAAAAGTTGCATTGAATTTATGATTCCTCTGGATGAAAACAGATTTACAATACATATTTTGCTGGCAAAGATCAGTCGGTCAAAGGTTTCTCCTCTTCATAGTATTACCAACAAAACTGTACAAGAAAAAGTTTATATGAAGATAAGCTATTAAAAGCTTGCTTTGGCTGGCATAACTGCATATACCCAGGGGAGTGCTGGGGAAGCTTGAATAAGTCTTGGCAGTGCTGCAGCTTTGCTTGTGTAAAAGCACTGCAAGCGTGAAGGCATTTGCCATCATAACATACTGACATTCAGACCTAGTACGGATTTGTCCTGAAATGGAACTAAACACGGTGCAGCTTAGTAAGACAGAAAGATGTTAGATATGTAGAGGAGACATCTGATGATTCATGGGCGCACATTATCTACCCCAGCACTTACCAGGGATGATCTTTGCGACACGGAAATCTGTGGGCTGGAAATGATGCAAACTCATTTTGCAACAGGCTGATGAACAAGGCAGCAGAAAGCTTCGGCTTCTAGCTCGACCACGTAAAACTGAAACAGAGATGCCTGGTAGAGCTGAGCATCCCATTGCTAATCCTGCGAGCCAGTCCACTGTTTATTTGTGGAGTGGCAAAATGGAACAAGGGCTTTGGGGAAGGGATATAAGGGAAGATGATAACTTAATCAGCAATACAATTCTCTTTTCAATACTAATTTATGTTACTGCAAGAGCAAACCAGAGAGCCCTGTGTGCACCCTCGTGATGCTGCTGTTTCAGCTGACTAGGGTCCTGCTTCTCAGCTCATTTGATCAGTTCTCATTGTCCAGGGATGAGTCCTATCAATTTTGCTTCAATCCAAAGCTGTAAATGGGCACATACTCACACGGAGAGGATGGGTGGTCCAACGGGAAGGGAGATATCCCTTGGAGACCAAGGCTACAGTTCCTGCTTCTCACAAAGGTCATTAACCAGGTGTGGGTGAACAGTGGGAGAACAAAATTTCCCCCCTTTATCAGGCGGCAAGGAGTAAAAATTGCCCGCTGCTCACAGATGCAGATAGGTTAAACTTAGAGACAGACCGCCAACTCAGTGTGTAATCAATCATATTTCAACTACAGATGTTTGGGGCAGACCCAATATTCTGTACATATGACATGGTTGACACAATGACACCCTGGTCTTATTTGTCTCATTCTGCCACAGAAGCTATTATTGTTACTTTTACTATAATGGCACACTATTTTGAGGCAAACAGAGTTCTGCTTCCCAGAAGCATCTTGTATGTGCAATGAAACCCATCTCACAGGACAGCTGGATGCTTAGCCGCAATTCTTTCTTTTCACTACATGTTTTTGTGCAATCATGTGTCCAAAAGAAAATTTTGCAAAATAACAACACTTCCACATTGCTCTTCTATTGAATTCAAAGCCTCTCTGCCTTTTCCTAGAAGATTTTCCCAATTCATCATATTCAGTCAAGAGTTACTTACATTATCTATCATGCTGCTGTAAAGTAATTTCATCAGTTATTGTGGAAAGGAAGGCTGAAGCTGCTTGCCCTGCTAACACCACTGCTTAGACACACTGCTTTTGAGGATCCACTCCATCTTCTCAAACCAATCAGTGGTAAAATACAGTCAGGAAGTCCTTCTTCTCTCAGCACAAGAATGAATGAAGACCCTGAAAACACAGGGCATTTTATAGCAATTCAGGAGACTTTGTGATGAAGAGGTCACACACCGATACATTTCGTAATTTTTGCTCTGTCCCATTGTTCGTGAAAAGACCTAAACGCTACCTTCGCGCAAAAGGGATGGTGGAGAGACAATCTCTGCCCCTTGGATGGCAGAGGCTTCACTAGCACCTCCACAAAGATATGATGCACGAGTAAACACACCTGGCTTCTGCGAGTAGCGAGGGTGTCAACAGTGGATCATAGAATCACAGAATCACAGAATGGTTTGGGTTGGAAAGGACCTTAGAGATCATCGAGTTCCACCCCCCTGCCATGGGCAGGGACACCTCCCACTAGCCCAGGTTGCTCAAAGCCTCATCCAGCCTGGCCTTGAACCCCTCCAGGGATGGGGCATCCACAGCTTCTCTGGGCAACCTGGGCCACTGCCTCACCACCCACACAGGAAAACATTTCTTCCTAATATATCATCTAAATTTACCCTCTTTCAGCTTAAAACTGTTACCCCTCTTCTTATCATTACACTCCCTGATGAAGAGTCCCTCCCC
>WKFP01014749.1:717027-733495 GCA_011057875.1 Pterocles orientalis
AAGAGCAAGAGTTTATTCCACTGTCTTTGCTCAATGAGAAGCAAGAAGAGATAAAATAAGTTACTGTCCTTTGGAATATCTTCACATACTGAACATTTAATCTGCTTTTCGTGGTTTATAAAGCCACGGGGACAGTTTTTGTTGAACACCTGGTGGGCTGAGGCAGGGACAGGGAGGGTTTCACTCACCACTTAGGGTCATGGGCAAGGAACCGACACGACTTGGAAAGAACAAGAAAGCAACTGAATTTATTAACTATTTACAACAAGAAGCAAGATACTGAGAGAGAAAAACCACACCTTAAAAAGGCACTTCTCCCCTACCCCTCCCTTCTTTGCAAGCCCAAAGGCTTTGTTCTGTACCTTCTCCCCGCTGCGGCACAGGGGAGCAGGGAATGGGGAATGCAGTCAGTCCCCCGCTCCTTCCTCCCCAGGGGAGGGCTCCTCACAGTCTGTCCCGGCTGCAGCATGGGGTCCCTTCACATGGGAGAGTCCTTCTCCAGAACTTCTCCAGCGTGAGTCCTTTTCCAAACGGGGCTACAGTCCCCCGACGACTGCCCAGCTCCGGCGTGGGGCTTCTAGTTCCTGCGTGGGGTCCTCCACGGCTGCATCTTCCTTCACCACACTGCAGGGGAAATGCTGAGAGTGTTCCCTTTCATAACTCCGACCCAGTGTCTGCCTGACTGTATTCTTCAGTGTCTTGCTCCTCTCTCTGCCACAGGTCTTCATCGGCTCCTGGGAAAATGGACACTTGGGCGAGCCGTGGCGGAGGCTTGGGCTACGGCAGGTCGGTTCACAGAAGCCAAGCAGGCGGCTAGACGGCTGGACCGGCCCACCAGAGCCATGCCCTGCCCGGGGCCATGCCAACCCCATTGTTCTGTGCCCCCTCTTCAATATGTCATTGGCAGAGGTGCCGACTGGCTCAGCCCTGGCCTGGGTGGGTCCAGCCTGAAGCTGGGGAAACTTCCAGCAGTTTCTCACAGGGGCTAGATCGGTGGTATTCCTTCCCCCACTGCACCACCTGGTTACCAAACGCCTGGAGCTGGGGCTGGGGGTGAACCCTTAACAGTCACTTACAGGAGCCACCACTGCAGCCCCTCCCTTGCTGCCAGCAGAGCTGGAGTCCAGGGAAACCTTTAGCAGCTGCTCACAGGAGCCATTACTGTGGCCCCTCCTGCTACCAGACAAAACCCCCACAGAAACCTGTAACACAGGTTCAGCTCAGTGATGTTTCCACAAGCGCTCTAAAGCCTAGTTTTTGACAAAATCTTAGCTGAATCTTTGAGTATGAAAAATTGCACTGAACAAAGAAAACTAAAACTGTGTTTTGAGGATTTCTTCATCTGTATGCAGAACTAAATATCTCAAAATATTTTTTTAATTTTGTGTTCTCTCTTCTTATTTGATCCCAAGTATGAAAAAAAAATATTTATTTAATGCTAAGTTTGAATGTCAGAAAATGTTCTTCTGAGGATGTGGCAGTTCATATTTTATCTGATCAGGTTTTCCTATTCCTGAAGAATACTTCTAAACATGAAACAAGAATGAGGCTAAGAATAAAACAACAGGAAGCATGTATGCACCACAGCCAGACTTCAAACTCTAGGTAGTGTGCCAGTCACCAGCACAGCTTTAAAATCAAATAATTCTGCTATCTCTCTGGTTCTGCCATCACTTCTCATTAAAAAAAAAAAAAAATTCAGTTTAGGTATTTTCTATTTTATTTGTATATACAGGAGAAGCACGAATTCCAGCCAAATTAGGAAAGCGTGGTCTGCCTTCCAAGAGACAAATGAAAGCCTGAACACTTCAAAGCTGGCATGTTTTGTTCCCACACCTGAAAACTAAGTGAAAAATCCCCTTTTACAACACAGTTGACCCACTTTTGCTCAAGGGACAAGTGATAAGAAGCCCACCATGAAAGCGCAACTGTTGGGGTCCTTTCAAATTCCTTATTGAAATTCTGACACAGGCATGAATATGCAAAATGTATTATCAAAATATTAAAAAGTGGTACAACAGAAAACTCTTTTTAATAATCCTTTAAATTAACTCCACATTTATGTGAAACACCCTCCCTTCCTCGCATACACACAGAGTGAAGACTGCAATTAATAATTCAACAATGAAACCGTTTTGAAGGGCAGATACACTGTGCATCAAGGCCATGCACTTGAAGAGTTTGTAAATCCCAAATCGTAAACATCAAATGAATCTTAGTGACTGTGCTGAAGTAGCTACTACTGCCAGCTGCTGTTTCATCTCCAGCAGTTCCGTGTGTTTGGGTAGTGCAGAATTTTCTCTGTACAGAATCAAAACTAAATTTTGAACTAATTCAGTGACATCATTTAGAAATACTTAATGCTTCTGGATTTCCAGCTTTTTGTTCCTAATGTAACCATTCAACACATTATTTGGATCCACTGAACACTCTCCTCACAATGAACATCTCATTTCTGCTGCTTCTGTGTCACCACAAATCAAGGACATGAAACTGAAGCTGCATTTACAAAAAAAAAAAAACAACAAAATTCTGAAGGGACTTCACAGCATAAGTGGAGGACAGTGTCATAAGTCAGGAATAGGCATTTTGATAGGCAAGGATCTTGTCACATATGTAGGACTTTGAATATGTAGACTTACTTTAGACTCCTGAGAATCGCAAGCTACTCAGCACATTGCCAGCTGTAAAGCTTTTCTTATTACGATCTTGTAGCCTATTCGTTTTAACCAATGATGAATAGCTTTAGAAAAAAACCCAATTATAATTAGTCTCAGCATTTTCTATCTCATCCCATTTTAGAACAAAGAATCAATTACAAACTTATAAATGATCCAACAAAATGCTTTTAGAGACCTATTTGAAATCAATCCATAGCCACCCTAGAAAAAAATCCAAGTACATACTTATTCTTCCCAACATTTGGCTTTTCTTCTTCTAGATCTAGATGTAATGCAGGAAGATTGGAAAAAAAAAGAATGAAAACATTTATTTTGTTACTCTGTGTTTTTACATATTTAAAGGTGTATTAGATGTACGTTTAAAGTTTACTTTGATTTTGTGTTTTGCTGCAAAGTTGATCAAGTTACCCTTGCAAACCAAGTCTTTACTTAAAACTCACCTTGACTTCAACTGGGGTTTAGTACAAAGAGAAAATTAAAAACATAGACATTAAAGCAGGGGGCAATAGACTTGTGTGTACATTATACATACATTTATATATAAAACAATTTGAGCCATTTTTCCGGACTAACACGAAGGTTTACAGGAATGTTCACTTGGCCAGACAGAAAGTGATACATTTCCATAAGCATTTTCAACCTATTAACTTCATGCAGTTTTGCACTTCCCCCTACTGATGCTGAAGCTATGAAAGGACACAGTATGTGCTGGATAAAGCAAATTTTCAGCATTCACACTCCATTAATTAATTCATCACCTAAAAGCTAAGTATTGATTTTGTAATGGCTCTACAAATCTGTTTAAGCTACTGTGATGTAATTAAGAGGATGTGTGTTTACTGTAAATTATCTAACAAGTACAAGGACTGTGCATTCAGCAATAATGAAAATTTTATTTCAAAGCAGACAACAGGCAAAACGACTGTTTGAAAATGTTTTTCCCCTAATTGTATAAAATACTATGATTATTGTCAAGCTGGATTAATAAAAGCTTCCTATAGCACTAAGAGTAGAAAGATCTGATACTCCTTCCATGGAAATCAACAAGACATCTTGTGAAAATCCACTGGTGGGGAGTCAGCTGCTTAACGTGGGTGTCCGCAGGGGTGGTGAACTAGAAATCTCAAGCAGAGCCTTATAGAAAAATTCCTATAGTATGCGGACCCCTCATAAGATATTCTGTCCAAAATACTAGCGAAAAGAAAAAAGCTGTAATTCCCACAGGTGGCATCTGATTATTTGCAAAAATCATACTCAAGAAGTCAAACTAAGACATGAAATTGATGTTAACTTCTTCCATTAGAAGCATGAAGACCTATGGTTAAATGCATCATGATATGCAACATACGTCTTGTGTGAGGGTGAGAAAAGCCACAATCAAGTCAACCACTGACATGCAGAATATACAAATAATAATAGAGGAGCAACCTAACAAAGAGTACAGACATGGCTTGTTGCAAACACATGTAGATTTCTTACCTTGTATTTACACTGCAAAAAGGAAACATGTGGAGTATGTCATTATCACTACCAGGAAAAAAAAACAAACCAAAACAAAAAACGAAGATGAGGGGGAAAGAAGAGGGAGTTGTGATCACAGATACCAAAATAAGAAATGTAAGATTTAATGCTTGAAAGGGGGGACAGGAGGGTGGAGGGTGTGGGATGTCCTGAAATTATACAAGATAAATCTCTTATTGATACGTTAAGAAATCAGGATGGAAAGGTCCTATGAGATCTTGACCTCTGTCCAACTTCTGCAGCCTCTTCAATCTGAGAAGACATCCTGCAGCTATCTTTGCCTGCAAATCCTTAACTTTTCGACTACTGTGGAAAAAAATTCTGGCCATGTACACCTTTTTTATATCTGGCACTTATCATGCAGATATAAAAAGACATGGGAATAATCCGGCTATGTCTTTTGATAACATTAACTAGCAGCAGAGTTAGTTAGATTTTTTAAAGTGAAAACTGTGTCAGAATTTTCTTCTTAGTAGCAAAAAATGCAAAAAAATCTAAATATTTAATAACAAAAGCAATAATATATTTTTTTCAATGTCACATTTTGGTTGAAGTGAGGACTTTCACAATGGTATACGATTTTATTTTTTTTTTGCTTTGCTTTGCAACTGTAATCCAATTTTGCATGATCAGCCTTTTTCACCAACCTAATGTTCCATGTTTACTAATAGGAGCAAAGGAGGAGCTGATTTCCACATCAGTAGGGCTCACAGGGAACAGACATCTCAGAATTCAGAGTCCATTCTCTTGAAGGGTTGGGAAAGACACTGGCGATGTAAAAGCAGCTCAAATCTGTGACAACGCAATAGAAGCAAACATGAAGGTAATTATTGTATGCATGCACGGCACAAAGTGTGACTCAGTAATTAAAGAGTTAATTATCTCACCAGTTATAGATACAGGCTGGGGATTAATCCCCGCAAATAGACCGAGAGACAATTACGTTCCCTGCATGCACTGCAAAAATAACCAGCCTTTCTATATCTGCACAGATGGGGATTCACAAAAGGTGTTCTGCTCCCACGGGGTAAATAATTTGGAAATGATCAGTGGCAGTACATGGCAATAACCAGTGGCAATACAGTAATGTTTTACACCTCTATACGTCCACATTGAGAGTCCTCCAGTAGTGATAACACAGTGTTAATGCATCCTTTTGCAGAAAATCAAAATTAGTACTGCTAAGTGAATCATAATGGTTGCTAAGACAATTAATTCACTCTTTCATCATTGTTGTACGCTGAAAGCCTTTCTTCGTGCTATAAAAAGTGAGCCATGGATTTAATGAACTCATAACGGGTGATCTGGAAAATGAATAATTTTTAAACACTTCAGAATTCCTTTCATAGTATATCGGTTTGCCCATTTTCCCATATAAAATCCCAGTGCAGAAGCAACGAACACAAAAAGGAAACCAGACACAAACTATAGTTGAAATATACGTCAAAAGGGCATCAACTGAATTAATTAACTAATAATGGCTTCAACTTTTGCCTGGTTTGGACAACTTCACATATATTGTACAGAGAAGCTTTGATTTTAAGTCTAATTTCCAAATGAAATGAGATGTGTCTCCAGCCAGCATCTCTCCAAAAATGTTCTCAAATTATTGGTGTTTTAGACTTGAAGAGGAAAGAAGCCTCAAGGATGATGAAGGTAATGTCCTCAAAGATGATGGACAACAATCCATAAGGAAACAGAGCTCACCTAGCTTCATGGTTTACAGAACTGGATACGATAGAGTAGCTGAGAGTCAAACTCTTAATAGAGTCAGAGGCCTGGACTGTCAAACATAGTTCCTACAGTGGCAGATTAGAGCCCACAGCAGAATCTGGTTTTGACATTAGGTAACACTTGAATTAAAAAAAAAAAAAAAGTTAAATACAAAGTAGTTTTGCTTTGTATGTGACCTTCTATGTATTACTCACTATTGCCAACCTCAAGCTTTTGAAAACTGTGAGTCAAGCCACAGAACATCATGAGATGAGCTGTAACATGAGTTACTGAAAAATAAATAAATACATTTTGTGTATTTGCCTTTTAATGCAGGGTGAGCTCAGGTCATGTTTTTGAAGCTTTCCTTCACAAACACCAAAGCTACAGACTCACTTTTTTTTTTTCCCAAGTGGATCTGAGCTAAGAAACGGTATGAGCTGGGAACACTAACACTTTTCGAACACCATGCATAGCTGACTGCGAGGGACTTTCACTTCACCTTCCACAGTGGTGGTGATGGCCAGTTCAGTGGTCACTGAGACAGGGCTACCGCAAAGGTCCCAGCACATGCCAGGTCTGCAGACAGCCTCAACAGCAAGAGGTCTGTGGGGAGCCAAAGGATATATGAGAACCTCGTGGCCAGAGCATCCTGTCACCAAACAAGTCCTCACAATTGTGGTTTGAGCAGATGGGCATGCTCATGAGACATCTCGCCTCTTCGGTCACTGATTGTTAGAAACTGCATTGGGCCAAGGGAATGGAATTTCATGCCTCTTTCCAAAAACATTTTCCTGCAATTAATATTCATTCTTCACAAAATATTTGGGCATTCAGAAAGAAAACACAAGCTTTGCCTTTAGAAATGAAATAGGACAAACTCTCGATATGTAGAGGTAAATTGTGTGTTACTGCATGAGTTTGATTTGTCTGGAAAGTTCTTGCCTTTTCACAGAACAAACATAAACCTTCCCTAACTCCTGTAGGCTCCTCACTTTTTTTCTTATGGCTAATTTGAATGGCATCAATAGACAGCACATAACAACTCACATTTTATATTGCTGCTCCATACTCACAATGTTCAGGCTCCGTAATTAAGCGTGGGACCTTCTGGCTGTTAACATGCATCACACAGAGCTGTTCCTATTTTCTTCCTCCTGTGCTCCTACTTGGGTGGTAGAAATTAAAAATAGTTTTGTGAGGTGTTGAAATTAAAACTACTCCACAGAGGTAGCTGCAGAAAGTCTCAGGAAACACTTTCTGGTGTTTTTTGATTATTTTTTGTGGGGGTAATTTCTATTCATCAGAACCAAAACTTTTCCTTAGGGATGGACGACACCTTTTCAGTTATGTACAAAGCATCTGCTCAAAGTAAAGGAGGCCATCGCACAGAGTGAGAGCTGCTATTCACACGCTGCTCAGGAAAGTTATCTGGAGCATCCCATTGCAAACGTCAGCTCTGCTTTATTCAGAGTGGGGACTTTTAGCTGAGGCAACATCCTAGACACTGCATTTTTTTCTCACCTACAGAATCATTTGAGACTTCCAAGTGCAACAAGAAAATTTCTGAAGTTTGAAAAACTCACCAGGATAAATTTACCTTTCCAGCTCTCATAAACAATTATCTTCCAGATAATTTTCTTCCATTTTCTTTCTATCGAGGATTTGTAGATATAGGTAGCAGGAGTATAGGAGCATGTCACATCACATAAAAGGCATTAATCTCACTCAGCTCCTGTACTTTGTGATGACAGTGGATTTGAGCACCCTGGGCACAACTTCTTCACACATATGAACACTCCTGTCATACAATCAGATACACTTCAACTGGTCATGCGGTATCCAGTAATGGGACAGCCATGTGATGGTTCCTGATATGCTACATCTGGAAACTTCCAGGAAAGCCAAAGAGATCTGTCAACACTGTTCTGTACATTTTTCTTGGGAAGGGATATAAACAGGAGAAATGGATGTAACTTGAGCTTCCATGGAAGTAGAATAAGGTCAGCTTATTCCAGAGAGCTTCTAGAAATGCACCTGGTGTTGGCAGGTGAAAGAACAGGCAAACTGCCTTTTCTGATGGGCAATGGCACACTTGGGGAATAGGGCCTCACAACTTCAGCTACCAAAAATGTAAAGAACTAAAATAATACAATTTCAAGGCACTCTAGCAGCCCAGGGTGAGTAAAACCCACCTCCCTTGTGCCATACAACCATATTCCCCCAGTATGCCCACTAGTGAACTCGTAATGTGGATTGCAGGCCCAGAGGAGGCCATGAAGATGGACAGGCTGAGAGAGTTGGGGTTCTTCAGCCTGGAGAAGAGAAGGCTCCGGGGAGACCTTCCAGCACCTTCCAGTGCTGAAAGGGGGCTACAGGAGAGATGGGGAGGAGCTCTTCATCAGGGGGTGTAGTAGGATAAGGGGTAATGGTTATAAGCTGAAAGAGGAGAGATTTAGATCAGATATTAGGAAGAAATGTTTTCTTGTGAGGGTGGTGAGGCAGTGGCCCAGGTTGCCCAGAGAAGCTGTGGATGCCCCATCCCTGGAGGGGTTCAAGGCCAGGCTGGATGAGGCTTTGGGCAACCTGGGCTAGTGGGAGGTGTCCCTGCCCATGGCAGGGGGGTTGGAACTGGATGGGCTTTAAGGTCCCTTCCAATCCAAACCATTCTGTGATTCTATAAATCTATGATTCTATGATGTCCATCACAGGATTGCAGCACAAAGACACCGAGACACCTGGCAGCAAAGGGAAATTCCCACGAGAGTGGAGCTTGGGGAGCCCACAGTACTGCCCAGGGCACTGCCACAGACACTGAGCTCCTGCATTTTGGCACCATCTTTGTTTTCAGTGTTCCAACTCCGCATTTAACGTATAACTAAGCATACGGTGCTGGACTGTTGGTATACCATAGCAACACCCTATCAGGAGAGCTGCAGAGGCTTTTTTTTTTTTTTTAAGCTGATGCAAGCTTCTTCAAAACACGCTCTTCTAAATTCAAACCTAAACCCAAAAACACCAAATGTTTTTGTTCATTATTTGAAACTAAATACCATCTGATCTAAGGAACTCTAGCTGCCTCTGTTTTGTGTGTCCAGATCCCTGGTACTGTTGTAATTCTTGTAAACACCACAAATAGGTTTTTACCAAAGTCTGCTGCTGAAGAAATACCAAAACACTGTAGATTCGTAACACGAGTGTGTCGTTGCAGTTGCAACACAGAGGACACTAAAAGAAATAACTGTGGTAGAACTGTATTTTGGAGATCAGTGCAAACGATAAAAGTTCAATTTAACAAATTCCAGTTTCACCTTATTGTGGTATTTATCTGGACAAAAGGGGTGAGAAGGGAGGGAAGATTACCTTCAGGAATATTTCATATATGTCAGTGCATTAACTATATAAACTTCCTGACAATCACACATGTTGAATTTTGATAACAGCAAAAAAATATGCATTTTTATATCAGTAGTTAACAAGTATATTGCAGTAGCTTTGCACTGGTGTTTCTTACTGTCCTGAGCTTTCATATTCATACAGCTGATCTGTCATATGTTCACAGACAGAAACTTCACATTTTCTGTTAGGTTTTGCATTAGTACATACAGAAGTGATGCCTTAGTATAAAGCCGTATGGTCCAAGCAAGCACTAAGAGTAGAGCAGGGTAACAATCACTGGGGCTTTGCTACAGCTCCTCCTTTATGATTCAAAGCCTTTGAGTTGCTTCAACCTGCAATGCATATGTTTTCGTACAACCTTGCTTCTTTCTGTGCCTTCTTCAGAGAAATATTTCTAAGTCTGCTGGTGATTATAGTAGCTTCGCAAAATAAAGGCATTTGTTTTTCTTGTTTACCACTATATTATACTGCTATGACGAACTCTATGTCATTCAGCTTCAACCAATTCTTTTTTATTTGTTCATTTGACTATCACAACACTGACGGATAGACTTCCTATTCCTATCTAAAGCATATTTCCCCCATTTATCACAGAAGTCTGCATTTAGCTGAAATAATATGGCTGATTTAACCTTCCCTAAGGAAATGTATAATACTTTACAGAAATAGTCTGGTTTTTTATATAAAAATCCCTCTATAAATCATAGAAAACTCACTTGGATATCCTGCTTACTCAGGAAAAACAACCAGCTCAAAATAGTTTACCCATAAGCAAACACACACATGCACGGGCTTCTTTGTCTTTTCTCCCAACTGTTCCTGCATGAAAACAGTGTTCAAGGGAAGGGCTGGAAGGGCAAACTTGGAAGCAGAAATCCTGATTTTATCTGCAGTCGACAGAACAGAGACGTCCATAACCGTGCCTGTGCAGAATGAGCTTGACGGATGAACAGGCAGTCCCTCCTGTGTTGCCCCTCCTGGGCGACTGACTGTTCTTTTCTGATAGCAACCTTTGATTGCTGTTGACTTAGATTAGTCTTCCAAGAACTTAGATCTTCTTTTCTCTTCTTGAGCTTTCCCTCTGACATCTTCCAGTTGATAAATAGCTATTTCAGAATGCTTCAAACAGAGCCTTCCATCCACAGCCCAAACTCACCCTTCTTCTCCAACTTCTTTGTTTTAAAATCATGTAAACTTCTACTTCCCTTCAGTATGAGATACCAGCCTCTATCAGCCACTTGCTTGAAAACTGAAAAGAGCAACAGTTGTATCTTACTCTGCCCTTCACAAATAAGAGACTTCCTGTCAACACCAAGAGCATTTTATGCATTATCTGGTTTCAAGTCTCACCTTCAAAATATATTTGTTATGATGTGCAAAGCAAAAGAAAAGAAAATCAAACGCAAGACAATTTCAGAGACAGGAAAACAAAAGGCCAGTAAATGGAACATAAAATGTTTAAAACACAAAATGGCTATTTCTATTTAAAAAAAAGAAAGAAAAGGAAGTTTGATGGTCTTAGTACAAAAGCATAGGGAAAAGAGATATCTTGTAATTTTAAAAATCTTCACTCAGTCTTCTCCCTCTCTTCTCTGCCCTTCACAAAATGCTAACAATTAAGTTGCATCTGCAATCTCCTTTTGAAATCTTGAACATCTGAGTTTCGTGTCTTCCAGCTTTCCTATACTAAAAAGTTAATTTATTTTTCAATGAAAAGCAACATCAGAGGACTCCAGGAGGGGAAACTTTAACAAAGGCATCAAATACCACAAACCTCATGATGCAAATAATCAGATTTGATAGGACAGGAGAATTGGAAAATGGGCTGTCTCACACTGATGCCCTAGGTCATTGTTTGCCTCATCTCACAGCTCTCTAAACCAGCCTGACCTACATATTCCTCTTCTTTTTTCCAAGCCTCACTGAGAAGACAGACTTCTTAGTAGTACTGTGAGGTTCACTGGGAGGTTAAAAACGTGGAGAGTTATCTTTAAGTACAGAAAGAGAAAAGTCAATTATGTAAACATTTACACTGAGAACTGACCTTCTACTGGCTTCAACTGCCAAAGAGAGCAGGGGGAAATGTGTCGGGGCAGGAGGCCAGGAGGCTGAGTGGAGTGGGAAAGTAAAGAGTAGGTCCACAGCTGAGAGATGCCCAAGGGCATCCCACTGCCAACCCAGAAAATGTGTGTGTTACAGGGACAGGGTCTCTTGTATGTCTTATATCTCCTCTGGCAGCCCCGTGGGACAGTTTCAGATGCTAGGATGCCTCAGATCACACCTGCCATGTTTACATGTTGCAATCTGGAGCTGGCTACAAAGCCCGCTGACGGGCTTTGGAAAGCCTATAGATTTATGTATCTTATATACTCATATATAATATGCTGCCTGTAACATGTTAAAGAAATTCTTTCTCATATTTTCAGAAATCTTAACACCGGGGACCTGCTTCAGTTGTCCACACATGCTATATACTGCCTCGGATATTTAAGATGTCCTAGGGTGTCTAAGACATCCAAGTAGAAATAGCAGATATTACACAGGACCTGAAAGAAATCTGCAACAAGCTGGCTGTGAGCCAGGTAGAAAACTTTAAGGTAACTCAACCCATAGTAGATAACTCTGAAAGAGCAATGGACTGGGTTTTTTTCACTGTAGAAATTGGATGCATGTTGGTGAATTTTAACAGTAAGAGTGACCCATCACCTCTCCCCTAATTTCTGCATGCTTGGTGTGATGGGATATGCGGTTTGTGCCGAGGATTGGCAAGGATCTACGCTGCTAGCATACTAGTGGCCTGTAATTTACTGACAATTCAAATGAACTGCCAGCCCCAAACCACTGGATAATTGACACTTCCCGGTCAAAACAGGACAGCAGATTTTGTGTAGGTGTGGACGTGGGAACAGTGTGTGGAGAGAGATCCACTACCACTGTCTGTTAAGGTCAGTAATAATGAAATGTGTGACATAACTTCTACTTACCCTGTCGTAGAATGTTCTCTATGCACATCAAAGAAAACTCCAGAGATACTTCAACAAGTAGCTACAGAAGCCCCTAGAAAGTGAAGAAACAATGAAGCTACAAGAATGTTTTGCTCAAGGCTGAGGCAATGTCTTATGTCCTCAGAGAAGGAACTGTAATATAAAATCCCAGGCACCACTTCTTTACTTTTTCATTCTTGCTTGGGGTTTACGTGCCGAGACACATTTTCACGTAGGCAGGAATAAAGATTTTGTTTGGGCAGATGGATTCCACAAGCTATCACACCTTTTTTCATACCAGTTCACTGTGTCTATCTGCTTGCTTCATAGATGATATTGTTCCTCCAGAAAAGCAGTCTGAGAAAGAAAGAAAAATGTTACACAGAATCAAAAAAAGAAGAAAAAAAAAAGCATTCAGCATAAAATTGCAGATGCAAATGTTCAGTTGCGCTTTATTATGTATATTTGTCAACACTTATGAAACTCAGTAGTGTGGATTCACACACACAGCTAGTTTGGATTTTTTTTTTTTTTAATTAATACCTGCGGGTTTCTTTTTCTCATCTATTTCGGGAAATACAGTAGAGAGAACGACCGTGCTGACAATATCAGGAGCCTCTGTCAGAAGGTCAAGAATTCAAGTAGAATTACAAAGAATGGGTTTTAAGTGAAGCAAGAGCAAGAGGGGAAAAAAAACCAATGTGCTGCTCCTGTGAACTCTGACAAGATAGATGAACCTACAGCTCAGATACTTGAGAGTGAGACTGATGGCTTTCCAGCCCAGATGTTTGACTGCAAGTTCAGCCCATCCATGTCAGAACTTGATGTGAGGTTTAAAGTACAGAATGATTGAGTTATCTAGAGAAAAAGTTATTAGTGAGCCTTGGAGCAGGAAAGGTGAATAATTACAGTTCTAAAGTTTCCAATACCTTTCATACAGCATCAGATGCCTGCAAGACTTCCTGATTTTCAGCTGTGGAGAGATTTTTCTCTTTTTTAACAAGGTATTTAAGGCACTGCACACTCACTGTGCAGGGAGGACTTGCACAGGTATTGAGCAGTACAGAAGTCAATACATGAAGTCATTAGCAAAATGATTTCTTATGAAAATTCCCCTCTCCCTCTCTTCTCTAAACAAAGTCAAGAAGTGCCTGTCTCCTGCTGCTACCCTACATATATCCACTCCCTCTTTCTCTGGGTAAATTCTTAAAGTGTCCTATGTCAGGGATGTGAAAACTTGTTATGAATCAGGCCCTAAAAATCTGACAGCAAATCCCATGCTGAAATCCTAGAGGCAGAGTGGAAACGATTTCTGGTGAATAACTGGAATTCTGCCAAGAACTTTTGAGAGCTTGGATGTCTTGGGGGAATATATAAAAACAACCTCATGATTCAGCTAACCAAAGTGGTAAAACAAGTTCCCGAAGGTGGAGATCAGCACTTTGAATATATTTGGGTGTTCCCTTTAATTCCTGTGTTTCTTTTTCCTCCTTCTATCCTTTCCCCAGTTCCTTTCTACTTTGAAGTTAGGAAGGTAAGCTTTATAAGTTACTTTTCCTTCTCACCCAGCCAACAGGGAAGGTCATAAGTAGGGCAGCCACTTCCTTCTTCTTTGAAAGCCGTATGACTGTTCTACTTTAGATACACATCCTCCCGCTTAAGCCCCAGCACAGTGTGAGCCCTATCACAAATTTATAAGCTCCAGTTCTGTCCTGTGTACTACCTAGCCCAGACATGTAACAGTCATCTTAATTATAACTCAGATGTAGAAAGCACGCCACCATCATCTTTCGTGATTAAAATAGGGCAAAGCAGCTATAGCAATGTCTTATAAAATGGTGTTTAATTTCCAGCACATGAAAGACCACTACTGCACCACTTTAAAATGCTTGTATGCATTGTCTGTTCTGGAAGCAGGATCTCTCCGGTTTGAAGAAGCCTGTCTGACCCCCATGAATAATGAACTATTTAAGAACTTCAAGAAGAATCCTCAAAGAGATCAATCAAGTGAGACCAAAGGGAATGACAAGAACACAAGATTAAAGAAGAACCTCTGATATAATCTCAACAAAGTTGATTTGAGCACCTAAAAGTTTAATAGATTTAACTGACAGTGGCTAAAGTTAACTCAAAATTTACGGCTTGCCTGATCCTTGTTGGAAGCATTGTAGATACATGTGAGCAGTCTCAAATCATTTGGACTTGCTCAAGTATGTTGTACTTGGCTATTAGTTAGGAAAACATGGTGACTATTAGAACCTTATTGGTTCCCAGAGGTATCAGGGTAATACCATGCTTTAATCAACAAAAAGAGAGTTTCTAAGAATAAGAAAGCATCAGTCATCAGCTACCTCTGGTAGCAAAATGATATGACAGAGTAGATAATCAATTGAAGCAGTCACTGCCGACACCTCTACCCTGTATGCAGTTCACAGGTTTTATTTCAGACTTTGTTTGATCTTGTGAACTAAATAACATTTCCACAAACATGGTTCAACACCGCAAAAAATAAAAAAAATCAGTCCTTGGTTTAATACCACTGAGGGTTGCATATGATATGCATTTGGAGCAGACCTTTCAGTTCGTATTCTTAATAACTTTAGGTCCAAACATGAAAATAAAAGTATATCAGAAAGCCAAATGAGGGCATGCCTTTCATTCTTCAGATGAAAACAAGAAGAAAACAGAAACTTTGGAGTACTGCGTCTAGCTCTGAGGTCCTCAGCACAGGAATGACATGGACCTGTTGGAGCAAGGCTGAAGGTGGCCATGGAGATGGTCAGAGGGCTGGAGCACCTCCCGTACGAGGACAGGCTGAGAAAGCTGGGGTTGTTTAGGAGAAGAGAAGGCTCCGGGGAGACCTTATTGTGGCCTTTCAATACTTCAAGGAGGCTTATAAGAAAGATGGGGACAAACTTTTTAGTAGGGCTTGTTGCAATAGGACAAGGGGTAATGGTTTCAAACTAAAAGGGGGTAGATTTAGACTAGATACAAGGAAGAAATTTTTTGCAATGAGAGTGATGAAACACTGGAACAGCTTACCCAGAGAGGTGGTAGATGTCCCATCCTTGGATGCATCCAAGGTTAGGTTGGATATGGCTCTAAGCAACCTGGTTTAGCTGAAGATGTCCCTGCTCATTGCAGGGGGTTTGGACTAGGGGAACTTTAAAGGTCTCTTCCAACCCAAACCATTCTATGAGTCTATGAATCCAGCACCCTGAGGAAGAAGGAAATCTCAGCATTTGAAAATCCCACCAGTTTAGTAGTGCTCCCACGGAATGAGGGAATACAGTCAAGGAGATTTAAAATAATGACATATGCACATATTAATCTTATGAACAGCAGGAAGTATACTTGCCGTGCATCTGAAATCTCTAGTTCATTTAAAATTTGTGTCTGGTGCTTGATCTCTAGCTCTCAAAAAAATACTGAGTCAGCAGTCAAGAATGGAATTTAACATTGTGCCAGACATAAAGAAAAAGTATCCATGACTCAGAGTCCCCAGACAAAGCATTTTTGAGTCACACTGAAATTCAGTCCCAGGAACCAACAAATGAAAACAAACTCTTCCACCAGCCACGTGATGGGCTCAGAGTACAGTAAGGTGCAAAGTGAGGAGATAACAGTAAAGCATGTGAAAACTAAGCCTCCCCACCAGAGATTACGCCTCCACAGAACCAAGAAAGGGCCATGCACCAACTCAAAGAATTTGAGGATCAGAAAACAAAGGGCTTAAAATTACCCCATCATTACCCTCCTGAGCACATTTCATCAAAAGGACTGACCTTTCGTCCGCAGAGACACAAATGAACTTCAAAATGATGAAGAATGAGAATACATCTACAATCCAATGTCTGCTTTGTAAACAAAATTATTAATTTCAATCTTTCCTCATGTGAGAGGAACAATACTTCACCCTAGCAAAGCACATGAAGGCACACATACTTACATCCTTTAAAAATACAAATATCCCCATTGGGGAAAATTGGCCTATTCACAGACTTTAAATGACGCAAAAATTAAAGCACTTCACTAAATCAAGGTCTCAGTTTGCTGAACCAGACTTCCCAATTGTCAGCAAATGAGACTGAAGTACAAACAAGAGGTTTCTGTTAATCTGTAGCATGAAGTGTCAGGTGTTACTTGTATATTTAAGTACGAAAGGTCTGC
>WKFP01014750.1:0-31296 GCA_011057875.1 Pterocles orientalis
TTGAATATGAGAAAAAACTTCTTTACAGTGAGGGTGACAGAGCACTGGAACAGGCTGCCCAGAGAGGTTGTGGAGTCTCCTTCTCTGGAGACATTCAAAGCCCGCCTGGATGCGTTCCTGTGTGATCTGATCTGGGTGTTCCTGCTCCGGCAGGGGGATTGGACTAGATGATCTTTCGAGGTCCCTTCCAATCCTTAACATCCTGTGATTCTGTGATTCTGTGAATTCCTGCAGAAATTCAAAACTTGAGAAGAATGGTGTTACAAAACTAGACCTGTGGGATGAGCTCTGAAAGGCCTTCAAAACGAAGAGGGTCATGGACTAATCTACTTATTCACCTCCTGAAAAAAATCAAAATTTTTTACATATATCCTCTTCCACTGCACGATTTTGTTTCACATGCTAAAAAGCTACTTCAACTTATAACTTTCTATTAAAGAACTACGTCCTGTGCTATTAGAGGGAAAAACCTACAGAGGAATATCTTAAAAAAATATAATTTAGCCTATGGCTGAAACAGCTGTGGTACAAGTCTACCATCTCCTAAAGTTTAACAGAGCATCCCTATCATCCCTCAGGATGCTTTTGCAGGGTTAGAAGCACTATTCTAATACACCGTACAATAAATTGAAGTAGAAAACAATACTGTTCTGGGCTCTGTTGAGACTGAATGACCAGCAGTTAGTTCTTCTGATAATACACAGAATAATTCCTATAGAGTTCTGTGTCACAAACATACAGGTCTCAGGATTCCAGCTCTGTTGTTGACCCAAGCTGATAAGCATTACAAAAAAACCCACACAAACAGGTTCCACATTTTAACTCTAACATACAGGAAAAGAAATACAGAACATCACTACCTACAACAGTGTCTGAACAACCTACGTTATAAAATTTTCCACATGTACTGCTGCTTCCACAACACCCAGAGAAGGTGGCTTCGTAGCTTCTGCCTGCAGTTGTCTCACTTCTTTACGCAAAGCATGAAGATGCTGGCTCACTGCTTCATTTTTATGTTTCCCTTCAAACTAAATGACAAAAAGACATATTCATTTCAGAATAATATCTTTTGCTAGAATTCTTTGATGTTGCCCCTATTTGTAAAAATGAAGCAGAGCCCAATAAGAGAACTCTGAATATGGATGGGCTTTCCCCTAAGAGTTTTGATCAGATTTAGTACATCATGTGCAAGCACACATCCTTGATCACGTTCCTATTTAATTACCACACAGTAATATACTTCATGTCTTTTATGTACAATTTTTAATCCACAGGGACTGAAACTTAGAGGGAATAAAGAAATTCACATACCAAGCAACATGGGAATATTTCTATGAACACTTTCATGCTTCTATTCCTATCAGTGAGCATATTCCCACATTGGGAAGCAGTTTAGAATGGAGGCTATGAGCAAAACAAATTTTATGCAACTTATTTTTCAGCAGTTGATCTGCATCTTCTTTTGTGCATTACTTATTATCTGTTTCATGTAACTATTATGGATTTATTTGGTGTACTGCTACCATTCTGGTAACTATTCAGTCATTTCACTTTCATTATCCATGTCCAATGGCCCCAAGAGACAAGCGATGCCTTATCTCCAACCTGGATTGTTAGAAGAGCTGCTCCCTGGCAGCCTTTATTTGAAGTTCCTCGGCATTCCAAACGGAGGGTGATCTGCTCTTCCCGATTGTCGTAGAGCTTGGGTACTGCGTCCAATATTTCACTATTGAGAGCAACGTGCTGAGATTCCCAGAGACCTGCAGTTCTGAAATGCATTTATCAATAAAGTTACCAAAACCTCTACTGAAAATACTAATGTTAAGAATATGTAAGCAAGAGATGAGACTTCAGTTAAATGCCCTGCACAAAGACTCCTGACACCTTTCTAGAAAACATAAAAGGTTATTAAATGAAATTGAGTTAAAACTTCAAAGTAATAGCACTTCAAAGTAATAAAGGAATAGGTTCATAAGAACTAAACTACTCAAGCCTGCATGAGTTCTTTTAATTATTTTATATTACACCTGGAAGAAAATTAAATAGATCATTCTCTGTAGGAAATGCAATTTGCCATCAGAAAAAAAGGCAGACTGTGGGATGATTCAGTCAACAAAAAAAAACAACCCACCTAGAACAGCTGCTGGAATTGTTTAGACACATCCTTTCTTGGGCTTAGCAAGTTTTTATTTTGATTTATAATATTGTTATTAAATTACTACATTGGATGAGAACAGCTATAGATTCATCATCTGAGTTTGGAAATAATTCAGCTGAATTCTCTTAATATTAAAAACAAAGTCTTTTTCACTCACAACAAAACCCAAAAACTGGGACAAGAAGCAGAAGTCAAGTACTGACAGTCTTCTGACAACACCACAAATGAGGCTGCTGCAAAGGGCACCTGAAGACACTGTCAGACACATTAGAGAGACAGAAGCAAAACAGCTATATCTTACTTGGCATGTTGCTGCAAGATGTTAAGGTCCATGCGCATGAGCTGAATTGCTTCTTTCTGACTTACTAGACTGGCAGAGGAAATAACTGGCACAGGAGCTTTCATCGTCTGGAGTGGAAGAAGTGGCTTGGGACTCTCAAACTTCTTCAAATTATTAATTATCCTCTCTTTGGCTAGAAAAGAAAGCAGAAGCAAGTTTTGTCAGTAAGAAAAGTGAAACTTTTTTAGCAGCAGACAAATATTTCTCAGGATTCCTCCTTTTTTAAAAAAAAAAAAGAAACTGCACAACTTATCTTCCTACTTTGATTACAAAATTTATTTCACACAGACAATTTTTATGATCAGTTCCATCACATAAACATCAGGATCCAAGGTCCCATTGCTTTCCTTTTTCCCCCAGCCACTCCTACTTTGCACACTTCCAATTCTCCTCTTACCACCCCACTTATTCCCCCCATCTGACAGAGACTCCCAGGCCTAGTCCAAGCCAAATTAATCTTTTTTTCCCTACAATTCATCCTCACCTCTAGTCTTGTCAGCTCCAATTCCTCCCAAAAGCACAGCCTCTCTCCAGGTCACCTCTCTCCTCCTGCTGATTCCCATTCTGCCCAAACAGTGCCAATTCACCTATACAACTATTCCAGTTTCCTTCTACTGCCTCCCTCCTATTTTTCAATCAGTCCCCCAAAAAAATCCAATCTCACCACATCCCCACCATCCCCTCTGTGCTAGAACAACCCTTTCCCCATGCCAAAATTCCAGGTAATTTCCAGGGTATTGGGAACAACAACAACAAAAAAAAAAAGAATTTAAAAAAAAGGGGAAAAAACCAGAGATAATCTTTCTGTTTTCAGTTAGTGGCTTTTGCCTTTGCTTGCAGCTGTCTATCTAAACTTTGGGAAAATTCAGCCTGTCTGGAGCACGCTCTGTCTGAAGGAATCTTTAGGGAGCTCAGCTCTAGGCACAGAACAACCTGCTGTTCTGTGATATGGCAAGCTTTAAACCAAAAACATCAAAGTTAGCCTCTCACATGTGCATCTCAGTGAGAACAGCATGAAAACTTCATGCAAAATACTGTACCCATTAGAAACCTAACAAACTGTACTAACATCTTCACTCACAGACATCATCACGTTCCTAAAGAAATCAGGGCTTCAACAGACTAATAATTCTTTCTGACCCAGTTTCATTAACAATATTCTTATCTCTTACCTGACAAAGGGTTGGCGAAATCTGTTTGTCCTGCAGAAACGGAGGCTGTATGTGATTCAAGCTGAACCTGCAGCCAAAGGTTGAGAGCTTCCTGAAACTCATGGTGTATGAGTTCAACATTGACATAATCCATCCATAAATCCTAAAGCACAAAAGACTTAAATTATCGTTCCCGTTTTGGCCAGTATACATATTGTGCATCTATCCCAGTAGCTAGGGAACTAAAGTAAGTACAGAAAACTAGACCTTGCAGCTTTTAAGTCATAGGAAAATATTACCAGGAAAAAAAACTAAACTGAAGAAAAAAGCTGAAGAATTCTTATCACATAAAAATAAAAGCCACTGAAAAGCATTTGTGACACTTGGAGAGGATACCTGACAAACACAGATGGCATAATTTCTAACAAATTAGAGAGAAAGGGTATAGATTACTAAAACTTGGTTCCTATAAAAGAAGCATAGAGTAAATCAAAATAGTCTAAAACGTCATGGCATGATTAACTGTAATCAGGCTAAAGCAGGCTGCATTTCTAAGAGTCACACATCCTGGACGAATCAAAACAAAGCAAGTAGGAAGGAATGCCCTTCTGAAATCTCCCTCTTGCATGCCTTTAACTATAATAACTCTTTAGGCTTCGTGAACAGAACAATATATACCCTTCCCACCCACTAACTTATATTTGAAGGCAACATATCACAGACTACCAACATGAGCAGATTTGGGCTTTTGGTCTTAAAATCCAACTTAAATAATTCTCTAAAATTACCTTAGAACAGGAAATTAATTACAGAACAGTAGAGAATAAGGACTGTGTTCTCATTAAGATATGGAAGAAATCTACTCATGAGTCTTCGCTCAAATATAAAGGAAGGAAGTTTGGAATAGGATTTTTTAGGAAAAAAGAGCTGTGAAGGTATCACAGCTGTAGACATACTAAAGACCAGTGACACCAAGTCTCTCACTACTTCAGAGGACCCACTTTAACAAGCAAAGTGAATTTTGGATCCCAGTTTGCCAAGTCACTGTCACTTTACCTGTTGATTCTGCATGACTTTAGCAAGTCTATGTGCATCGTACTGCTTCGGTAAAGAAGGAATGTATGTGTCTCCTTTCTGGAAACTCTCGTCTTCCAACCACAAAAGAAAAACATTACAAAGCCTGAGAAGAAAAACAAAAACGGGAAAAAAAGAATCAGTGTGAAATTTAAACTTCAGAACGAGATTGCTGTGGATACAATTAGAGTTAAGGCAACAAATCATGCTACAAGATGACACAGCTCAAAATGTAGATGTTTCAGATGGTTTGTGATTAGCTTACTAAGTGTCAGTTCAGACACCAAGAGTAGAAAGAAGCTCTTCAGAAAAATATGATGGGGCAATAACCAAGAGTAATAGGATAAATTTTAAAAGGAAAACATTTAGACAAATTAGTAAACATGACCCAGGACTGGAAATGTCTCTTACATCAAGGAATCATATTTACAACCCCATGCAAAAGACCAATAAATTTAAAAAAGAGTAGATCTGAGCAAGTTTGGCTTCTCCTCCCATGGCTTCTCTAGAGTGCCTGCTCTAAAAGCTCACCCCTGAGTTACATCTTTTAATTTTTTGTCAGGCTCAAATTCATGGCTAGTTTAATCCCATTTCGTCCTCTGCTAACACTGTACTTTAACATAAATATACCGTTTTTTTCAACTGGCATCAGTCTACTGAGGGGTGCCCTTTTTATAATCATACCATCCAAGATTTCCTGATTAAATATAAGGGAGACCAAGAATGTAACTAAAACTTTGCATTGTGGTATTAAACATCACTAGCAAATTCATTTTTTCTATATCAGTGTCATTGGTGGGAAAAAAAAAAATGGAAGTAGCCTAGTTCCAAAAGTCAGCTCTCATGAACTCTACCAATATTTTCCCTCCTGTCTAGGTGGTCACTAAACTTCCCAAGTGCAAGATTCACTTGGCTGTAGACCAGTCTGGTTTTATGTTGGAGTGGAGAAACTCCTTTGAAATAAAAGACTGACAAAATATTAATCAAGTGCCACCCAGTGAGCATCTCTGGATTATTTTTCACATAAGACTGAAGAGGATTTATGATTTCACTTGTTTGTACAGTATGTATCAATTACTAGGGGGGAAAACACTTAAAAGAAGCTCAGATGCTGTATGCTCAAATCCCCTGGGAAACAGTTCTCCAAATAATTCTTTCAACTAGGTTTTCTAGGAAAAAGAAACCATAAAAAAAGAAAGTCTTTAAGGGGAGTGACAACTCTATCAACAATGTTTTATTTTTAGGAGTAAAATCGTCTCTCCCTCAAACAAAACAAGTTTTATCAATAGAAGAATGGATTTGACCACAACTATCCATATAACAAATACCTACGGTCAGCCAATGGTCACATCCCTTCATGTCTCCCACAGCTAAGACCACTCTAGCAGTTACTCAGGAGGTTGAATAAAATCGAACTGGGCTGGCTTTTTTTACCTGACAAGTTCCTTATGCAGTTCTGGTGAAGTCAGGTAATCTGGCAAGCAGCTTGCCGTCTCCTGTGATCTGTCCCTGCCCTCTGCAGGACTCTCCACTCTGAGTGCTTTACTGGCAGCATGGTGGAAGTCTGCTACCTCTATTAAACGCTGCTTCATTTCATTCAGTAAGTTCACATGAGCTGCGCTCTGGAAAAAACGTCTTCCAATACAGCCATCAACAGGTAATCTAAAAATGAACAAAAAAAGCACAA
This sequence comes from Pterocles orientalis, assembly GCA_011057875.1. Classification (NCBI taxonomy): domain Eukaryota; kingdom Metazoa; phylum Chordata; class Aves; order Pterocliformes; family Pteroclidae; genus Pterocles; species Pterocles orientalis. Next base: position 6,411 of record WKFP01014750.1, read on the forward strand.
CAAAGTCGTGCTGCAAGTGTCAAAACAGCATCTCTGCAAATAAATTAATTCTCTAAAGAATTTGCTGGTATCCACCTTTCGGTTTCAGTCTTCGTGTGATGCACTTAATCTCACAGCGTAAACTTATTAATGAGTGCTTGTTAATCTGCTAGAGCCCTTATGATCAGACTCACCCATATTGTGGTCCTGGTCGGTGAAGATACAGGAGGAAGAATTTCTGCCAGATTAGTGGCATGAGAGGGTGACCAGCGGGGGTAGCAAGGGCCTGATTAGCCCAGCGGTAAATCATGAGCCTCTGAAGGGAAGGCACGATGGGCAGCTTCAGCTGGGTCTGTGCTTTCTGTAAAAAGAACATTTTCAGACAAGTGTTTTGCTGCAGTGGTTCCCTGTTAACAGCTTAACCCACCAGATTAACAGAGTGTGAAAAGCCAGCAATCATGGAAAACTTTGGAAACATTCACCCATCTGTTACACGTTTTTACAGGAAGAGCTGCTCAGCTCACAGTTGTGTTGGACAGCTGTTAAAGAGCAGTAATATACCTCTGATACTGGAAAAAAAAATAGGCATGAATGGAAGGGCTATGGAATGGAAGGTAGATGTTCCTGGTTTAGACTTCTGTAAGACCACGGCTGTTAGAAAACAAAGCAGCAGAAGTGAAGCACCCAACATGTTCCAACCAGTAAAAATAATGTTCTTAACCCATGTGAGGACAAAGAATCCTACAGCACGCTACTTTTAGCTTTTTCCAGACTATACTCCACAGAGCCCTATTGAAAGTCTAAAACGTAAAGTAAAACTGATGTGAAGAAAGACTACAGAAGGAAAAAAAGTTCTGAGTCTTAGAAAATAATTCAGCAAATACTGAGAAAAGTAAGCCCCAGATTTTCATATTAGAAATGATCTTTGAAATAGCAACACATTTTCCCATTTGTAAAATAAGAGTATCTGCACTCCCCATCTCCGTGGTATAGAATAAATCCACTGAAGATCATGAGGCATTCAGATGACCCAGAAAATCATGTAAGAGCACTGATTTGATTGAAGTTTTCTGTAAATAATGGCATATTAAAAAACAGATATCTGCATGGTAGTTTAGAAATGTTCAACTTAAAATGTGAAAGAAAATGTCCCTAAGGTATATTATCTCCTGGAAAGTCAGATAAAGCATTAAGTTACGCTTCTATCCTGGTAAGAAAAAACACATAAGATAAACACTAAACAATACAAGAGAACACTTTTTCTCCAGCAGTTGCGTCTGATAAAAGCAGACGAACAGTTCTCTCACCTTCAAAGCTTGATCAGGAGTTAAAGCATTAAGAACCAACTCCCTTTCCAAAACTCTTCGAAGCTGCGAATCTTCTTCAAATATTGACTCCATATTTAACACCACCCAGGAAAACCAGACCTATAAAAACAGTCACAACAGAAACTCTGATGACAAAGTGGCAGGGGTAGCATCAGGAAGCTTTCTGTTCTCTTAAGAGAAACATGTCTTTGCCAGAATCTCATTACAAACTTGCAAAAGTATTATCATATCTCAACAAGATAACTGAGAATTTTCCTCCTTACCTACATTCCAAAATGCTCTTTGTATTCTGTACAATCTTGGGAAACAAGGGGGAAACCAGGGACAACTAACAGAATTATCCAGAGAGTTCTAGAGGAAACAACCTACTCAAACCCTCTAAAATAAGATCTGTGCTCTACAGATCTCCAGTTGTGGTTCTGTAGGATTTTTTTGCTTTTTGCTCTAATGAGGAACTTGCTTAAGCAGAGAGAAAGCAACTGATATTCAAAATATCTATCAGAGAAAGACTGATCTAACACAAGAGTCAGGCTTTACATATTTTCTCTCATTAAGTATACTGAGAACAACTGAAGATTAAAATAAATCTTTACTAATAAATCCTATTATATGAATTCTTGTCATAGATCAAACTTCTGTACAAAACATCCATGTTCCCTTCAGCGAAATAAACCCACAGCATTCTCTTAAGGCTAAATTAGGCATTTATCAGAAAAAAACTCAAACACTGGGATAGGATTTGCTTTCTGCAAAAGGAGAAAAAAAAACCCTAAACACCGGTATATTGTTTATTCCAGAGTTCTTCATGTAACACCATCAAACCACTCACCTGAGAGGAACTGGCATTGCCCTCCACAAAGGAAGGTGTCACATTGCCCGCCACAATCCAGCTAACAAGCGAAGACAGCAGACCCTTGTCACAATGATAGCCCAAAGCATTCTGCATGGAAACAGAAAACATTTGGCTTTGGTTTTTTTTTGTAAGCAGCCTAACAGATGATTTACAAGGTACAGGTATGTCACTCTACCTTCATCCACGTTCCTTTTTGCCTTACATTGCTACTTCCCAACCTCAGCTCAACCGGCTGCCACTGAAATGCCAGCTTGTACTCTATTTCTTTTTTGGGAGAGGATGCTCTATTTTTGTTCTAAATACACTATCAAACATTTAAAAATGCAAAGACCACAAACTAAAATACTCTGACAGAACTCATGAATGAAACCTGTGTTCCAAATAGATTTGAATTCTTATTATTCTTCAAATACCAGATATTTTACTAATTTTGATCTACTCAGAAACAAACCAGATAACCCCATCATCACTCAATCAGGACTGTTTTTGTTACATTTCAGGAAAACACTGAATTAGAATGAAAAACACATGAACTGGCCATCTACTCAGCAGCTACACCATTATACCACATCCATTTACCTTGTGCTGTTGGTAAAGCAGCTTTTGTATGCAGTCCTCTTGACCGTACTGAAAAGCAGCTCTACATAAGTCATCCAGCAAGAAGAGAGTCGCCTGGTCCCTGTACCACAGCTGCTGGCTGGTGAGGACCTGAGCCCAGAACTCCAGTACCGCAGCCGGTCCCACCCCATTTGGCCGGTCACTTAGAAAAATGTGAGTCTGACAAATTGAAGGGCAGAATTATTCAGGAGTTTGCAGCTTCAATTAAAGGATAAGAATATACTGAAGAACTGTTTAACTTGTGGGTCTATCCTTAAAATAATTTACGATTATGCTCTCCATGCCTATGTAAAAAGGGCTTTGTCATTTCCCACCTCCAAAAGAGATTCTAAGCATCGCGTGCATGAGCAAAAACAGACTTCAGGGCCATAAGCAGGACCCCCTGTGACCCACAGGTACAAATGGCACCTCTTTCTAAAGTACAGTCTGCTGTGCCTGCGAAAGGACTTCCCAGAGAAGGTATGTTTCCCTTTAGTCCTTACTCCTCTCTTAATTCAGTGGCTTTCATTCTCAACCTCTCTGCACTTACAAAAAAAAAAATTACGTTTTCCTAACACAGTAACGTTTTTTCATAGCAGAGCCATAAAGTAACGGTCAAAAGCAAAGCTTTCAAACATTAATATATCTGCTGCATTCCTCAACTAACACAAGGGCTGTGTACCACATTCCCTTTTTAGGCAGAGCTTTGACCTGCTATTAGAAAAATCCATTTTCATCATCCAAGAAGTCTGGAAGGCACATATCACTATTCCTGAAGTATTTCAGGAAATCAAACCCAACTATTCATGCTTGATGCAGGGTACTCCGTGGTTGCAGAAGTGCCAGCTTCAGTAGCCCTTCTAACCTTAAGCACTCAGTCAAAAAAAGCCTACTTGTTTTTAAAAACCTCCCCCCTTTTTTTAAAAAAACCTCCTCCCTCTCTTTTTTTTTTTTTTAATAATCTTACCTGTATCATACTACTGAGCAGCTTAACATTTTCTCCGTAGTTCACTCCTGTCAAATGCTGTGTTACTTTATGTGTAACCTGCTGGGTCACGCCTTGAGGGACTCCACTATCCAGATGAAGGAACAGTTGAACATAAGCTACAAACCTACAGACATCAAGAAATTAATTCTAAAATTTCTCATACAGCAGAATACACAGAGAACCCACTTCTAGAGAATTTAAAACCACTCAACAGCACTGGTTGACACCCAAATACAAGGCTTTTGATTCAAAACCACGCTGCAGATTTAATTGCTCCACAGTTCACAGCAGACTGTAATTCCAGGCAGCTCATCAGGACTGAATACAGTTCTTGATCCACATCAGCATTCAAATCTAGATGGTTTGGGAGACTGCCAGGTGGTCCAAGCCAAAAATGCTGCAGGAACCACATTACTAATTTATCAGGACAGACACCGAGGTCAGCAGGAGCCACTCCTACAACTATTTCCTCAACGACAGTCAGCCCCAAAAAGTAACTCAGCAAATAAACCGGACACACCTCCCCATGACCTGCGCCACATTCTCACTGGATGCAAAACCCAGAATGAAGCCTGATTAGCTGAACAGTCAAGACTAACTTTCATTGTTCTTCATCAATAAAGGTATTAGGAACATATAATGCTTACTGTTCATTCTTCAGGAGATAGTACTGGCAAGAGTAAAATAAGGGTAAAATTTTATCCAGCACGTGGACGACTGTTCTCAGATACCTAGACTGGACAAGTACACCCAAAAGAGGGATCCCTTCAGCACAAAACTTCTCAATGCTGTCAAAACAAAAACAAAATAAGGAAAACCACAATGACTATCAGTAGAAAGGGACATGGGTGTTGACCTTTTTTTTTTTTGTAACTGAGATGCAGAGACATTCATATCTTCACACATGTTCACTGAAATCCTAAACAGCGAAATCCACAGTTTTTTCTTCAGCTGCAGGAGTCATTCAATTGCTGAGAGATTTAGTATTTCCTGCCCTTCTAGGGGGTTGTGTCCCGTCTTGCAGAAGTCACTGGAGATAGGGGTCTTCATCCATCAAGTTTCAACCAATTTAAAGCTCAAGGTTCTTGTCTAACCTAGGCAATTAGCCCTCCTTCTCCAGGCAAAGGAAAGACATACAGCAGGAGTTTTGTATTACTTAGCTTTGACATCTCCTCAGGATGGATGATGCTCTGGATATCTTTCTTCACTATCTATAGATGGAGCTCAGAAGGTTTCCCTACAGTAGGTACTTAGATGGTTGCCATCAGCTGGGATGAACCCTGCTCTTACTGTCCAGAAAACTCACTAGCAGCAACTTTTTTGGTACATTGCATCACATTTTGCTAACTGAGGCAGGTTGCACATTAGGAAAAGATGTCAAACATTAATACTAGGTCTACTCTCCGTTCATGAAAATTAAGTATTGTATTAAGTCACTAGCATACAGTACAGCGCTTTGTTTCTTCCGCTCGTAACCAGCCTTGCACTTTTCTGTGTGATAAATATCAGTGCTACTGTTTAGACAGGAGTTGGATATCAAATGGTTCTTCACAAAGATGGAGCGTTTGGGGGGTAAAAAAACTCCTGCTCAGAAGTAAAGAGGTTTCTTGTTTTTCATTCTGTGCTCAAAGTCACATAAAAACTTCCACCCTCAAACCAGAAGCATGTATGCATCTATAGCATAACCTCAGCATCGAGCAATTACTGGGGGAAGGAAAGGAAAGCCAAGACAATTACTCTTTAAAGAGTAAAGCAGAAAACAAGTTAGTCAAAATTCTGAATATGAGTGAGAGATAACTAAAGAAAGGACAGATTCAAGGGAAATAGACCTAGAAGAGATTGATTAATCAATGCCTGGCTCTGTACTTTAATGAACTGACACATTTGATTATGCCTAAGAGCCTCACCTACAGAACAGCTGAAAACACTGGTAAAGACTGTGTTGGAACACAGTCAGAGCTAGGAGGTTCAGTATCAAGGTTATTAGCAGCATGAGTGTTTTTTTCCTCCTATTTTCTGAGCACTTTGCTGCAGCCCTGCTAAAAAAAATTACCTGTAGAACAACCCTTTCTCTAAGTGTGGTTAAAAGTTATTCCTGTCCACTGCAATCATGCTAACCTCTCAGTTTCGATACTATTTCGACCGTAACATGCAGAAAGCAAAAAATAGTATTAGCAAAATAAAGGAAATGGTATGCTGTTTGAAAGTACAGTCCCTGCTCAATCCCTTGCATAAGAAGTCTTTTATTCTTTAAACGTGTGTAAAGATGCTAATAGCCCTCAGTTCATCATTAGGTATGTTACTGGGGCCATCCATCCAAGAAAAACATGAAAAAGGACACTTACCTGTGACCTAGCGTGGTCATTGCCAGTGCCAGGTAACAGCCGATGGGGACGTTTGCCTTAACAGCCTTCAGGAGGGGATGAAGCGTGACCGACTCTGTCATATCGAGCACACTGTCAGACACCGGGACTGCAGGCCAGCCGTGCTGCATGCCACGGTCATTTCTGTGAAGCTTTAACCTCAAAATCAAACCCCATGCCCACTGATTAAAGGAAGTCTCTGGCGTTTCTCCATAACGAACGATGCTGGCTAAGTAGGAGACCTGGAAGAAAGCAGCAGGTACAGGAATGAGAGGAAGCACAGCCATAATCCAGCACGTGTGGCACTAGCCTAGGACTTGCGTCAGCTTGGATGAGCTTACTCTTCTGTCATGATACCATGACACTAGATCAGAGCAACAGTAGTTACTTTTCAGACATATCAGGTAGCATCACCAATTAAGTTTATCTAAAATCCCTTTTGCTAAAGGCTATCAAGCTATACAGTTGGGCTAAATTTTTCCACACTAGATGCTGATCTTGGACTAAATTTGTTTAAGACTGCTAGTGGAAGGAAAACAAAAAATATACATACAAAAATAACATTTGTCAATAAAAAGCCTGAAACTTGGCAGCATCTCCTTAGAAAGAAGTCTGTAAACTGGACAAGCAGAGTCTCTATGTCATGTACACGCGTCCATTATCACAAAGACCCTGTCTAGATCAAAGGAATTATAAATCTTTGGGAAAAAATACTGTACATGCTCTGACAGACCAGTGTAAATTGCAGAGCTGGGAGTCAATGCAGACACTTCATCCTCTCTGACTGGGGGTACAAGAACTTAAGCACCTTCTCTCAAGTTCCAGCTACAAGCTCATGCAAGTCAGGACAGATTCACCAATACAAAAGGCAACCACGGCTGAAATAGGCTTAAAAAGAGAACACATCTAGCTGGCACAAGACAACAAACCATGATTAAATAGTGCATAGATGCAAGTCAGAAAAGAGCAGAGACAATAAGGAACAATTCAAAGCATGGGAAGAAAAGACTGGGGAAAAAAAAACACAGCGGAAGAGGGGAGGAGAAAGCATTGTACAAGGAAACTGAGAAGACAAAGCACAACACAATGCTAAAAGCTCTGACTAAATAAATAGAAGCATCTTGGACTGAATATCCAAAAAAGGGATTTTTAATCTTGATCTTTCTATCCTTCCATTCCCCTTCTGTAACTTGGAGCCTTACCTTGCTCAGTCACCAGTGTGCTGTAAAATCAATGTCATAAATGTTTGCAGGGTGTTCAAGTAACACAGCACTGCTCACTACTGAAAAGCTCATAAAATCTTGAGTTTTTACATAGTGCAAAACTATACGCTGGAGACACAGGAAAGATGTCTCTTATGCTCACCAGTAGTAAGTAGCCTCTCATTAAGCAAATACTGTCCAATTCCTCATGAGTAAAGGATGCTTTGCAAGAACAGTTTGCAACTATCCAACTACAGGCTGGATAATAATATAAACCTAAAAGGGCGAAAAAATCAAAATTCCTATTTCTCATATAAATGTTCAATGCGAGTCTAACAGTATCTTCAAATAGGTCTATGAGTATAAAAATACCATGAGCTGGTATATTATGATGTTCTAGTAGTATGAAGATAGCCTAGCTTTTAAAAAGAAAAGACAAAAACAAGGTCCTGACCTCAAGTTTTTCCTACCTCTCACTATCAATAAGCTATTCCCTGAAATTCGGAAGAAGGAATACCTGTTTTATGCTTTCAGAAAGCAGTCCAGCATATGGTTTCTGGGAGAGATATTTCTGATATGCTTCCAGGACCATCAACGCAACTTCAGAATGGACAGCTGGATCCAGATGAAGAGCACCCTGCTAGAAACAGAATCATATCACAAAATGTCCCCTCACTGAAAAGGTCTCTACAACTGTATCACTCAGTTGCACTACAGAGAAATAAATCTTAATTCAAACAGCCAGAAAGAGATGAACTATTGTAATAGTTAGGCAAAATCTTGGCCAGTAAGAAAAATTTCAGTCCAATGTTAAAGAATAATGAACTCACACTGGGCAATACAAAGCTCAACAGCTAGATTTTTTCCTGAAAAAAAGTGAACATAATCACTTCTCATGTGAATTTTGTGGATTTACAGCAATTCATCTAAAGATCCATAGTGGCACAGTACAGACACAGGAAGTCCTGCCTTTAAAAACCAAACCAAAAAGCGTATTGTGGTTTTTGTATCATAACACAGTAATTCCTCTTATCAATTGCCACATTAAAAAAATATTTTCCCCATATCAAAGGGTACAGGTATGTCACTGTGATTGCACAGCAAAGATCTCCCAGTTAATTTTCCCTACCATTCCTTTGTTTTCACGTGTCACCAAGGAACAGGAAGAAAAAGTAAGGCAATCCTCATGTACAAGTGTTAGCACAGCCAAGAGAAGAGTTCAGTACCATCAAACGCAGAGATCACAATGTTGAAATGAATCGCTGAACAGAGACAACAGGATTTTTCCCCAATCTAATTTCTGTCTGTCTCTGAAAAAAAATTTGCCTTCAATTGGATCCTGAACCGATGGAGATCCTGGAGTAACCCATTCTATAGAATATTTTCCAATCATTTAAATAATGCTAATTTCAAGTATTAGGTTTTTATGCATTGTGAAAAACATACTTGGATACCATTCTGCAAACTACAGTCACACCAGTCTCATACACACTTTGTGGAGGATTCCTCTATTTCTGCAGCCACAGACATCTTCATCAAGTGACTCATAAAAACTGTCCTGTCAGCAGTTTCCTCTTGCTTAGAGAGAGGAAACTCCTGCTTAAATATCTCTCATAATCTCAGCTGCAGCACTACAAGAAAGCAACACAAGCAAATCCTCAGGCAGAATGCTGCAAAATTACTGTGAAGTTCCCATCCTATGCCATCAAGTGTACAACCATTATATAAAAAGCATGTAATTAACCATTTTCAAATTCAGTTATATTCCTAAGTAAATACTTTTGCTCTGGAAAACCAACCAGGTTCAGGCCTCGTGTTTTTAATACATACATGCTCACCAAATCCCCAGTTTAGCCCTTCCAAAATAATGCAGGCTAGTTTATTCTCCACTGTCGTTAGACTGTAATTTAATAACCAGTCACGAATCAGCGCTATCTCAGATGAAGAAGGCTTCCACAGGTACAATGGCAGCTCTTTAAACAGATATAAAGAAACCTTTGAGGGCAGAAAAGAAAAAGGCCAATCAGTACTCAGTATGAACAACAATTAGCATTACGTCCCTCTGTCTTAAAGGGTAATATGATCAAAAAAACACGGACAGGACTTCAATATGATCCATTCGTACCAAGTTGTAACTTATAACACAGTCCGGTACAGCCTCTAGTTTCAACTGGGTGCCTGCTTTAAATGATGGGCGTTAGCACTTACCATCCCAACTTTCTCAATGGTCTCTCTAATTCGATCCAGCAGTACAGAAATAATCTGTGTATGGATGCTGGCAATTGCTCCCAAGAGTTCTCGACCAACTTTTGAAAATGTCTCTCTTGTGGCAAGACTAACATAAGACACCTGAGAAGAGAGAAGTTACTGGTTATGGCTGACCTTCACCAACACCGCAATAAAATACCTTTCGGAAAATACAGAACCAAATAGCTCTTGGTGATCCCGAAGAACGACGTTGACAAATGCCAATAAAACTGAAACTGAATGACCTAGAAGATAACAAAGTTATTATGTCACTGTGCCAAGAACAAAGTATAAAACTAATCACGGGAACACCACCACCCCACACAAAAAAAAAAAAAACAACCACACAACACCACACAAGAACTACACATCACAACAAAAAAAAAAACCACACACCACACATGGAATTTCAGAGCTACAAGTTAGACCTGTGTGGGAAAAATAAAGCAAAACAAAGATATTTTTGTTCAGTTGTTTCATTCTGGCTTGGTCTACTGAAATGCTGTTCTTTCCCCCAGAAAACCGTGCACTTCAGGACATTTTAATTCAGTATTAGATTATCAACCTCAGAAGCAGCACTTTCTTAGTTCCATGCCAGGACAAACTACAGAAGCCATGAATGTTTCGTTCCTTCCACTGTCAGAAAGGAAAAGAGGACATTCATTCTTTTCCATTAATATTACTCACCTCATATATCTCCAGAACAATGATTTTGATAAAATCTTCATCGACATCAGCCCGTTTGGTTTGTGCCATCTGAGCAAATGTGGTGAGGAGACAAATTTCTTCCAAGCAGTTCATTGATCTGAGATACTTTTCAAAATTTTCAAAGTGCTCTGGGTCTAGAAAAAGGTCACAGGAAAGAAACATGATAAAAGAAGTGTTGTAGGACATACCTCATCAATATATATACACATTTATCAACTTGGCTTTAAACTAAGGTACAAGAAACACCATAATATGTAGTCAGTCTGCATGATTCAGTAAGTATGCTAGGAATTCACAATGAAAGCTAAAACTGCTTCAAGAACAGCTGGAATTCAATTTGCAATACTATTTAACTACGCCATGTCAATCACCCACAGGAAGAATTCCTTGAATCTTTTTGCTTTTTAAAAATAGTTAGCATGGTTGGGCTTCCACTACATACCAGAGCAATTCTACAGATCATGTCCAAATTATATGAAAAGATTCTAGTTTTAGTCAGGACACAGTCAAGAGAAGATTAAAACTAAGTCCATCCAAGCATAGCAGAGAGGTTTCTCAAAGTCAATTCAAGAAAATTACTGAATTCACTTGTTTGGTAAATTGTCTGAAAACAGGGAACTGAAGTTGCACAGGCCAGGAAGGCTAAGAGATGCTTTCACTTGAATTCAAGGCAGGTTTCCTCTTTAAACCTAAGAATGACACGTTTCCGAATGCAAATAAACCACTTCACTCCTCAGGGCGGGGGACAACAGGAAAGGAAGGGCACAAAGAAACCTGAACAGGACTTTAAAATAATTTTTATTTATTCCAAATAACTTTAAACAAGAGTCTGTGCAGCAAAACAAGCACTGAAAGCTGCAATTTGAGCTGTAAAATGCTTTGGAGTAGCCTGCTTCCTCTAAGGCACAACGTGCCAGTAAAAACTGTTTATAATCTTGTCATAGCAGCTGAATACACCGAAAAAGTACTCATTGTAGTGCTCAGCTACTTAATCTGCACAGGCACGTGCTCAGTGTCCTTGTGATTAAACACTTCCACTTAGGTTACACTCTATTTTAAGGACTTTCAAGAATTTTGCTTCAACCTGAGAAGGTCAGGCTTGTACAGCCAAAACATCTCATGAACAGCGTGCTAGAGGATTGTGCAACTTAAGAGTTTTTCCTTACAGTAAGAGAAACTACATTGCTGATAGATACAAGAGACGTACAGGGGATGTCCTGTCCATGCATCTCCCTTTCTTAATGCTGCCTTTTATCCTTATACCAGAAGTTACACAGCACTGTGTATTTTGTTGTTGGTTGGGGGTTTTTTTTAAGGTAAAGCAGAAGCACAAAAAAAAAAAAAAAAAAAAAAAAAAAAAAAAAGACTAAGTCATTAGTTTCCATCACAGATATAACTGGAAGGGGAGAGAAGAGAAAAAAGGGATCTGGTAAAGTTAAGGACAAAGACCATAAACAGAAGGAAGGAGGCTGGAACCAGTTACTGAGCACATGCGCACTACACCTTCTCCGTTGCAAGTCACAGCTCTGCCATCTCCCAGCTTCCTGCTGCAGCTGCATCTTCCTCTTCACCATACCTGGGGTCATCTGAAGACCCCACACCACACTCAAAACTCACACCAAGCCATAGCTTGGGACTGAAGGACGGAGATAATGAAAAAGAGAAGAAAGACCCCAGCTAAATCCTCTCATCTCACGGTGGAGCAATGATATCTTCGTCACCCAGTGGGTACTGGGGCCAATTCCCTTCCTCCTCTGCACATCTGATCACATTACAAGTTCAGAGAGACCCTAAAAATCAGTGGCTCCTCAAATCTTGATAGTGGCAGTAAAGAAACTGTAAGTAGAAATGTTGTTCATTGGGTTCTCACTGCCAATTGCAATGGAAGCAAAGACAAAACTGTTAATCCTGTATTAATAAACTTACAGAGAACACATGTTTGTACTCTCACAGGTGTGAAACACCACGAAATTACTAGGTCATTGCATATTTCCCCAGAGGTTTATTTTATATCTGGTAGCTCTCATACTCCAGAGGTCATCCTAGGAAGTGCAGCTCCATCACTGCCATCTGCTACCTATCCCTTAAAAGCAACTGTGCTCCCACCTCTATAGGTACAAGCCTAAAGCTTCCATCAATTACCAAAGGCTGGATGCCACCTGCAGATAACATTTGCTCTTAACATTTCTCACACTTAATTTGGGAAGGGAAATCAATGAAAAATGTTCTTTCCCAAGAGAATGTTAATGCCATGGTTTTCTAGGGTATGAATCACAGGAAATTAAGTCAGCATGATATCGGTGTCAGTCAAAAGAACCTATTTCAAAAGATCAGATGGATTTTACTGAAAGAACTCTTGGCATTCCCTGTCTAGACACTTATGGAAAATAGTATTGTGCTGACATAACCCATTGAGAAGAATGAAGAGAATAAAAATATCCTGCATCAGCATACCAGAGACTTTAAAACACAAAAGTTAGCTGGAAGCAAAACAAAGCCTGAACAAAACAAAAGCAAAAAAAAAAAAAATCAGTGTTTGCTAGTGTCAGAGCTGCAACAACCCACCACATCATATTACATTCTCTTTGTTTGAGATGCAGTTAAAATGTCTTATAGAAACAAAAATTAAGAAGTCCTACTGAAACAATGTAACTGTTACTGTTTTGGATAGTAAGTGCCAATAAGATCAGCACTTCATAAAGTGCACACAGCTACAGTCTCGATATCTCTCTCCCATTCTGCATAGATTTTCTTTAATGTTAGCTGAGCTTGCACAGAATCAAGACACTCAGTAACCTCTCAAGATTGCCGTTTTCTTCTGCTTCTCCATCAAAAGACGTGGTTGATGCCGTAACAGCTATCTGAGCTACCAGCTAGCTGAAAAGCAGAACCGACAGAGTGAGATTTGCTCTCCCTGAAGACAGCAAAGAGGCTGTAAAGTAGGGAGTTACTGCTTGATTGACAAGGAGGCAGGTAAACAAAGTCCTGAAATATTTTTCATGAAGAAGGCAGCAAAGGGAAAGCAGCATTCCAGCTGGCTTCTAAATAACTGTGCTACAGCTGAAGCCACTGCAATCACTGTGGAGATCAACACAGGACAGAAGTCAAGGGAAAACAAAGAGAAAAGGTGGCATATAGGACAAGAAAAGCATCAAAAGAAGGCTTGAGAGATGGAAAATATCTGTAGTTGTGGAACATAAGCAGGTATACCACAACATAAGTTACTGAAGCCAAAACTAGAAATTTAGGGTGGGGTGGAACACAAATAGCTCACAAAAAAAAAAAGAAAAACACCTTAATGACACAAAACTCTTTGAGGATTTAAATCTCACTTTCCAAATACTATCAAAGGTCAAGATGTGAGATATACAACACATACCTACTGTGTGGCACTTCTGCAGCCAGTACCAGTCAGAGAAAAAACTAGAAGGACTGTAAATACAAAAGTTTCTGTTAAAATAAGAGTTTGGTTAAACAAGTACTGGAAGGCCATGAATTGCTCAAAACACTTGAGGCCCCTGGACCTGTCATATTGCTGCTGAGGGTGCATTTAACAATGAAACCTGCAAAGAATTAAACCCATAGCTGATGCAGCAGTAGCTGAATCTTTGACAACTGGTTCTGAGTGAAAGAATTCTACCTTTGAGTCTTTGTTTGCAGTCAGCAGGTTGTAGAGTAGAGCAGAGCTTTTCCAGGTGCTCGCTCTCCGCACAGTGCATGACAAAGAAGAGCCTCCAAAGCATGTTGCTGGATAACGTTCCATAAGGCATCTCAGACATGAACAACCAGACTCCCAACCTGTTGGATTTGAAGAGACAGATAGAAACAGATTCATCTTGATAAATCCCAGCATTTAAAAAAAGGAGACATATGCCCACATCTCTGCCACAGAACAGAATTAGAAACGTGAGGATGTATCTTAGCATCTCAAATCCTGAGTTAACCTCATTCTGAACTGAACAAGCCCCCAGAGCTTCTGCCAGGCGCTAGGTTCAAGGCATAATTCCCTCCCCTCTCATATGCTGAATATGCCGAAATATCCTGCATATTGCAGTCTTGTTTAAACCATTAAGTCTTTAAAGCTTCTGCAGTTCCCAGTTTCAAATATCTAATTCCTCCAAGATGAAGTCAGGATCAATAATATCAGACAGCCTACCTTTTTGCCTTCAGAACATGTAGAACAGCTCTGAAAAACAGCTCATCGAACTCCAGTTGCAATTTTTCCAGAGAGTAGGGATGCGCTACTGATCCATATTGTTTATTGCTGCTGCTGTACTGGGCCCAGTGGTCACTCACATGACAAAGTGTCATCCTACACAGCAGAGTAAACAAGTCAAAGAAGAATCATTAAGTATGTCATCGCCATATAAAAACCACAGACTAGATCAGAGTCTACTCACAAGAGACAAGTTCAACCTCTAGTTTTCAGAGATTTCCACTGAAAATAGTCTGGCCCCCTCCTCTTGCGACTCTCCCTTTAGATATTTCTATATATTGATTAGATCTCCTCTCAATCTCCTCTTCTCCAGGCTAAACTCTGCAATTCCCCATTTCACAGGTAGCTTTAGAGTTAACAACCATGGGATTTCAGATTCCCAGATCAACTAATCCTAAACTAATTCTCAGAGCAAAATCTACCCAAGAACTGTTCAGTTTTTTTTGTTCTGTTTGTTTTGTTTGGTGGGATTTGTCTTATTTGTTTGTTTGGAGGTTTACTGAGCATTTTGGCAGCTCTGAGATTTAAATCAGACTGTATGGAAAAGATTTAATCATATCACAGAGAAGATATTCTCTTACTTGATCAGCTGACCAATTCGCTTGACAAACTGTCGGTACCGTGCTCTGTTAAATGTTTCTAACCCTACAGAGAGAAGTTCCACTAAGGAGTTTGCAAAAGCAAAAATCTTCATCATCTCCTGGGGAGTTGTTTTTTCAGGAAAATAAGCACCTAAGACCGAGACAGAAAAAGAAGTCTCAAAAAAAGTGTGAATCTGGATTTTTTAAGCAACAAGCACTCAAAGCAACAATTCACCATAGAGCTGGCAAACATTAGTTATACTGAACTGAAATTTATGTTTTGTTATGAAATGAACAATAAATACCTGTTAAGTATGAAAGTACAAATAAACTATGCAGGTTGTAAGACCTCTAGCAAGCAATTATCTTCACATAGATGTCCAGAGATTTAGCAAAATAAAGAATTAATACATAATCGTAAAAAAAAGGACAGTAACATTACAGCTAAGAGGCAAAGGAGAAAAATTAGTTCTGAAAGCACATCTGTGACTATAACTACTGAGCAGATCAAAATTCAGGGAAAGGACCCTAACATTTTGCACGCCAGTATTGCTGTAATTTTTTAACTTATCCTATACACATGGCACCCACTTCCATCTCATCTATTTAGTTTCTGAGCTGTTGCAGATTCATTGTTACTTCACTCAGAAACTCACAGTGCAGCAGCATTCTTGTCAGTTTTAGTGATTAACACAATTCGTGTAAGCAAAATGAAGAATAACTCTTAAGCAGCTGATTTACCTCCAGACTTAAATCCAAGGAACTGCTGAAAGAGTTCATGAAATGGAAACTGTGACAACAGAGAAATCAAGTCTTCTTCAGAAAGCAGAATCCAGCTTGTCTCAGGATCCTCATCCTACAGACAAATACAGGCGGTTTTAGTAGATTTACAACAAAACACATGGTAGAAGGGCTTCACTATCACACTAATTGCAGTTTGCTTGTAAGAGGAAAACAAAGAAAGTACAAATGAACTCTCCTTGACACACAACTCCCAAATTCCTCTTCTGTGTTTCTACAAAAAAGCCCTCATCAGCCAGGAAACAGAACTAGAGGCAACGCTATGTTAGTTCAGCTGGCTTCTGAAGGGAAGCAGCTATTTAAACACGTCTACTTCCACGCTCCTCTTGTATGCAATAGCTCAAATGTTTAAATTCTGTCTGTTAATACTCGCTCCTGGAAGCTCCACTACCTACAGTTATATCACAGGGTTAAAAGGAGAGTAAAATACATCTAAGTTTCGAATAATTATTTTTAACTGAACATCAGTTTCTCTTTCTCCATTTCACAAAATCAATACTACAATCTTGAGCAAAAGCACAAAGACAAAAAAAAAAGAAGTCATTCACTGTACCTCTTCTCCTCCTTCATCTACCAGGGTCCAGTTTCCAGATTCTTTCCCGGATGAAGAGGAACTTTTCCTTTCACTCGGTTTCATATGGCACATGAAGTCCCCCCGATTTCTAATTTAAAGTGAAAAATCAAGTTTACAAAAATTAGAAAATTAAAAATTATGCATTAAGTCACCTTTTGGTTAAGAGAAGTTATTAAAAAAAATAGAAGAACAAGAAATTAAACAAGTATGTCAAAAAGCTGCCTGGCAGACAAGGACCTGTGGACCCTGGTCAACAGCCAGCTGAACAGGAGTCGGCAGTGCGCCCAGATGGCCAAGGCATATACCCCAACTCCACAAACCCATTACTCAAGGACTTCTGTTGCAGAGACAGCTTAACGAACAGGCCACCGTGCAAGGCAAGAATTGTGACTTAGGAAATCACAGTAACAGAACACGTGGGCATGGCAGTCTTCACAAGCTATTTGACAGCTAAAATAAAGGCTGTATTTCAAGATTAATAAGTAAAAAGAGTTTGAATCAAACATAAATCTCTTATTTGTACTTGCTTTTATGACTTCTCCTGCAACAAACTTTCAGGGTTTTACAAGTACACCTTGTGTTATACTTAAACAAACGAAACGTATTTATAAAATCACATTCATACTTACTTGACAGGAGACATAAGCAAGGCAAGACACTGCATGAAATGAAAGACACCTGAGGGGTTATGCAAGACTTTGATCTGAAATGAAATGCAAAAAAAAAAAAAAAAAATCTAAGTAAACCTACATAAAGTTACAGTCCAAGTAAAACAGAGGGCAAATCAGTTTTATGAGATAAATTAAGATTTTGAATTTCACATTTTTCACTAGCTTCTTGTTCAGACTAAAAAATATCCGTAAAAGACTGTTTCTAAACCCTGGAAAAAGTATTGCTATGACAAAGTATAGGGAGTTTTCTGAAAAAGTACCTACAAAAATAATTTAAAGGAGGAGAAAAAAAAAAAAAAGAAAAAATTCAAAAGCTCCACAAAAAGACAATGTCTCTCTTCATTTCATATGCACATCTGGGCACCAGGGGGAACTGGGATGCTGAGCACCTTGGAAGGTAAGACACTACCTGCAACCATCCTTTTATTTCATTGCTTGCCTTTCCCCTGTTAGTGTAACTGCAATCCTTTTCCTAAGGCTAGATTTCCAACATCTTCACCTCTTGGAGGAGTAAAAATGTTCTCTGCAAGAACATCCTATTGCCTTTGCACTATCTGCACTCCCTCTGATCTATGGAAAGTGAACCCTTGCCCTGGAAATCACCTAACTAACAAACTTTCCAGGGAAACCAGTTCCATTTCAACGTGCAGGATACAAAAAATCTGTTCTTCCTCATCCCTTATACATTACAGAGCTGCCTCCAATCTCACTTGTTTCAGAAATTGAGTACGATCTCATAGATTTAGTAGATTTAGATGAGATATTAGGAAGAAATATTTTATTCTGAGGGTGGCGAGGCAGTGGCCCAGGTTGCCCAGAGAAGCTGTGGATGCCCCATCCCTGGAGGGGTTCACGGCCAGGCTGGATGGGACTTTGAGTAACCTGGGCTAGTGGGAGGTGTCCCTGCCCATGGCAGGGGGGTGGAACTGGATGATCTTTAAGGCCCCTTCCAACCTAAACCATTCCATGACTAGGCACAAGACACTCTTCTCTCTGACTCACTCCACTCTCACTCCAACTTCCCAACAATAAAGAATTAAACATTCACACCTGAATGAATGGAACAGCCCATTCGCTGATCCCAGCCGGACACCGAAGGATGTGGTTGAAGAGGAACAGATGGTCACCTGGACAGCCAATTCTTTGCAACACTGCCACCTAAAAGGAAATATATTGGAATCTTGTAAACAATTTCAAGGCTCATTCTTTTATAGTCTTGTTAACTAGAGTAAGAGTGGGTTTTTTTATTTCTCTTCCAATGCTTTATAATAAACATCAATTTTCAGAACAGGTTAAAGGAGAAGAACATTTAAAAGTCTGCTTGCTTGCTTATGAGCCACAAACCATTTGCCTTGAAAAATTAATTACTTTACGATTGCACTAGAAACTAATTTATTTAGAAATCACCCAGAATAGAAGTTTCTAAAAAATGACAAGTCTGAATAATTTTACTTTCAAAATAAGTAAAGCCATAATGAATATTAAGTCCACCTTGAGCAATGCTGGCTGCTCAGGTGCAATCCCTCATTAACGCTGCTGACCTCCACTGACTTCATTAGACAAGGGAATTAATTCTAAAGATTCACTAACAGATTCTGTTCCTCAAGTAAAACAAACCCCAGAAAAATCGTTGCATGTGGGACAGCAAGAGAAACAGTAATACTTTCAGAAATTACTCCCAAATTCATCCCATGTGTTGGATCAAACTGATACACCCATGCTTACTCCCTCACCAGTCTCTGCAGCCACCTGAGAAGGTCACTCTGAAACTGAGGATCTTCAATAACTCTGCGTGTGAAGCTGAAAAGGACGCTGATACATTCCTTCAAGTGGCCCAAGTCTGAAGAAAGATTTTCTGATTGCTTTGAAACTGTAAATTAAAAACAGAATTAAGGAGCTTTGACAAGCAGCTCTCAGAGTAGTGGCGTAAGTAGTGGTTTTGGGGCTGTACAGAAAACTTGCTTTCTGTATCTACAAATATATCCAGATATTTCAACACAGCTGCCTGCTAAATCTGACAGAGAACACTTATTTAGAGCACTTTACTTAAACTTATAATTAAGCACTGGATGCTAATACAAGAAGAATATACTATGGTTACTCTCATAAAGGTTTATGTTGAGGGAAGGCCTTTTGAGAACCACCGTTTACTAAGCATATAAAACCATCTGGGGATTGCAGGACAAAAGGAGGAAAACTACGAAGGATAAATATCTGGAGTGGAAGCAGGAGGAATATTTTAGCTAAAATATTATATTGGCACAAATCCAAGTAATACGCTTAGGCTAAAAGCCAAAAAGACTTCCAAGTATTAGAGCTGTGAGATTTCAAACGACCTTCCAAGAGGAAATAAAGCAGGAAAAATATCTGCATAATCAATTTGGGAAAGGAACTGTATTCTACACTGACAATAAAAGTTTGGAGTCTGCATGTCCCATCCCACTCACTGTTCCTCTACAGTAACCAGTGGCAGGATGCAGTTTAGACAGAAAAAGGTACTCCTGCACTCAGCCTCCACTCTCCAGTTGAATAAATTAAGAGAATTTGAATTTTTCATGTGAGAAAAAAGTTTCAATGATCCCTACATGAGATCAGCACATTTTAGCATCAGAGGAGAAACACTGCAGTATACAAATTCCACCATAAGACTCCAAAACTGCAGGTGAACAAGGTGTCGGGCACCCTAAACAGCATGGGCAGCGGTCTGGACCAGCAACACACCTTGTTCTTGCTGCTGAAGAGCCACTGATCTCAGCAGGGACGAGCTGCTGAGCAACCTGTAGACGTATGACTCCACTTGCAAGCGGGACAACACCGAAGTGTACAAGTGCAGTGCCAGTGTCTGATGCACGTGCTCTGCTTTGGCTTCCAACAGCTTTTTCAGCTCTCCCAGCACGCTTTCATTCAGCTTCACTGTCTGGTAGCGATGGTGACCTGTCACTTTGCACTGATCTGCACAGACACCCTGAAAAGAAAGCAATTCTTCTATTTAAGTGGCTTTGTCATTTTGATGGGCCCAGCATGCTTACAGAAATCAACCTGAGCATAACCCTCCCCTCAACAGATTTCAAAGCTTTCATAAAAGGGGTCACTTCACAGGTGGAAAAGATAAACATGATGTTAATATCCCACATACTTTTTAGAGCTGCTGATTACTGAAGATTCCCTGACTTTCAAAATAAATTACTCTATAAAACCCTCAATAACTCAACATTTAGAAACAGACATTAAGTGACTTTTCTGTATCACTGACAGCTGTGAACAAAATCAGGTTTCTCTACTCCAAGCAAACACAACTGCTTCTCAGTTTACAGATTTCCATAAATATTTGGACCTGCTATTTTAAATCTAAAATATGTACTGAAACAAGATAAATATTTTTCTAAGCTCTCAGAACTGAATATTTATAGCAATTCCCTATTGCACATTTAAATTTTTCAGAAATTAATGGTACTCTAACTTCTTCCAAACCTGGAATTAAAAGCTGAAGCCAGTCTTTCTCTGTCCTATCTTTTAATTCTTCAGCACAAGAAAACCACAACACATAACATTCCTGTTATTTTTTTACACAATCAGGAAACAGAGCCAGCACTTTGGAAGCTTAGCTTGAAAGCATCACTGTGTGTCCCAAGAGAGTATAATAAGAATTTTAAACTGGTATAATGTTAACAATTATTCTGGACATACAACAAATACATAGAGAATGGGGATGGAATAAAGCAAGCAGCAAGCTTAGCCAACTCTACGATGCCCAACGGGGATGTAAGAGTGGAGCCACAATTGCTTTCAGTGTAGAAAGTGATGAACGCAAAACAGAGTCCAGTGAGGTTGAGTGCTATTCCCTAGTAAACAGAAAAAGATTCAGATCTGTCTCCCAATGTCTCAACTCTAAGGAACTGCACAGGAGAGGCACTGCACTCACAGAAACAACAGTAAAACCCAACACACACAGAGGTACTTCGCACCCTTGGACAATTTTGACGATGTGCTGGCTATAAACAGCATCAGAGTACCAGAATATTTCATTCACTTCACTATAACATCCAGCTCCAAAACCAAGTTACACAGAACGAGTTTGGGGGAAAAATTTTTCTGATGCATGCACCAAAGAGCTCTCCAGACCCCTTAAGTTTGCAGACAGCAATGCTGCAGGATACCGTGACCATCCTGGAAGCCACTAAAACCGCAACAGCTCCTGAAAGTGGATGGACTTCATACTCCCTATGCTTTGAGCAAAAAGGTCACCCATGAGCATGACTTGAGTTCCTCTGCAGCTGCCACCTGTGACTGCAGGACAGTCAGGAATGACGTCAATGAAAACTGTCACTGCAGGCAGCAAGCCAGATGCGACATCACCGCTACAGTCATTCTGAAGTCCTACTCCACCACGTATCCTGTGCATCTCCCTGAAATACCACAGGACAAACTTCACCCAGCCCTGCAGGCAGAACCAGCTGCACCCAGCTCATTCTGAGTGACTGCAAACACAAGTCTGACTCCAAGAGATCACCAACAGAGATCCCACCACCTTACACTCAGAGTTTAAAAATCAAGCAACAAACTGTCTTAAATCTCAACAGGATGAGACTCTGAAGTACTGGGGGTCAGTGGAGAGACAGAAAGCAAAGGCAATAATCTCTTTTAGAAGAAAACAGCTTTGATATGGTAAACTTCACAGCAAGTACAATTAACACCTGCAATCACATCTAAATAGTTTGAATTCAAAGGTAGCTTCAGCGACAGCACCTGCACAGTTTTCTGTTCTTCTTTAAAAGTCCATAATCTCCCCTTCACATTTTGGCAATCTGTCGTCATAGTCTGTAGCTCTGCCTCAGCCAGCAACACCTGCTTCCTGCAGCGCATGTAGTTCAGGAGGAGTTCATAAAATTCATGTCTCTCCTGATGAGCAACACTTTCAAATTCCTCCACGTATGAGTCAACGTTCTCCAACCATGAACATGGCTCAAAAATTTTCAGCTGTTCTCTGGTAAACGGCACCAGTTCTGGCTCAGTTGGGAGCTCTGGATACAGCCTTTCATTGTGCAACAGAGGTTTAACTGCTATTACGGTTGGTCTCTCATAGGATAATTCAACAGACAAGTCTGGATAAATTGATTTCAATCCTGGACGCTGAATACGCATTTTGGATTTTTCAGAGAGCTGTGAGATACTAAGAGGAAGCTTCTCTGAAGAACAGACAAGAGGATTTTTAATATCTTGTGCATTTTCTGTTCCTTTGTCCTGTACAAAGCTCACTGCTGCCTGAGAGCCAGCAGCACTGGAATGAAAGGTACTACTCAATAAATCAGGATTTCCTGATCCACCAGCAACTGCCTCCACAGGGCTGTGAGGTTTGTCCGACTTGCTTTTTCCACTCTTCTCAACATCCTCCCCACATTCCTCATGGGAAGGATAGGCTTTGAATTCTTCTGCATCTGTGGGAGGCTCTAGAGCTACTGTCGAAGCCCCTTCGTTTACTGAAGTTAAATTACTCTGGGGAATGTCACACACAGCATTTACACTTTTTCCATCCTCTGCTTCACCATCCTCTGCTTCACCACCGAGACAAATTTCTGTAAATTCTCCAGGATGTTCCACTTGCACTTTACTGGCTTGAGAAGATACTTCTGCCACAGGAGGGAGGAAGACATCATCATGCTCTTGTATCTGGGACTCCTCACTACTTTTTTTCTTTTTTTCCTAGGAAAAAAAAAAAAATTAACAGAGTGTCACTACCAAGTAAAACTCTCCCTCTTTCATCCCAAATTCCACCATCACCAAAACTAGTGTTTGTCAACATCACAACTCCAAAAGCCCCTCTTAACACATTAGTTTTCATAATAAAACTAGGTAAAAGCAAATGTACCAAACAGATCCTTGTTCTTTAGCTGCCCTTTGAAAACTGTCTATCAGTGTCTATTTTCTTGGTCAGTTCCTGAACAATGCTTCAACGTTTCTAAGTAAAAGCTATAAATACCACAGGACAGAATGCTTCATTAACATATAAAATAATCAAAATAACAAGACCCTGACTTCTTAAAAGAGGCAATAGATTTCAACATATTACAAAAAAAGTTACTTTGAAATTTGTCTGAAGTTTTACAGAAATAGCTTAATGAATGGAAAATTATTTTTAAAAAAGTAATTTCAGAACAAAGAAAGTCTGGAATGTACTCTCTAATTACATCCTAAAACCATCACAACAGCTATACACTTACTGAAATACCTGATTTCAAGAGGTATTACACACAAGACACATAGAAAAACTTACCAGTGATATCAAAATAGTAAACTGATTATCCCCTTTTAAATTTAACATCAGTTTGGGGGAAAATATTTCCCCTAAACCTAGTTTAAGGTGTAGATTAGCCTCCTTCCCAAAGCGCAGCATGGGAAATAATGTTGCACTGGAAATCAACAAAGATTTTGTCAATTTGTAAATCATTTGCCAATTTGTAAAACAAGAAATTGGCCAAGTGTTTTGCCAATCTGTAAATTGTTTGTGTGTAACAACCAGTTTATTATAAGCAGAACTGAGAAGAGTTAGGTTACAGCACTCCAGTTTTGGACGGCTCAGATAATGTAACAAAGAACACAGCCAAAATTAGGTAAAGCTCTCAACGCTCCTCCATGACTGGGGAAATCATGATAATTTTGGAAACCCGGTGGCATCACATATACTTTCACTAAACATCTGAGGTGACTTTGCCTTACAATAGCGCATACACGAAAACAGCTAAAATCAAGCCTACTTCGATCTCAAGCCTAATTTTACTTCCAACATATGCTCACAGCTTCTTTATAAGATAGCAATATGCTTTCTTTGCTTTCAGACTATGTTTTCCCATATATTAAAAGCTGTAAACACATCTGATCACAACACACTTTGATACACTCCAAGGCTAGCTAAAGCTACAGGTGAGAGGTTAAAAACAGAACAGCAAAATTCTTTAAACCGGGACTTGTTGTTATAACAAACATCTCTTGACAATTCAAAGTCAGTAATTTTCACAGGATACTGTATCACTATTATATTATATAATTTATAATATAATATATTTTTGATAAATCTATGGGTCCTGATGGGATGCACCCGCGGGTGCTGAGGGAGATGGCGGAAGTTATTGCTAGACCACTCTCCATCATCTTGGGCAAGTCGTGGGAAACAGGGGAGGTGCCTGAGGACTGGAGAAAAGCAAATGTCACACCAGTCTTCAAAAAGGGCAAGAAGGAGGACCCGGGTAACTATAGACCGGTCAGCCTCACCTCCATCCCTGGAAAGGTGATGGAACAACTTATTCTTGATGATCTCTCTAGGCATATCAGGGATAAGAAGGTCATTAGAGGCAGTCAACATGGCTTCACCAAGGGGAAGTCATGCTTGACCAACCAGATAGCCTTTTATGAGGATATTACCAGGTGGATAGATGATGGCAAAGCAGTAGATGTGGTCTATCTCGATTTCAGTAAAGCACTTGACACTGTCTCCCACAGTATCCCCGCTGCTAAACTGAGGAAGTGTGATCTGGATGATCGGGTAGTGAGATGGACTGTGAACTGGCTGGAGAAAAGAAGCCAGAGAGTTGTGGTGAATGGGATGGAGTCTAGTTGGAGGCCTGTATCTAGTGGAGTCCCCCAGGGTTCGGTATTGGGACCTGTGCTGTTCAATATATTCACCAACGACTTGGATGAGGGAATAGAGTGCACCCTCAGCAAGTTTGCTGATGATACGAAACTGGGAGGAGTCGCTGACATGCCAGAAGGCTGTGCTTCCATCC
>WKFP01014750.1:31316-62845 GCA_011057875.1 Pterocles orientalis
CATCCAGTGATAGGACAAGGGGCAATGGGTTCAAGCTGGAACATAGGAGGTTCCATTTGAATATGAGAAAAAACTTCTTTACAGTGAGGGTGACAGAGCACTGGAACAGGCTGCCCAGAGAGGTTGTGGAGTCTCCTTCTCTGGAGACATTCAAAGCCCGCCTGGATGCGTTCCTGTGTGATCTGATCTAGGTGTTCCTGCTCCGGCAGGGGGATTGGACTAGATGACCTTTCGAGGTCCCTTCCAATCCTTAACATTGATTCTGTGATTCTGTGATGTTGTACCGATCCACACACTTCACAAACACATGCTGGTCCCTTCACCTCTACAATCTCAAAGCTCCCTCTTGCAGTCCTCATACAGACGAAACTCCCGTTATCTCTCAGTAGCATTCTGTAGTCCTCCCAAATGCTACTGTCAGATAAAATAGTTGCTTTTAAAATTTATGAAGTCTCTTCCAGTTTTCACTTTCCAAGGCAAAAAAAAAAGGCCATAATCATTAACAGGGATTTCATCCGAGAAAGGATGAGAGCAATCAGGTTCTGAATTAACATGAAAGCAAAACCTGCTCTTCTCTTTTCTACGGGTTTGGCCTTTAAGCCAAAGACGATGCCTGGTCATTAGCCTTGTCCCGTGCCTAACCATTCTCTAAGGACACCAATTATTTTTCCAGAAACATCTCTGGAGTAACTGAGTGCTACCCACCAAGATGCACACAGACATACAGCATCACCCTCACCAGTTCCAGGTTCACTGGTTTTGCCACTTCACTGTGTTCAGATCACTCTGGTGCTATTGGTGCTGGATGAGCTTCACGTTGGAGCTACTATTTTCAGAAAGCCCTGGGCTCCGTTTCACTACTTGGCAGCTCCACAGCTGAGACAGCCTTTCTCTCAGCTCACGAGAATTTCAGCTTTTCAAAGGATTATGGTTGTTTCTGAGGCATGGGAACGGAAAAGGTCTTAATGCGGTGGAGCCCCAAACTGCAGCCTCAAACACCCTTGCCTATTAACAGAGCTGAACATAAAAATAGCAACAAAAAATACTAGGAATGGGTCACGTGCAACACCGAAGAATTATGGATCCTCACACGTGACATGGGCAGGGAATTGTTCCACAATGAATTACACCTGGAAGGGACAGCCAAAACCACCTCCAGCCAAAACCTGCTGCTGGAGTCACCCTAAACACGTCATTAATGAGCTGCCAGTGTCATCTGTGACTCACCACCTTCCTGCAGGGAACTGAATCTCTTAAACAGAAGTCTTAAGATTTGACAGCCTTGCACATGCTACAGGGCTGAATCAAACCAAAAACAATAACACACTTACTCTTCTGGCACTGTTCTTCCCGCCAGTCTTTACTTGCCTTGAGTTTAAGAATCACAGCCGCAGCTGACACTTGGATCTAACCCTTCTTTTACAAAACAGTGATCAATTATTCCCCTAATTTATTTTCAGACAGCTTTGACAGCCATGACTTCGATGCCTTTGCTCTATGTGGTGCAGTTTATACCACGTAGTGGATAAGCAACGAAGGGAAACACATCCATTTTGACCCACCTCTGAGGCGAGATGTTTCAGTTCAGATCATTTCCACAAACAACTGAAACTCTGTGTAGCAGAGCTGCAAGTAAAGCAAACCCTTCGGAAGGCTGTCAGCACTAACACCGTGAACATGGAACACACACAACAGGTTTAAAACCTAGGAAGGGGGATACTTAACAACTGCAGCACCCGCTAATGAAGAACAAACGCTGTCTGCTACACAAGGCCTCACGTTTCGCGCGTTTCAAAGCCAAACCTGTATGTACGAGATGTAGTAAGACTGGCATCCCACACTATACTAAAACACTGCTAACTGCCAATAGTTCCACTGCTCTACAGCTTCATGCAGATGCAACTCCAGCTGTTTTGCTGCGCAGAGCTATTTGACAAGGCCATACGCTAGGAGAACAAAAAGCCCACCTACACCTTCTTAGGAAAAAAAAACCCACACACACCCCCCCGACCTAACTGCTTCCAGCAGAAGAGAATGAACAAACATGGAGTGTAGCGATAGGACGCGGAGCAGCAGTTTTAAGCCGAAAAAGGGGAGATTTAGACTAGATATTAGGAAGAAATGTTTCCCTGTGAGAGGGGTGAGGCGGTGGCCCATGTTGCCCAGAGAAGCTGTGGATGCCCCATCCCTGGAGGGGTTCACGGCCAGGCTGGATGAGGCTTTGAGCAACCTGGGCTAGTGGGAGGTGTCCCTGCCCATGACAGGGGGGTGGAACTGGATGGTCTCTAAGGTCCCTTCCCACCCAACCCATCCTGTGACTCTACGGATGCAAACACGGCCCGGAGCCGCCACAAACGGGAGCCGGCGCTGACAGACCAGGCGCTGGGCCGACCCCCCTCCCTCCCACAGGCGGAACAACACCCCGGGTCCCGGTCCCCCTACCTTAGGTCTGCTCTTGGTCCTGGCCTTGCGGGGGACCCTCACGGCCTCAGCCATTGTCCCCGCCTGCTGTGACGCAGCCCAGGCTGTTCGGGACACTGACAAAAGGGGCGGGTCAAACCCCACCCCCCTGGCGCTCTCGGCCAATTACCAGCGCGGCAGGTACGGGAGGGACGGAGGGACATACTGAGAGACAACCGTGTGGCGTGCGCGTGCGCCGTGCGTCGCCTCAGCAGCGGCCTGGGCGCAGGCCCCGTTCCCATATAGGGGCCTGGGAGGAGGCCAAGCTCCCCTATAGGGGCCTGGGAGGCTAGGCTCCCCTATAAAGACCTGCAGGGAGGCCAGGTCTTCCCTGTGGGGGTTTGGGAGGAGGCCAGGCTCTACTATAAGGACCTCTAGGGAGTCTAGTCTCCTCTCTAGGGATCTGGGGGGCAGCCAGGCTGCTGGGAATGTAGGGTGAGAAGCCAAGCCTCCACTGTTGGGAAGGGCAAGCGTGAGGTCTCTTCTGCCTGCACTGTAGCAGGACCTGGAAGTGCCGTTAGAGAGGGGCAGGCTGCCCAGCAATGCCTGAGGCACCTCCAGCCACAGCGGGGCTGCTGGCTCAGCCTGGGGGACCAGCTGCCACTGTCCCTCCTGATCCCTGCCCTTGCAGCCAGACATCCCCAGGGAGCCATGGCTGGAGGCAAGTCCAGGTGCCACAGAGAGCAGAAGTGACTTCTCACAGTCTCCCCGGGCTGTGCCACACAAGCCCCTGCAGAATGAGCTCTGCTAGCTCACAGTAACGGGGGCTATGCGCAGGTCCCACTTGGTACCAGCCCTTATAGCACCTGCCTGGCCTTGCCTGTATCTAGAAGTGCAGCAAGAAGTTCTTGTGTGAAGACAATTCAGGAACAGAGATGTTTTCTTGTAAATAATTTTGTATATTGGCTCGAAGGCCCCAAAAGGGAAAGGTCTGTCAGACTCTGCCTGGAGGTGGGGTGCCCAGCATCTGAAGGGATGTAAGATTTATTCATTATCTGTATTATTATTATTCTGTCTTGTTAAAGCAGTTATTAAGGCATTTGTTGTCTCTCTCTCCCTGTCAGGCACCCCAGGGAGGGCCGACAGTAGCTGTGCAGACAACACTGCTCCAAGAAGCTGTCACAGCTGGTTATCAGGGTCTATAGGGAGGCTAGACACTTCTATAGGGGCGCAGGAGGAGGCTGGGCTTCTCCATAGGTGCCTGGGAGGAGACCAAAGTCTTCTGCACTACTTAGAACACAACCAGGCAAGGGAAGTTACTGAGGATAAAAACCCATTTCAGCGCTCACAGGCACACAGACTTGCTTCCCAGTAGCTCTATGTTTGGACACTCCTCTTCCAAGCCAGGGTTTGCTTGGCTTTACATCTGTTCAAACAGTTCGTGTATTCAGAATCAGCACCCCTATTTTGGGATTACTTCTGTGCATTTAGTGAATGTACAAGCCAAGTTTTGGCCTCACTGGGGACCTCCACATCCAGAAAAGCCTAACACTGTCTATTGTGCTCAGTCAGCTGAAAAATCTCAATAAAGAAACCATGCAATGTACTATAGATACTCTTCCAGCAGAAACAGCCCTGTGTGCTCTGCAGTTCATGGCTAACCACAGCTACTTTGTCTCACACCAGCCTTCCTTGGTGTGTTCTTTCCCACAGCTGTCTTGGTACTGAGCAAGGAGCAAAATAAAGGCTGAGGTCTTGTGGGCTTCCTTCCAGGAGAGGCAACTCACCCCACCTGATCATCCTAGGATGTTTATGGGGTGTACCAGCCCCAGCCCTGACAGATAATGAATGTGACAGTACTGGGGGAAAAAAAAAAATGTATCCAGCACACAAGTCTCAAAACTGTTATTTTTAAAAATATGTATTTAAAGAACTAAGACTACAGCAGGTTCCTTCTGAAGAATATTTGTATGCTTGGTCTTTCAGAAGTAAAATAAGACAACAGATTCCTTGACACATCCACTTTGCGCAGTTCATTATAGTACAGCAGGACAGATGTTGAAGCTTGCCGTTGAGCTTCTCTGCTCGAGGAAATACAGTAAAAGCCCTGGAGACCAGTGATCTCAGGCACACACTGAAGTCATGCAGATTCAACCTGAAGAATATCATACAACTAGCAACTCCTCTTGCTCCAAAGCTAGTCACCTGGCACCAGGTTTAGACAGCTAAATTGTGTGCTGGTCCCCATGTCCTGTATCCCCGTCTCCAGTGTCACAAGGCACTGAGGAACTGTTTAGCAACACCTTGGGGAAGGACTTCAAAGAGACCAGCAGCCCTGAGGCATGTGAGCTTCTGAGTCACACATACACAGTAACAAAAAGAGTATGAACTTTGTGGAGACCTCGTCAGGAAACGAGTTTCATGGCTCCAGGCTAATGGTTTGTTTCCAGTGATGCATAGCCAAAATGAGTCCAAGTTCAGGGATTCCCAGAAGTTAGTCAAATGGGGTCTCCAGAGCCTACCAGGGACAAGCTATACCATGAGCCTAAAGCAATGCAAGACCCTCATTGGAGAGATGGTTGGAAGAGCTGCAAATTATGTTCCAGTATCAGTGCTTAAGCCTGGAGCACATCTACAGCTAAGCCAGATCTATTGTCTCCTCCATAGTCGATACTTCTCTAAGCTACCTGAGACACGTGACCAAAATTAAATCTAAATTACAAGTTTAATCACCATTAATGAAAGACTTTAGAAACAGGCAAAAGCGTGATCTGAGGGGGAAACGTATGCCCTGAACACAAGCCAGCATGCCAAAAGCATCGCAGTGCTCCCCCCAGCACACAGGACTTCTCTAGTTTTCTGGAGCATGGGAGGCTCCAGCCTCTTCCAGATGGCTGCATTTTAGAAGAACTTTAAATCAAAACCTTCTTCTGACACAGAACATCGTCCTATATCTGGGTCCATTGGTTATATTCCTTCTCTTCCTCTGCATGTGAAGATGGGATATCCGCCCAAGGAGTTTGCTGATCAAAGGCACAGATTTTTAGCAAGCACTTTCTGAATGTAGAATTAATTATCAGAGTCCTCAAATACTTTCTTAAAACAGAGAAGCACTTCAGCTCTTTGTGGCTGGGAATAACTGGAAACACCACCTCTGCCATGCTGGTCAGACTGACAGTGTCTTCTGCCCGAAGAACCTACAGAAGAGGATTGAGAGTGTCTAACCACACCTTCAGCTCAGACAAGTGATGGGAAGGCTGACATGACCATCACTCCCAGTTGGTCATTTCAAAATGACATCCCTTAGCCAGTGGCCTTTTTTTCTCTCCACTGTCCCACTCTGTGTAGCAACATCTCATGTTAAATCCTTTCTTCATCGAACGTGAGTACTTACTGTGGCTATTAGTGATGTATCAAGCTGTAGCCATCGACTGTGGCATAGTCCGGCTCACCTGAAACACAGAGAACAAAAAAATCAGATCTGCTAAGGAGAAGTGATCGTTAAGAGACTTTATCATGGACTGGCCACCCATGGGATGGGAGGCAGGGCTGAATGAGATTCAAAGAGATGATGTGATTTACCCAAGAGCCAAAGCAGGACCTAATTTTCCCGAGTCCTGGTTCAGTATCCCATCATTGAAGTGACACTGGGAAGGACAGAGCTCATGCTGTTGAAGCAGAGAAGGGCCCAAACTGCAGAGACTAGTGGGATCCCAAGCTTAGACATCCCTAAGCTTCAGAAAAGCCTACACACAGGGCTTTGATTAGAACTTCTCGTGGGTAAAACCTTGCCTCCAAAGTCAAAGACCAACTTCCCAGCATCTTTCAGTGGGCGACAGACTTACTGCAGGAGCTTCATCTAAAGCAATCCCTTTAATGCGCTATAGCTCATGATCTGATGGGGAAGAACAGGAGCAGAAACATCCTCTGGAGCCTGATAAAACAAGTAACTCACCTGGCGCACTGGTCGGGGTGGGTAGAGGTCCCCTCCTGCACAGAAGGAAACACAGAGCTGAGGATTTGCATGACCGCAGGACTTCCACTGTGGCTCTGTGCTCATAAACCACCCTCCCAGAGCTGGCAGAAGGGCAAGAGGTTTGGCCAAGATGAGCTTTATGGAAACCTGGTACCAAGGCATATCATGGTGGGCTCACCACCAACAGCCGGCTTGGCCAGCAGGGAAACCTAAGCTGATATGGTGTGGGAGAGGAAAAAATAACCAAAAAGCACTAAGTTGGGGAAAGATTCACCAGTGGTCTGCAGAGAATGACTTTTTACATGCTCTTGGCCAGAGTGAGCCATCAGGAAGCCATAATTGGCCACGACTCCTCTTCCCAATGCGACAGACAAAGTGGCACACTCATTTTTAGCAAGTCGTTGGCACTGAATCCTCATCTTCCCCTGGCAGAAGCATCCTTCACCTTGTCCTCCCTGCCAAGTTCTGTCCCAAAGGCATGAATTTGGCTCTGCTGTTCCTCCCTCTACCCGTGCATGCTTTTAACTGATTCATCTCTCCTCAGATAGACAGATCACACGGAGAACCATGCAGAGGGGCCCAGAAGGTTTCATCTTCATATCAAAGGCTGCTCTAAAAGTTTGTTCCCAGAGAGAGCAAGACATGAAACTCAACACTGCCCCAGCTTGCCTGACTTCTCTGCTGTACAAATACTGGAGCCCCCCCATGCAAAGAACTTCTGGAAGAGGCTTGGCATAAGAAAAAATGGGCACACCCTCACCACAAGCACTTTCGGAATAAGATTCCCACCCATGACAAGGGAGAAATTACATCAAAAGGAGGAGCAAAAACATCTGACTGGTCCTTGAAGAGCTTATAATAAGCAGCAATTGGCATAACTGCTGCTGTGGAGAGTGATGGATGACATAGCATAGGAAATGTTTTCTTCTAACACTCCCAAGTCAAACCTCCAGAGAGAGGGGGAGAGCATCATTTGCCATAGAAATTGCAATTGTACGTGTTATGTCGCTTACCTTGATATAGGTACAGAAACCGGACTTCTCACAGGAGTTGCATTTCTCTGTGTGTTATAGTAGTTTTCATAAACAACAGGAGCTAGGAAAAGTTAACAGTAGTAAAGTAGAGATGTTTAATAGCAATAAAACTACTTGTCAACACCAACATTTAGGTGCTAAGTCTTTCCCCTCTCTGGTAAAATGCCTCATCAGGAAATAGAAAGTTACGGAAAGGGGAGATTATCATCAGCGGCTGGGGATAAGTGGCAGAGACTAGTGCTGCATGCGGGTGAATGAACAGAGGGATGTTGTAAAATCAGTGGGTTTTGCACCCAAACCGATGCTGAGCAGAGCAGCGGCTCCAGGAGGAGTACAAGGAAATCAGCACTGCTTTGTGAAATTGCACTGAACTCTTACCCGGGGCCAAACTTCCAGTTTTGCGTAAATTTACAAAAAAATCAATATCCTTCTCGATGCTGCACATTTCTAAAGTCTTCCGGATTTCCTCATATTTCTGCGAAAGGGAAATAAAAAGCATTTCTATACATTAGGTCAAAAAACAAGAGGGGTTTTTTCCAATCATTTATCACACATGGGGTGAAAAGCCAGTGCTCACCCAGGACAGAAGCTTCAATGGTAGGGGAACTGTAAAATCAAAGGATGGTCTGGGTTGGAAGAGACCTTAAAGGTCATCTAGTCCAACCACCCTGCCATAAGCAGGGACATCTTCAACTAGATCAGGTTGCCCAGAGCCCCATCCAACCTGACCTTAAATATTTCCAGGGATGGGGCATCTACCACCTCTCTGGGCAACCTGTGCCAGTATCTCACCACCCTCAAAAAACATGAGAATCCCAGAGGAAACCTCATTTGCAAGAGTTCTGGACAAAACCTTGACCAAAAACCTTGGCCAAAACCTTGGCCAAAATCCAAGGGCACAGCTCAACTCATACAGAACACAGCTTAGTGCACAGGAAAGCAAATTGGGCTCTGCTTTCCAAACAGAAAAATGAAGGTATGGAGAGACCTTCATTTGATGTACCTCATCGTTCTGGACGCAGCCCTGGGAGAGCTGGTTGACATGAAGCCAAAGGGCGTTGCGGAAGTAGTTGATCCGCTCACACTCCTGAGTCTCAAAGAACTGTAATGACACAGACAAAACAACCCTTACATCTTTAAGAGCAAATCTCTTCTATCCTGAATGTTTCTCATCCCCAAGTACCACTACAAAGATGACTGTACTCAGCGAGGAGCAGGTAGTGGTGGTCTCCTGGAGGAAACATGGAAACCATGAGTTCTCCAGCTCATCCAGAGGAGAAATCATCCCTCTACGCAACCAGGAATTTCAAAGATGAGTGTTAAGCTCAGGAAGGTCTGCAGGACCAATGTGGAAGAGGTCACCCGCACACCGGTCCCTCTGGGGAGACCAAGCCAGCTTCTAAAGGCAGTACATGTTCCCTAGGTACTCCATGGTCCTGCAGTCCCAGCTCACTTCCCTCCCACAGATAAAGAGCAAGAAAAAAGCACTGGGGATGTATGAAAACAGAGGTGCATAGACTACATGGTCTTCTCCCCTTTCCTGCCCTTTTCCCAGCAGGTTTCAACCCAAGTCTTTTGAAATCTGCTGTCTGCTATACCTCAATTTCACATGCTTTGATGCATTTCCAGGAAAAATAACCTTTCATCCCAAGAGTACCTATGCACTTGTTATCAGTTATGACCTTTGCAACACACCAAGGGGAAAACCTCCACGTGATCCATCTGCAGAAGTGAAACTACTGCTTCCCATGCCCCACCATCAGAGAAGCTTCCAGAGACCACAGACACAGCACTGAGACACCACTGCACACCACACAAACCAGACAGCAAATTCCATTTCAAAAGGAAAAAATAAAATAGAAGCCTGGAGAGAAGTAGCCTGAGGAGGAATCAGCACAACTGGGGATGGGAAGGCTTTCTGCAAGCTTGCAGCAGACCTGGGATAAAACCTCTATCCCTGCGGTCCCTGTCCATCCCTCAGTCACAGATGACATGTCCTCTTTACCACCACTCTGGACTTCCCCGGCACATGCTAGAAATCCTTGCTAGACCACTTCCCTACAAGACAGTCTGCTTTAGGCTGATAAAAGTGCCCGGAGGGGTTCCCATGCTACCGTGTGGTCCGTGAGATACAAGACAAAGGACTCCTGGTGCATGGGGATGGCTTCACCCAGCCTGCGTCCCCAGCCCACCACCAGCCTCTGCTGCAAAGTCATTTAAAGTCTTCCAGAATTTCAGACAGATTCTGCTGGGTGGTGTTGCAGCAAATATTGGCATCGAATCGCCAGATGTACAGAAGTGACCATGACCACAACTGTTCAAGATGATGGCCACACCAAACATGCAGCCAGGTAATGGCCAAAACGTCCCTAACCCCGCAGCAAGGAGAAGGACATCCAGAGGACCACGCTGCCGCGTGAAGGCATTTCAGGGCATCTACCTCACAAGCTTTGATGTGCTCTTTCTGCCATTCTTCACGGATCTTCTCCAGTGTGGTAATGTTCTGCTGGTAACTCCTGTCTGCAGAAGAAATCACATTGTCATCTGATTAACATTAATTTAAAAAAAAAAAAAAAAAACAACCCTTTGCTAGAAGGTAATGTGTGAAGCTCAAGGTGGTTGGGACTTCGGGGAGAAAGCAGCAGTAACGTGTGAGCTCGGCTACAGGTGGGCACCACAAGGGGACATGGAGATACACAGCAAGATGGAGGGAAGGTCATGCTGCAGGAGCAGCCTTGGTGGGCCCACACGTGCTTGTCCAGGGGAGGTGCCCACCTCCAGTGTCTTGAATAGGTGTTTTTGAGGAGCTGCACCTGACCCAAGAGCTGGAACTTGCCCTGTGGCTCCATGGCTAATGCCATGGCTTCACAACCCCCTGCCCTGGGCAACGCTGGTCTCACCCTCCAAACGCTGCCATTTCCACACTCACCAGAGTCCTCCAAAGCTGATTTCATCTGAGCCAGCTTAAGGAACAGCTGCCAAAAAAAGGAGAATCATAGAATCATAGAGTCGTTAATGTTGGAAAAGACCTCAAGAATCAAGTCCAACCGTCAAGCCAACACCACCTAACCCACTAACCCACGTCCTGAAGCACCACATCTACACGTTTCTTGAATACCTCCAGGGGTGGTGACTCCAGCACTGCCCTGGGCAGAAAAAAGGTAGAGGAAAGCTCCAGTGTATCACCAGCACAACCAAGGAACATCACCTGACCTTATCCCAAGCCCCAGAGCTGGGAGAAGAGCCATGGGGCAGGAGAGCTTCAGGAAGAGACACCCCTTTCTCCTGCTGCCCCCACAACCACCTGTCTCCTCCGTACCTTCTCCTGCTGCTTCTGCGTCACCAGGTTTGCATTGCGGTGCACAGCCTGTTCTGCCTCATCCTTGTCCCTGCAGCGCTGCTCATAGAGCCGCTTGGCCTAGGAGAGCCACCAAAGGGGTCAGGAACATGTCAGCAAGCAATGAGATGCAAATACAGCTTACACGGAGGCTTTGGAGGAAAGCACAGCCTACGAGTGAAGAGCAGGGGACAACATGCAAGGTCCCAGATGTCCTACTGCTTGAGCAAAACCAGCCTCACGAGACAAACTACTCTTCGCTTAAGATGACAAGCTCATGGTGATAGAGTCCAAGACATCTAAATCACTCCTAGTCAACCCTGAGAGGCTACCACCAGCCCCATGCCTTGCATACTCTTCAGTTTTGCTGAGCATGCCCTGCACACCGCTCATGCAGATTCAACATAGGGAGCTGCAGCAGAGGAGGAAGACCCTGGTGGCTGAGTCTGCCTGTGCATGTGCACGTTAGCAGTGTTAACCCATACATCAAGAAACAGCAGCAGATTTGCTTTACCTCCATGGTCTTCTTGTACTGCAAATTCCTGTTTTTGTGAATCGCCTCCATTATCAACTCAATCTGTGAAGACAACAGACCTGCAGTCAGCACATCACTGACCATACAAGCTCCAAGATGAACTATGTGGCTTAGGAAAGGAAGAGGCACAGACCAGATCAAGATGGGTTTAAGGACCATCATCTACCCAAAGCGTCTTCAGAAAACCCATATGAGA
The DNA here is from genome assembly GCA_011057875.1 of Pterocles orientalis. NCBI lineage: Eukaryota > Metazoa > Chordata > Aves > Pterocliformes > Pteroclidae > Pterocles > Pterocles orientalis. Next base: position 42,795 of record WKFP01014750.1, read on the forward strand.
CATTCATATTTTAAGCTTCTATGCTCTACAAATTAAATCCTAGGAATATATAGTTCTGTATCATCTCATCGAATCACCAAATGGTTTGAGCTGGAAGGGACCTGAAAGACCATCAAGTTCCAACCCCCCTACCATGGGCAGGGACACCTCCCACTAGCCCAGGTTGCTCAAAGCCTCATCCAGCCTGGCCTTGAAACCCTCCAGGGATGGGGCATCCACAGCTTCTCTGGGCAACCTGGGCCACTGCCTCACCACCCTCAATCTCCATAGGGCCTAATAAAATTGGGAAGCCCACTCCCCTTTTCTAGGTCCAAACCAGCCACAGGTTTCCCTCATTTTCCAGACAAAGGAATCTCAAGCCAGAAGAAGTTAAAGAGCTTGCCAATGTTAGCAGACCCTATGGAGACCATAACACACTATATAGATATATATTAGATATATATTATATATATATGCTTTAAAAACATCCCTGGTTGACGCTGGCATCCCTGGAGCTGAGCCCCTGCTATCGCTGGCCCCAAGAGGTGCCCAAAGGAGATGTGGCAGTGAGAAGAAGGAAGTCAAAGATTGCTGCATAGTTCACCAACGCAGTTGCAACACGTAGGAAGGAGCTCGTGGGCATGGAGGGAGCTGGGGCACAGCAGGAGATACTAGCCAGAAGCAGCTTATCGCTGGGACAAGATCAACACCCTGTGGCCAAGGCACATGCTCCCATGGAGCCTGACCTTTTTCCGATGCAGTTTTTGCTTTTCCCTGAAGTCTTCCATTTTCCTTGCTTCCTCCCGCAGGGTTTGTGCCAGTTGGATGTGACCTTGCCCCACATTGTCTATCTCTGCAGAGAAAAAAAATTACAAAAACAAATACCATGAAAAGACTCTGTTGCTCAAGTCAGCTGTTGTAGTTGACATCAACCTGACCCTGAGACCCCACGTAATATATCCTCTTGCAGAAACACATAAAAGCAGCAGCACTTTTGAGGCAGCCTCACATCAAAAGAAGGTACTCAAACAAGTACAGTCACATCTCCACCTCATCCAGATGAATTCAAGCATGTTTCAACACATCACACTCTGAAGCAGCTAGCATTGCCCCAGGCTAGCAGACAACCAACTTGGGACACTGAAAATAGTATGATAAAATAAAATAAAATAAAATAAAATAAAATAAAATAAAATAAAATAAAATAAAATAAAATAAAATAAAATAAAATTAAATTAAATTAAATTAAATTAAATTAAATTAAATTAAATTAAATGGTATAGGACAGCAGACAAACCGCGCTGGGGTGGAGGGTGGACTCAGCACAGGAAAAAAGAGCACTAGCCCTTGACTCTGGCAGCCTGTACCCTGGGGAGCTGTGATACATGGCAACAAAGGGACAATGTCAGGTGGCCAAAGCATTGTCTTTTAGATGCTCCAATTACTGTGTGAAGAAGAGGACAAGGCAAGCCAGTCCAACAAACTCAATCTGAGCTTCCCATGCACAGCTTCTGCTGTAGGATGCAAGGAGCCAGCCCCAAAAGCCCGAGAGTTCCCTAAAGGGACACCCCATGGGTCCCCTCTCCATGCCCTGGAGCACTTTGTCCCAAATTCCACACCCTGGGATGAGCCTGGCCAGGAGGACAGCCTCTGCCTGATCCCAGCATCACACTGGTTTGGATGTTTCTCTTGCTATTTTCTTCCCCAGCAGTTTCCTGCAGGCATTGGTGCTGAAGAATGACTTACGTTGTTTGAAAACATCCAGGGACCTCTTCAGAGTGCTGAAAAACACATGCAGAGCATTAAAAAACAGTGGATGCTACTATTATATATTCTGAATTTCAAGACAAATGTTTCAGGCAACCTCCCAAAATGATGTCTTGGGACAGAAGAACACCTTCCATGTGGTGCATTGGCCAACGGTTGGAACTTTTCTCCCTATTAATATTGGACAGTAACAATTTCAGAAGCATTTTATTGTTACACCTCAATATAAAACTGTAAATAAATGATCTGAGAATATTGGACCAGGCATGTATAAAGTACAGAAACAAAGCAGGAAGCAGAAGGTGCCAGGGGTCACTGAGGAAATGGAGACCCACTCGTGGAGCCAACTGCAGTGACCACAGCACCGGGGTACTAACATGCTGGGCTTTGAAGATTTGCATGGTTTGAGCCAAGGAAGTGCCCGTACTTCCCCCTGGCTACAAAAGATGCAAACCCAAGGTCCCATGATCCTTGGCTCTCTGCTGAACCACCAGCCCGCATCTCTATGATGTTTTTGTTAGTTTACAGCTGGCGGAAACTTGGTGGAGTCCAACTTGATTACTGGCAAACGCCAACCCAGCTGTGCACCATTCATTCACAAGACTGATTTCAGATCATCTTCTGGTAACATGCCAATCACATTTCAACCTTGTTTTGTCTCTTACAGCCTCCTTCCTTCTCCTCCTCCTTCATTGCTCCAAGTGAGGACACCCATAAAAGCAAACCACACACAGGACTGTCAACTTACTTCAGCTCTGTCTGCCCACAAGGCTTCTTCTTTGACAAGTTAATGAGCTCTTTGCCATATTTTTCTTCTATAATTGCCCTGTCGAGGAAAGAGAGACAGGAGAGGAAGTTCTCTTAATACCCTTCCGATCTTCTGGCTTGCTGCAAACCAACCGTGGACAGCTGGCTGAAGGAAAACTCTTGTTTGCAGTTTCCCAACAGCCTTTCTACTGAAAACACTTTATTTTGCTGTGTCTCTGGTCCCAACGCATTGCTCTCCCCATCTCCCCATGGCCGATGGCTGCAAGGAGCACCTCTGCAGGAGATGGAGGACGAAGCAGGCAGCAGAGCTGGTGGCTAGCTGAGTCACCTGAGGAGTTTTTAGCTCCATTCCCTACAGGAACAAGGTTGGTGTGATCACATATTTTCTGCCTCTCGGCCATCAGCGTCTGTCAGTCCATCCAGACAAAGTACTTCTGAATGCACTGGCTGTTTTAAACCAAATGTGACAGAAGGGAGTGGGCATCTCAAAGGCCACTCGGCCACCATACGTGCATCCCAAAGCTGATCTTTCTGCATTGGCTTTGAAATCTGTAGAGACAACCAGGGTTGGACTTGTTTGGTGAAAAGTAGATATCTCCATCTGTCCAAGCCACCCTAGCTGTCTGCAGGCAGCAGAGAGAAATAAATTCTGCTACGGGCTTGCATTAGAAGATCTACTGGATAAAATAGCGTCCTAAAATGCCTCTATCTGTGACGCCGATGCCTATGTTGTTGATTTCTAGAGTTTGGCACTGGGGTTCACCTAACTTAACCCTATAAAAAATCCAAAAGCTTGTAGAGGAATGGAAAAAATAGAGATTATAAATTTATTTTTCCCCCTTTTATCTAACAATATTCCCATTAATTTCTTTTTGTGACAAAGCATCAGATCCAACAGGCATTGGACATTTGTTCCAGGCTGTTTTGTACCAAGTGTTGTATTCAGAGGTTTGTTTTCCCCAGTTCTCAACACCAAAATCACGTTAATTCAGCATTGTTCTACAACGCTCTTCATATTTAGCCATTGCTAACCAGGTGAACCACAAAGTCAAAATACACAGCCAGACCATCTCAGTTGTGCCTTTGTAGCCACAAAACCTCTGCTTAGGTCATATCCTTTGATTAATAAAGCCACTAATGCTACTGCTTCTTTTTACCAGAAAATCTATGGGCTGTCCATAACATACAAAGACAAGTTCAGGAGAAAGCCATGCCTCTCCTATGCCAAGGTCTTCACCCGATCTTCTGCAAGGTGAAAACACGACAGAAACCAAACTGGGAATACAAGGAGTAGAAGTGGTTCCACCATCCCACTTCCCAGGTTCAATGCAACCCGCTTTCACAGGCAGCTCCATACCTTTCCTTCAGAAAGTCTTCAAACTCTTTGCAGTTCTTCCTGCCGTCATTCAGATGTTGAATGATGCTGTCGTAGCCAACTGTGCTCGTCAGATCCGTACTCTGAAAACACAAGAACTGAATCACATCCTCGTCAGTGCAGTCCACAGCCACTGCCACCTCCAGCAGCATTTGCAAAAGCGATGGCTCAGCTGGGAGCAAGTGTGCAGGTGCCTCTTTACAAAATAAGATCTTTTCCACTTAGGGGTGGGAGAGGCTCCAGAATGGGAACAATGGCGGCAATCTGGGACAAGGCACTTTCAGAAAACAGAAGAGCTCAGTCCTACCACATCCTATCGTTCCTTCTTGGTCTAAGCATAGCTGGCTCCACCACATGGCACCTCCTCCTAGAAACTTAGCTGTCAGCTCTAACTTAATTAAATCAAACACTAAAAACCCTCTGAGTCTCTAGATACAGCCCATCCTACTACTGCTCCTCACAGTTTCTGCAGAAACGGAGATGGATCTTGGTTAGCATTGACTTGCACTATTCTGGGCATCACCCTCACGTCTGGCTGTAGGAGACAACATCTGGGTTGGATGGAGGTGAATTTATCAGAACTTTCTTCACAGTGTTGCTGAGCTATGGGCTTCTCTTGCTACCCTTACAGGAACGTATGGATGCACCCAATGACCGCTGCTGCAACAGCCTTGCAAAAAGCAACACTTTCCCACACTTCTATTCAAAACACCCCTGCAAAGATCATTTCCCTAAGTACCAGGTCATCCCCCACCACTGCTGAATGCTCTCCAACACATCACACAGAGTTTCTTCACTCCCCACAAACCACCACATCCGTGGAGAGGTCCTGCCTCCAGCACCCACGGAGCAAAGTCCCATCTCCCAACTCACACTTCCCATAGACTTCGAAGGATCACTGCATTACTTCGAATTATTTCTTAAAAATATGTATCATACCGAAAAAAAAAAAAGATGCATGCAGCAATGATGTAGGTGGGCTAGGATGAAGGCTGACTAATTCTACCCCATCGTTTCCTCATACCCATGCCTGGAGGCACCTTAGGAAAAACAAATTGATTTTTGCCCTCTAATTGTTGAGGATTTACCTGGAGACCTGGGCCAGGAGCAGGGCTCTGAAGTGCTATAATAATAAAAAGAGGGATGCTCTGACCATGACCTCTCTTTTGGAAGAAGCCCGAAGCAGAAGGTGCTACCTGTGGTCTTCCACAAAGAGGACCAGTTGGTGTTGACTAAAATGGCACATATGGGAGCAAAAAATACCAGGAAAGAGGCTGCAGAAAGGAAGCAATGGTAGGAGCAGAGATGAAACTCAGGGAAGGGAAGGGAAGCAAAAACCATAAAACAGTTGTTAAGAAGCTTGGAGAGGAATAATGGCAGGACATAGAGGATCAGAAAACGGTTTGAAGCCAGGATGAGAGCATGCAGAGAACTGGTGTGAAATTGTGGGCAGCAGAAAGGGGGATTTCTCAGGAGTTCATGACTGGTGCAAGAAATGAGGAAGAAGAGGGGTGATATTAATGGTAAATGTGGGACTTCCCTGCCCATGCAAGGACTTGAATGCTAGTGGCCAGAAAGCAAGAAGTGAAGCAGTGGAGTGGGACCTGCAGGAAATCCCTGGGCATCCCAGGGGTTTGCTCCATCCGCGGCACACACGGGAAGAGAAGACTGTGGAGCAAGAGCTAAGCAGAAAACAAAACAGTTTCTGTTTCTTTACGAAGCACGAACATCCCTCCAAAATTGTCTTATTGCTGAAAAACCCACAACCAGTTCTCCATTTGCATCGCTTCTTTGCTAATTGGGTCTGTAAAAGGAAACTCACTTGCACTGAAGTCGGTCTTCATAACAGTTGCAAAATGCAGGAACATCCTAACTTGACTTCCTATCTGTGGTTTCAAAGGAAATAAAATGGATGCAGAGAATGACCAGTGGTCGCTGCAAGCCTGGGCAGGATGGATCGATCAGAGCCGCACCACAGGGGGCACCCAACGGCTCCTGCATCCCTTTCTGCTGCTTGGGATGTGCAGGTTTGCTGTGCTGGGTGGAAGCTTCCAGGGAAAAATTGGGAGCATCCATCAAAAATGTGCCCTAAGCTACTTCTTCCAGAAGAAGGATTTAATTCCAGCACATATGTATTTCCTAAGAGCCACGGGTGGAGAGGACAAGACATAAAGACAAAATAAACTAAGCTAAAGACAGGTATGGAAGATAGGGAGTTGCACCAAGCCTTCTCCAACCAGAGAGATGTGAGAGGACGAGCACCTCTCCTCCCACCCTGCAGCATGTGGCTGTTGTGGCCACCCCCACTGGGCAGAGCTCCAAGCCCATGTGTTATTTTAGAGAACAGCCCATGGAAACTACCAACAGATGATTTCAAGGTGACAAAGCAGCAGCTGATGTTTCCCAGCTCAGCAGGACATGCCCCCCCTTCCTGACCTGCTGCCTGGGTTTGTGCTGTTCTCCCAACAGACTCACTGAAGAGGAGGAATTTGTGTGCTGCTTGGGATGCTTTGGGTTTTGTTTGCACTTTTAGCCAAAAGAGGGGCTAAAATGTGCTAGTGGAGAGCTGCAGTCACATTGTGACCTTGTGTGAGTCACAGCTAAAAGGCAAAGCTGCTGAGCTTGACTTTTCCATCTTCTACCCAGATTTACATAAAAACCTCCCTCCGGACACACACCCTACAAAGCCAGTGACATGGGAGGATCATAGAATCATTTAGGTTGGAAAAGACCTTTAAGATCATTGAATCCAACCATAAATGTAACGCTGCCACCACACCACGGAACCATGTCCCTAAGCGCCACATCTACACATCTTTTAAATACCCCCAGGGATGGTGACTCCACCACTTCCCTGGGCAGCCTGTTCCAATGCTTGACAACCTTTTTGGGGCTTTCCCTAATACCCAATCTAAACCTCCCCTGGCACAACTTGAGGCCCTTTCCTCTTGTCCTGTCACTTGTTACTTGGGAGAAGAGACGAACACCCACCTGGCTTCATTGCCTAGAGAAACAAAGCTGAAGCTGCACGTCTAATTTAGTTGTTGGAAACACCGTGCAGCATTAAATGTCTGTGCTATTCTCACTAGAGGTCAATACAGCATCAAAATCACTCAGGGTCCTGGAGAGGTTTCTGAGACCAAGAAAAATGCTTCTCCTGGTGTCTGCAGGGTGAGGACAGCAGGAGATGCTGCAGGAAGCAACAGTTCTTCCCCATCCCATAACCAGCTGGGTACAACAGGACAGATAAAACTCATCACTGGGAGGAAAAGTATTCACTGCAAATTGTCCAGGTTTCATCTGGGACAGAGTTAAGTTTCTTCCCAGCAGCTGGTGTGAGGCTGTGTTTGGGTTTGTGCTGAGGAGAAGCTGATCACACACTGATGGGCAGAGCTGCTGCCAGGACAGTCAAGGACTTTCCAGCTTCTCTGCTGGGCCCGTGTCTGCAGGGGCAGGAGAAGCTGGGAGGGAGCACAGCCCCAGTGACCAGCCCAGGATTCGACCTCAGGTTTAGGACTGAGACCCAAACTGGCCAATGGTCTGTTCCATCCCATGCCCGGCATGCCCAGGTTAGAGGTGAGGCTCTGTCCGGAAGGGCTCTCTCTTGCTCCAGGTTTTCTCCCTCTGGGTCACCCCTCTCTTAGGGTTGTCTCGGTATCTCAAGACATTCAGGATCTTATCTCCATTCTGGGACTGTGGTTTTGGGACTCTCTCTGCTCCGAGATTGTTAGCTGTTAATGGGCTGAGCCTTGGTCATGGGGTGGTGAGCAGTGTCACTGTGTGTCACTCATTCGTATATTTGTATATATTACTATTATTATAATTTCCAATCTTATTGTATTTTAGTTCTTAAATTGTTCTTATCTCAACCCATGAGTCTCTTTTCCCTTCACCCCTTTAATTCTCTCCCCCATCCCTGGGAATGAGGAGGGTGAGCAAGCGGCTGTTGTATTTTGGCTCCCAGCCAGAATCAAAACTACAACAAAATTCACCCGCCTGAGAACGGCCTCCTGCAAAAAGCATCTTTTTGATTAATAATTTTCCATGTGAAGTTTCCCCCTCCCCTGTGCCAACACACCCACCCTGCTCATCCCCGACACACGGAACATGGCACACCGTCCGTCCGATGCATTTCCTTCCACCCCCAGCCCCACCTTGTTCCTTTTAAACCACAACCTGAGGGTTTCATAATGCTGCCAACAAACGCTGCCCAGTTAGAGAAGGAGGAGCAGGGGAAAAGGGAAGTGAAATGACCCAGCCAACGTCACAGCATGAATTAGCAGCCGGGGAATGAACCCAGGAGCCTGGGGCCAACAGCTCTCCCCGTCCCCCAACAGCGGGGATGCAGAAAAATGGAGTTTATCCCTGGCTAGCCACACAAGGCTAAAAAAAAATTTAAAAAAAAAAATCATGGCAATGAAGAAGAAATACAGCATTTTTTTCCCCCCACGCTTCCTTTGTGCCATTGCAAAAAGAGAAGCAATAGCTCCTTCCTACGCATTGGTGGGTAGATGAGTGTTTTCAGATCCTTTGCCACATGCTTTGTTAGAAAAAAATAATATTCCAGGGCAGCTTTTCTGCAGATGACTTGCCTGAGCCATGGATTGTTTCAGCAGCATCACTTTTTCTTCGTGTGAAAAATAAATATTTGGGAGTGCCTAAAAGATTTCGATACCAAAATCTTATTTGCAAAAATCACTTGATTAGACCAGCCTTGGTGGGAGTCAGCAGGTCTCAGTCTTCCACATTATTTGCTTATTTTTTCTATTTTTTTACCTAATGCTTCTTTTTTAATGCACCCTGGAACACACTACAGAGAGCAGAGCTATTACTTTTGTCTGATGAAAAGCAAAATGACTGAGAATCACTCTCCAAATTGCAAATAGATCGGACTTAAAGTGTATTTTAGCTTTATTGTAATTTCCATTTTTCCCCACATAGTTTTTACAGGTGCCTGCACAGGCTGAATGGTGAGACCCAAAGCTTTGCTGCCAGGTTATCCCCAAAATTCTGCAAGAATAGGCTTGAGGAAAACAAAGCATGTACCAAGAAAATGATTAAAGTGAAAGAAGAGGCCTCGTAGAGTGAAAGAAGAACAGCAGGTTGCAAAAACAAATGAAAACAAAACCCCCGCTCTTGCTCAACTCCCAGCAATCACTATAGGGAGGGCAAGAGGAAACAAACATGATCTTGGGCATGTTTTTGTTTTTATTTTTTTGCACGGCTCTTTTTGCAGGCAGCTGCCTGCAGCACAGGCTGCGGGAGGGAGGGAGCGAGGACATTCGAGGCAATGAACATACAGCTTTGAGCATCTCTGGATTTTGGTCCCTGGGCGAGCAGGAGCTGCGGTAAGATGCAAAAGACCAAATTCTGTTATTTAAAGAAATTTCTCATCTTGTGCCGAGACCTAAGAGCACGAGCAAACTCGAACGCAGAGACCAAAGTCGTCGAGTGGTTTCCGCAGCACATCACGAGCATCACGCCATGAACTTCAGCAGGAACCAGGTGCCAGTGCAGGAAAGGAGAGGCACACACACCCCACCAAAGAAATCAGAATTTCCAGGGCTTAAAGCTGAATTAGTCCCCAGATGAGGCTTAAGGCACAGCCCCACTGCCCCAGTAGAGACCGCCCAGGCAGAGCTGCAGCTTATCCCCACAAAGGAATTCAGCAGTTGCCATTCACAACCCGTCACTTTCCATGGCATCACAGAAAGGTTTAGGTTGGAAGGGACCTTAGAGACCATCTAGTTCCAACCCCCCTGCCATGGGCAGGGACAGTTTCAAAGCTGGAAGATGCAATACCAAAAATGGCTCAGCTAGGGGGGGCTTTGGTTAGTTTTTAATTTTGGCCCATCAGTTGGAGCATCCCTCCTTTGGAGCCTTCCTAAAATCTCCCCTTTGCCCTTGGGCTGTCCTGACCACTGCAAAATCACTTGCTTTGGCCAAGAAGTGTCCTCCTTCCCTTTTTGGCTTCACAGAAGTAATTTAAGTGGAAAAAATCGCAGGAGGAAGTTTGCGCTCTCTTGCAGCACTTAACAGCAAACTGAAGACGGAAAAGCAACCCCCTGCACTTTATCTAAATTTATTTTTTTCTGCCCATCTCTCATTCCCCCGCTCCTTCCCCAGCCCTCGCAGCTGATGCACAATCACCGGTCCATGGCGTGGACGCTGCTCGGGGTGGTACCTGCCTTTTCCATGGGCTAAAAGCAGCAGGACCTTGATCTCTCCACTGAGTCACGTCCATCACGCTTCCATCCACCCCAGCTGCCTGCCCTGGGCACGTTTCCTCGGTCACAGGGAGGGGGGAAGCACACGGGCTTTGGAAAGGAAAAAAGCCTGACAGCACCAACAGTTGGGGCTCAGCAAGAAATGGAGATTATTCAGTAAATAATAGAATTATAGAATGTAAAGAATAAAGTCATAGAATGGTTTGGGTTGGAAGGGACCTTGCTCTGCAAAAATTTTGTCACTGATTTCCCAGTTGCCGCTACCTGGAAGGAAAGACCACACACCAAGAGGAACTGAGCAGCCACAGAAGCGATGCTCCGCAGCAGACAAGTGGCTATAGAGTGCTTCTCCGTTCCCAAAAACACCGTTCAGACTCAAAAGAATAATTTGTGGCTTTCCCCAAACCGTGGCCTCCCCTTTCCTCACCGGGGTGTATTCTGGCTGCACAGGGGCAAGGCTACAAAGCCACAGCTCACAGGACACGCGAGCAGTCTTGTTTCAAAGGGTTTCTTTATTCAAACACCTGCAATTTTTTTTTCTTTTTTTGGAAGTCTCCAACACAGGCACGCACACACAGACAAACAGGATGCGAACAACTTTGGCATGATACTTTTCAATATTTGTTACAAAACTATTTCTCCTTTTAAAAAAAAAAAAAATTCCCAAATAAAGGCATTTTAAAGGAGTAAAAATACAAGTCGAGATCCCAACCTCTGAAAATAATAAATAGAACGTTCATAGGAAGGTCCTTTATTTCCTTTCTGTTTTAAAAAAAAGAAACCCAAACAGAACCCGGGGGGATGGTCAGAACCTCCAGCAAAGTCACCCCAGGACCACGGAGGTGGCTTTGGAGCAAGGAGGGTGACCCCCCTCGCCGCAGCTGTGATCCCCCGCCTCCAGCTGCATCCCGCCCGCGACTCCAGCCGAGTCCTGTCCCCTCTCCCCCCCCAACTTCACCGTGTCCCCCCAAACTCACCCAAAAGTGGTCCCTGAACCGCGCCTCCCGCATGCTGCCGCCGCCGCCGCTCCCGGGGCCGCCCTGTCCCGTCGGTCCCACCCCACGACGCGACGTCCCCACCCCGTCCCCACCCACCCGCAATCAGCGCGGCGATACCCACCCGCCTCCTGCCAGGAGCTTCCCTCTGGGTCTGCGCGGGTTTGGGGAGCGGGGCGTGATGCTGCCGAGGGTCCCACGGCAGAGGGGCGGGGCGGTGGGGATGCGAGGGACGGTGTCACCGTGGGAGAAGCCCACTGGTGACAGGCAAACACGATGGTTTCACGAAGGAAGCACGGCGTGGAGGGAAAGGTTGATTAGGGGACGCTGTCCAGCAACCTCAGAACAGCTTAAAAAAAAGTAAATACGAAAGCAGAGAACACAGGACACTGCGTGCTGGAAAGCCTGAATCACACCTGCTGCCTCTGCTGTAAAATGGGGACAGCTAAAACGGTCCCAGGATTTTTAAAAAAGGTGTTTTCCACTTAGTTAAATAAATCTCCTCACTTGTGACCCACCACTTGGCAAACGCTTCTGAGGTTTATACCAATGAAAGGAAGTTTGCGTGGATTTTGCTTTCAGCATTTGTGGCTGCAGTTCCTGTCCCCACAGCAAGAGGTGGTGTCACATCAGTGCTTCAGATCTGAAAGGTTTCGGGCAAAGCTTTCAAGATGATTTACCAACCATCTGTCAGTTGAGGTACAATCTGCTCAGCTGCAAGCACACAAAAAAGTCTAAAGTGTGTGTTCTGGAATAAATTTTCAATTTGTTAAAGAGGAAATTGTCACCTCCCTAAGTCACAGCAACAGGACAGAAACCAGAACTTCTGAGTACTTCTGTTCCTAGAAACAAATACATATCTGCAAAATTTTGGACTAAGACACTCTGAGCTTGATGCTTTCTAGTAACACACAGTTAAGGCGTGGCACAGAAACACAAACGGGGGTTTAGTCACAGTGGAAGAGGAGTATCAAGCTGTCCTGGATGGGACAAGTGACACAGGGCAGCCAAAAGTGGGGACAGAGAATAATCCCAACCGAAGTCCTGATCAGAGGTAACTAGCACAGTGGCTCACCAGGGATAAAGGACGGAGTTCCGGAGTACCAGGTAAAGCTGAACACACACACAAAGCGACTTTAAACTGAGCAACTGAGCTTTCCTGTATCCCAGATAGAAATTCTAACACTGGGAAAACACTAGAAAGTCAGGAAATTAAGCAGATGCTCTGGGATATGCCCTCCTCCCAAACCGTTAACGGCTGCAGACAGTCTACTGACAGAACCATTCATCTACAGAGGAAGGGGGCATCTAAATCTCTAGCAGTTACTACTCCAACAGCTAAATGTGCAACTGTCCTCCTTTTTCAGAGTTCTTTTAGTAAGCCTTGTGTCCAGGGGAGTGTGTGTTTTTTAAAGACACGTGTTGCTCAAGAAGCAGTAATTTAGAACAGAATACACAAGCCTTTTTACATGGAAACTTTTATTCTCACTGAGATCTGTACATTCAAGTCGCACATATTTTGAAGTCTTTGATGGAGCTGGAGCACGGGATCACAACAACAGCCTGGTGTGTTTGAACAGTTTTAAGAGTTTATGCCTCAAAAGTAGCCAGGAAACTTGTGACTATTTCCTTCAACTTAGCTTCTGTCTGGTCAGAGATCTTCCCTTCAGTCCTGTTGAAAGAGTTTAGTTAGACTTCTGATGCAGGAACAGATACATGGTAACTCCTGGCTAAGGCAAAGAAAAAGTTCACAACAAACCTTCCAGTTTCTAACAAAATTAGCATTATCAGTGAATTAACCCATTTCTGTTTGATGCAGGAAGCAGCTTTACCACTGAACCAATGCAACATCTCTTCTCAAAGTTAGTCCTGTTTAGCAACTCAGGTTTGTCAACAAATGCTTTCAAAGCAGGCGTGCGTAGTTCAACAAGGCTCTGTCTCTGCCTCAGAGATGGGCAGCACGTGACTCACGACAGAACAAGCTAGGACCAGCTGACAGGACAGGACTTGGAAACACTCAGTCCCCAACCGTTCGCTCAGCAGCAGGGAACACAGCCAGCAGCATTTAATCCACAGTACTGTAACAGCTAAAAGCTATCAAAAATATAGGAACTGACTAAATTAAGTTATTTCAGTATGAAATTAGGAGGGGTATTCAAGTCAGTGCATTTTAGGCATCAGCTGGATTTCAAAGACTGGAGACAAGAAGCTGAGCTCTGGACAGCCGAAGGCTGATCTAACCTCCAGTTCTGGTACAGGCAGCTGATGTTCTAAGATAAAACTACATCAACAGTTCAGTGACCATCACCTGCACTCCAGCTGCCATGTCAGTACCCTTGGGATGAAGTAAGAGAAATCCTCATACCTGATCGTGGAGAGGAGGGCCTGGTGCTGGCTCAGTACGTGAGCTAGGAAAGCACTCTCAAATTTCGTGATTTTGCTGGGCTCCAGCTTGTCCAAGTGACCTCTCACACCAGCATAGATGACTGCAACCTGTTCCTCAATAGCCATGGGAACTGCATTAAAAAAAAAAAACCAAAAAAACAACAAAAACGTTCAGGCCATCTGGTAACTCCTACATCAGGAGACAAGAGTCCTTCTTTGAAGATCAACTGCACATACACAACATGTTTCAAGTCAATCTGCATTTCCCATGTCCACCAAGTATCTTAATGCTGCCACCATAAAGACCAGACTCGTTAGCACAAGAAACACGGACTTGTTACACCCAAGACACTCACCGTATTGTCCTTGTTTCAGGAGCTCTGTCAGACGCACGCCGCGGTTCAGCAGCTGCTGTGTGGCAGCATCCAGATCAGAGCCGAACTGAGCAAAGGCGGCTACTTCACGATACTGAGCCAATTCCAGCTTCATCGTACCTGCCACCTACAACACAATCCACAGGTCAGACTGAAATCAACCAGTTTTTAAATGAGTTTAGTAGTTTGTAGCTTGTCTTCAGCCGACAGATGTCACAAGTCAAGTGAATCTCAACACTGACAGACGATTATATGCATTTCTGAAAATCCCACCATCTGCTTGGCCTTTTAACATAGGTGTGCTATTCCTCCCTAAAATGGTGACAGTTGATATCAAACCGGTAATTCCATATCTGGACTAAAAGCGTGGAGTTAAAACAACATTATTTCTAGTTAGATCTGTCCCCAGTTCAGCATACTGAAACTTAACAGTGCTACATCTTCATATAGATACTATTTTCCTTTCTTCCCCCGCCTCTCAGCAGGCAATGGATCAGAGATCGCCAAAGTTTCTTCTTTTACAAGTCCATAACACAAAGGAATCCAAAGCTTTATTCCCACTCTATTCACAGGCCTTTAGAGTGAAATGGGCTGGAAAGCCCACACACTACTTGTCTCCAGCGAGAGGAGGAGCAACAGTTTCATGCTCACCTGCTTCATAGCTCTGGTCTGAGCAGCTGAACCTACACGGGACACAGACAGACCAACGTTGATGGCTGGACGGATACCTTTGTAGAACAACTCAGTTTCCAAGAAAATCTGTAGGAGAAAATTGTTTTATTAGCTTGGTCGGAAACCTCCTCAGAGACCTGCCACAAGTTACACAGAAGTACTGACATGTGAAGAAGCCTACCTGTCCATCAGTGATGGAGATGACGTTGGTTGGAATGTAAGCAGACACATCACCAGCCTGAGTTTCAATGACAGGCAAGGCAGTCAAAGAGCCACCTCCAAAGGCATCGTTCATTTTGGCTGCTCTCTCCAGCAGGCGAGAGTGCAAGTAGAACACATCACCTGGGTAGGCTTCACGACCGGGTGGACGACGCAGCAGCAGAGACATCTGACGATAGGCAACAGCCTGTGTGCCATAAAGGAAGCTTTCAGATTCAGTAGCTCATTTAAAATTTTGAATTTCTACACCTGAGGTGATCTTACAGCTAAGAAACTCAAATGCTAGACTACAAGGCCTACAAACAATGTTTCCTGACCTGTTTGGATAAATCATCATAGATGATCAATGCATGCTTTCCATTGTCTCTGAAGTATTCCCCCATGGAGCAGCCAGAATAGGGAGCCAGATACTGCAGGGGTGCTGCATCGGATGCTGTGGCAGACACCACAATAGTGTACTTCATGGCATCTGGGAAGAATTGGAGACATGTAACACTGTAAGTACATGCTCATAATCAGCAGATACAGCACTCGCGTAAAGTACTAGTTGCAAAAGCAAGCCCAGACAGCATCACTACATTGTTATAGGAAAGAACACCATACCAGTTAACACGTCCATTAGCTCAACTAACTCAAGAAGTTTCAAGAGGAAGTTCATGGCAGCTTACATCCAACACTTGCAGACTTCTTTCCCAGTTAAAAATGAAGTTTAAACCTTCACTAAGACACACTTTGGTTCTAGAAATAACTCAGTCTGAAAGCCTGCGATTTCCTGGCTTCTGCAAGGAGATACTACCCTTTGTTTCGTAGTCACAAATTACTGTCATTAAAATGTGTGTGTGGGAGGGTTATTGCTAGGTATGACTCTGCTTGACCACCAGGCAAGGTGCCTGATCTCTTGCAAGCTGTTACAGCCTGGGTCAAAAAGATCACTGTGACTGAAAAGATGTGACTGTTTAATCCCTTACATCTGGGCAGTAAAGTCTACATCTGGGAGTAACGTGTCTCCGCTAAACTTGCAACTGTCAATCATGCTGACTTGCATACATATGAAACAAATGCCAAGTCCATGAACACTTGCAGGCCACAGCTTGTCAGCAGGCCTGTCTGACTGCCAAGAGAGAGCTCTCTGAACTCTGCTAAAAAAAAAAAAAAATAACATGGAAGGTGACCTTTCCAGAAGCAATTCAGCAGTTTTGGGGCCTCATACTAGTCTCCTAAAGCAATGTAGAAAAACAGGCTTTTTCTTCCCCAGATACCTAGAAAGATTTCTTGTTCAGAAAAACAAGTTCCTCTCACATCTACTAAGAAAATAATTCTGGCCATACTCGCAGCAGCTAGCAGAGTTCATAGTAGTATTCAGCGTAACAAGAACAGGATGTCCCTAGTTGCCAGGCTCAGCCATCTTAAAAAAATCTGTACCTGCATCAGTAAGCCTCTTCACCAGCTGAGCAACAGTAGATCTCTTCTGGCCAATTGCAACATAGATACAGTACAGCTTCTTTTTCTCATCTGTTCCATCATTGAATCGTTTCTGGTTGATGATTGTGTCAATTGCAATGGAAGTTTTCCTGTGTAACAGAGAACTTCTTAAGTTAAGCTGCCTATGGTTCTCCCAACCTCTAACAAGTTCTCTGTTCAGCTTTGTAGGTCAGTGCACACTATACTCGAGTCTCTGTTTAAAGAACCATTTTTAGCTTGGGCATTTAACTTACCCAGTCTGCCTGTCACCAATGATCAGCTCACGCTGGCCACGACCAATTGGCACCAAGCTGTCCACAGCCTTAATGCCAGTCTGCATCGGTTCACGCACAGAGATTCTGGGAATGATCCCAGGGGCCTTTAAGCCAACTCTTCTACGTGTCTTAGCTGTAATAGCACCCTTAAAAGAGAGGAGAAAAACTGTTGCAATCTGTTATCATGTAGACACAAAGGTAGTAAACACCTAGTGACAGTTACCTTCCCATCAATGGGATTGCCCAGGGCATCTACAACGCGGCCCAACAGCTCTTCCCCAACTGGAACATCCACAATGGCACCAGTCCTCTTCACAACATCCCCTTCCTTGATCAGTCTGTCATTACCAAACACGACAACACCAACATTGTCGGGCTCCAAGTTCAGGGACATACCCTAGGACAAAGATCACACCATCCTGAGAAAACCCATACAAACACTTACAAACTTTTAACAGTTTAATTCTAATATGATTATTCTACTGTGTAGAACATCCAACATCATCTTATCTCAATCTTATTTGTAACAATAGTCAATGTTCTGCTTTTATGTACAATGCACGCATGTTCTTCCACATTGCTGAGAAAACCTGCCTAAGCCCTCAGCATGCTACATAATTAATTATACTTGCAGCAGTCTAGCACTAAGTAATTTAATCTCTATAAAAAGAACATAAAGGATAAGCAGGAATCAAATTCAACATTTCTCCCTTGCTTAGGAATTGGACAGGGGAAAAGCACTGGTTTCTTCTCTGCTTAAAGGCAAGTTAGGTCATCAAAAATACTGGCAGAGATGTTGCAGTACTCTCAGAACAGTCAGAAGCCCTTTTAACTCTAGTCTACTCTTAGTTAGGACTATAAGAAGTCAGCAAACTGCACAATGTATTGGAGCATAGAGGCTATTATTCAACAGTAAACAGAAAAGTCAACCTGAAAACAAAGAAAACAAAATCCAATGCCAAATCAGTTCTTAATACTTCCTAGATAAAGACAAATAAAGCTCAGACATTGGACAAAAACTAGATAATAATACTGAAAGCAAAGTATTACAAATTCAAAGAATATCTGCTTTCTGTAGTATTATTTCAACTAGTTGAAATAATAAGGTTGCAAAGAAATCTGTTAAAGGTCCATATGGGCACCTCCAAACATAGTTTCAGGTTGTCCTTAAAAGAATCGTTTTGATATTTCTAGGTTAAACAAACTGCTTTAGTGAAAGCTTACCTTCAGTCCTGAAGAGAATTCAACCATTTCTTCTGCTTGGACATTTCTTAGGCCATACACGCGGGCAATACCATCACCAATTGAGAGCACACGGCCAGTCTCCTCAAGTTCAGCAGAGGTGTCAGCTCCCAAAATACGTTCCTCAAGAATAGAGGATACCTCAGCAGTACCTGAAGAGAGACATTTCAAAACAGACTTAGCACATTAAGGCACAATATGAATTCAGTAAGCTTGGCCTGAATTCACAAGCCAAGGTACTCTTTCTCCAGTATGCCACAAGGTCTAGCAAGCAACACTCTTCCTTATTATATAGTATGTGAGAGATAAATAACAGCTGCTGCATTCACTGACAATAAAAGCAGTTTCAACTCATCATTACAAGCCATCTTCAATCAAAACACTGATTTGTTATTGTTATTAGTTTCCTTCATTATGTCCTACACTATTAGCAATCCCTCCCCTTGGAAAGCAGTTAGATTAAATAATTAGCCTTAGCTCAGAAAGAACAGACATGCTAGCTCGGCCTGCAGAGCATTTACTTAGACCTGAGGCATCAAAACACTGTCAACTGAGTTGCAATCCAAGATCCGAATCTATTTAAAGGAACTCAATATATTCAAGGAGCAAGTTGTCTGATATAAGCTATAGAAACATATTTCCCATCTTCCTCAGATTTGTTTGGCGGTGTACCTCCAAAATCTTTTTATTTCCTCAGCTAGAAAGCAGTATATAATGCTGTGAAACGGGGTAATAATACCTTTAATCACCCTAAACCACTTCAAAAATTGTACATGAACCACTACCAAAAACACAGCTATGCAGCGCCGCTGTCTTCTCTAAACACCAAGATGCCAGCAGCAAGAAAGTTATACCCAAGGACACAAGGTCAAACCCAGGCAGGCCTGGGAAAGTCATCCATTCCTTCATACCGTTACAAACAAGACAGGAAACTGGAATTTGAGGCATTTTTACAAATAATTCTGCAGGAGCTGAAGACTGAATCGAATCCCCATGAAACAGGTAAGCTATGTAAGCCAATGACATGTGACCACTCCTTTGGTTTGGGCGTAATTTCAATAGGTATTCAATTAAAGTCTCCTTGATGTGACTGTAATAGATAATTCACTATTAAATACTATCAGTACATAAATGTCCTCAAGTGTTTTGTCAACTAACACACACACACGCCTCACATTCAAATTCCCTTTTATCTGACATGGCAAGTTCTTAAAACCACACACTTATACTAAGACTCACCAGTTTTCTGAAAGCATGTTTTGGAGGCATGAAGGTTTCTTGTGGCAACAAATGCTGCACCCAGAGTGTTTCTGGAAATCTAAAGTAAGTAATTGTTTCAGTAAAAGATTTCCTTAATAATTCAAAAAAAAACATTAAGAGATAACACACTGAAATTTTTGATCACGAGCAAATACATCTGGTGTGTCTCTGTTTTGAGCTGAGCTCCACAGTACTTCAGCCAAAAATTGCGCTGAACCGTGTCCAACACTACTAAGGCAGAACAGACAGTAGAGGAGATTGTTCCAAGTTACTTGCTGCCATTTTTCTGCATTGCACTCATGTCACCACCACAGCACTGCAGCGGCTCCCTAAACACCACCTCCTCCTGTTTGCCTCCTTTGTGCTGAACATCAAAAGCTGCGGGCATAAAGAAATCAGTGCATGCCTCACAGCTCTTCACAAGGGAGACTGTGTCTTCTAAAGGTTAGCCTTTCTGAGAAAATTCCAACTGCAGAATTTCTGAAGTACGGCTAGAACACATACAACAGCAGAAATTTAAAAAAAAAAATCCGCTATAATGAATGCATTAAAAGATTGTAATCCCACACCCCAAGTAAAGCTCCCAGTGCAGTCCCACGCAGCATTAACGCCGTGTCCCTGAAAGCCCGGGCAGGCCTCTCCTCCTTTCACCTTCACAAGAGACACCGGCCGCAAACGGGTCCTGACAGATCTTCGCACTTTCACTCTCCGCACAAACACGGCGGAAAAAAAAGCCCCCTGTAAAAACTTGGCAGCTCAAATCCCTCACCCTGACTGGGATCTAGCAGCTTCCAGGCGTTAACCTCAACCCCAACAGTGCCAATCCGCATCCCCGGGGAAGGACACGCCACCCCCTGCAGCCCCCCACCTCCCAGGTGAAGGGCACCCCCACTCCTCAGCAGGGGGTCAGGCCCCACTGCCACCCAGCACTAAGGTGACCCCTCCCCACAGAGCCCGCTCCAGACTCCCGAGAGCGGGAGGCCGCGGCCCCTCAATGTCACCGCGGACCCCAAGATGGCGCCGGCGCCCGCCCCCCCCCCCCCCCCCCCCCC
>WKFP01014750.1:81403-107240 GCA_011057875.1 Pterocles orientalis
CAGCTGGTGTGAGGCTGTGTTTGGGTTTGTGCTGAGGAGAAGCTGATCACACACTGATGGGCAGAGCTGCTGCCAGGACAGTCAAGGACTTTCCAGCTTCTCTGCTGGGCCCGTGTCTGCAGGGGCAGGAGAAGCTGGGAGGGAGCACAGCCCCAGTGACCAGCCCAGGATTCGACCTCAGGTTTAGGACTGAGACCCAAACTGGCCAGTGGTCTGTTCCATCCCATGCCCGGCATGCCCAGGATAGAGGTGAGGCTCTGGAAGCACTCTCTCTCTGGGTTGCCGCTTTTTCAGGGTCATCTTGCTCTCTTGGATGCTCAGGCTCTTATCTCTGTTCCAGGATTATGGTTTTGGGACTGTCCCTGTTCTGGGATCGTTATCCAGGAATGGGCTGAGCCTTGGTCATGGGGTGGGGAGCAGCTTCCCTGTGTATCACTCATCTTTATATCTGTATACTTGTATATATTGCTATTATCATTCTCATTATTATTATAATTTCCAATCTTATTGTAGTTTAGTTCTTAAATTGTTCTTATCTCAACCCATGAGTCTCTTTTCCCTTCACTCCTTTAATTCTCTTCCCCCATTCTGGGAGGGGGACGAGAGGTTGTTGTGGTGTTTTGCTCCCAGCTGGCGTCAAAACCGTTACACCCAGCAGGATAATTTTTCACTGGAAAAAACACATTTTTTGAGTTACTAGCTATAGATTCTCCAGCTTTGTGCTAAAGCATTTGTACACGTTTTTCTGTTTGCACTCACTACTCTTTAATATTATTTGCTATTACTGTAATGAGAACTCAGTTTCTCTCCCCATTTGTTTTGCCAGCTGTTCATGTGTATTAGTCAAGTTGAACAATGAAAATTTTCCTGATCTTTTTATGTTGTTGTTCTCCTGAACCAGCACTGGGTGGCAATGTTCACATTGCACGGTGTTTCAGAAGAGTACTCAACCAAAAATAACTTCTATTGGAATCTTACATACAAAAAGTCATGGGCAATTTTCTAGTTTTTTCATCTTCTAGAACCTGAGCATAAAGGGAGGTTTGACTCCTCAACATTTTTATATCTGCTTTGCCAAGAGCTCAGTGAATTGGGCAGCACAAGTGAATTTATCTTCTGAGTGCAATTTTTTTTTTTTTACTTTGATTATTTGAAAAGAGCTGAGGACTCTGGAAGGTGCTCAGTTTTCAGCTCCAAAGAGAAATTGTTTCCCCTTGTTAATAGAATAAGCAAAGCAGTGCAGATGTAAAGGGAGCCGTTTTGCTGCTGCATGTGCAAAACTTTTCACACGGAAGCCATGGGCACGAGAATATATCCCCTTCCTCGGGTCTCAGTTTTCACCCTGGCCTGTAGTGAGGTTGACAGTGCAAGTTGTCCGTCTGGTGGATTCTCATTTGAAATCCCCTCTCCTTTCAGGGAGGTGAGATCAGGTGGTTAATGCTGTGAGAAAAGATATCTGAAGATGTCTTCACAAGGAAGAAAAATTGATACCTTTGTGTAAAATTTGAACTGGGTTTGTCTGACTGATAGCTGAATGAATACCATATCTTTTTTCCATGGGCTTTAAAAAGGATCATTAGAGCTGTCACCAACATCTGTGAATTCTGAAATGCTGTAGATAATTGTGGATCTATTTCACTGATTTATATCACTTCTACAAGTAAGACTATAGAATGTAATCTGCATTGCTCTCTTCACAGGAACTGGCTGCACTGAAGGAAGAAATTGTGTCTTTGAAGAAGAAAATAGGCGTCTTCCTAGATTTAACTCCTGTAATTATTTTTTTCTGCTGTTCTATTGTATTTGCTGTCAGATTAATTTTAATAGACTTAAGAATGTATAGGATATTGTTGTGATGGTTTCAGTGGACGGGTCGATGTCCTACAGGTCTACTAATGGTGTAAATGGAAGACTTTACTTAAACAGAAGACTATTTATTAATCAAGACAAGAAATCAAGTGTGCTTACCAGGCAAACTTTGTTCTAACAAAATGCATAGATTTGCTAGGTGAGCTCAGTATCAAGATGAATTAGCTAGAAATTAGACAAAGAAATGTGGAAGAAAATATAATTCCTTAGTATAACAATTTTTTTTAGACTTACCAATACATTAGCTTCAACAATTCTAAGGAAATAGTCAAATGTAGGCATTGTCCTCTAAACAAATACTCTAGCATGTGAGTACTGGCTGCTCCATCACTTTCTTTGATTTCTCTTGAAGGTGCTGGGTACTCAGTTCTCTGAAAACACAGGTTTCTCATTTAGGTGACTCAGTTGCAGTTTTGAAAGCCACTGTCTGTGTCTCTTTTCTTCATTTTACATTTTGGCTACTGTCACTCTTGGTCCCTGTGCTAGGAGTTACTGTCAGACTGCTGCGAGAAGCATCTCTTTTGAGATGAAAAGTAAAGGACTTTACTCTTCAAATTAGAATGCTTGTTACAAAAGACGTTCAGTTAAGGGTAATTTTGTGAACAGTTTTAGAGTGGTTTAAAGAAATCACGGGTAAACAAGACTTCAATCCATGAAACAGAAGGCCTTGGCTTTGTGATAGCTGTATGTCACCACTTGTGCTATTTGGGCCTACTAAACCCAGGTATTTTCAATCTCCTTTGGAAGATTGCCATTGCTTTTACAGATGAGTATTAAGGACTTTTCACTTTGTCATTCAGGGGAGAGGTAGCAAAAACTGGAGTGTGAATAGTTGAATGGGGTTTTTCAACTCCCCCCCCCCCCCATCTTGCTGTCCGTGGAGACAGGGAGAGCCCCAATGCCCCACTTCTGGTGCAGGCAGAAGGAGGGAGGAAAGTTTATTCTTGCAGTCTTGCTGTGTTTTGGAAAATTCATTCATGGATATGTTTAAAATCCAGTTCCTTGATAGGTAGGTTTGAAAAATTGCTAAAAATGGGGTTTTTTTAGACTTTAGGCCATACCAGACTTCTGAAAAATATGTGACTGCCCAAACAAACTGATTCTAGTCTTTTAATGTCAGTGCTTTTTGCATGTGAAGGGTGTACACAAAATGATTTTATTATCCCTGAATTCCCATCATTAGGCTCTTGCAGTGATGCAGGGACTCTGTGTTTCCAGCTGAAATATTGATTTTTATGTCATTTTCTCTCATTAGAATCCTTCCCTTGCACAAGTGAAGATTGAAGAAGCAAAACAAGAACTGGTAAGAGGTGTTTTTTTAATCTTTCACAGAGATTTAAATGAGTGCTGCCATTCCAAAACAAGCTATATATATTAATTGGTTGTGGATTTATCTACCCCGAATTGTAGTCTTAGTGATCTCTAGAGGGAAATTTTGGTCTGTTAAGGCAGAAACAGTGCATACTGGTAGGAGGAACTGGTGGAGGAATGATATCTAAGCTACAAGGCAGTTGGGCATAATGGTATCAGTGGGATTAACTATCTATATCCCTCTGGATTTAGTCTGCTTCACCTGTCAGAATGTTTATTCATTCAGCTGTTTTGCAGCTTCTTGGTCTCACAACCTTCCTTGCTGCTCCTGAACTCTCAAAGGGCTCTAGGGCCCATGTTTTATTTACCAGCTGCCTTGAAGACTGCAATGGGGACCTTCCCCTATAAAAAGTAATGCCCACTTCATCCATGCTTTTGTAATCTGCGGGTATGTTTGTTGGGAAACAGTCATATAAAGTAATGTAGCTTTCCAGACTGACCTGGGCCGAATTGGAGCATAAAACTTGTCTTTATTTCTTTGGGATACTATCTTCTTGCTCGTACATACAACATGAGGTATTTGGTGATAATCCTTAAAGCTGTGTTTAAAAAATCGCAGTTTGAGAGTAACTTGTACATTTTCAGATGACCACCTGGTAAGCGACTTATTTTTGATTCAGGAATACAAGTTCACCTTACTAGCCTGAGGCTTTTGTCAGTTCAGAATATGCACTTTTGGAGTGTACCTGTTCAGCTTTTTTTTTTTTTCAGCCCTTCGCTTGGCAATTTCTCTGTAGCTATCTATGGACATCACTGCTGTGTGCAGTAGTAAGACCCTCCAGTTCAATATTTGGATTAATCATTGCTAATACTATCTCAAGATTTAGTCATTGTAGATATGTTTGTCTAGCAAGAAAGTAAGAAAACTGTTTCACAGTTACTGAGTCCTCTTGGTTTTCTCTCTTGTTAGGAGGCCTTGGAGTCAGAGATCTCGAAGGAGGTTGACATGCTGACTCTTAATATGCCAGAGCCCAGAAAATTCCAATTCAACTGAAGTGGCCTGCATGGAAGATTATTTCCTTTCTATTGTCTATTTATTTGCACTAGTAAAATATTTTGAACTTCTTACTGTACTTCCACCGCTTTTTGCCTTACTCTTCTTCTTGTTGGATGGCACATTCGTGACCTTTCAGGAAGCACGCTCATTTTTTGGTGTTCACATAGCCTTGTATTTGTTAATGTCATCTGGTTTTCATAAAATAGCTCCCAAACTTACTGTTTTCTTTACTGTTTTGTACTAAAGCCAAAAATCTGAAAACCTGTGAATGGGGAAAAAACAAAATCTAGAAATAGTGGCAGCACCTAAGGACATCCAGCATGGACCAGGACCTGTTTGTACTAGGCAATGTCCAGACAAAGAGCTGTGGTGCTCTCACAATTTGTAACCACATATTTGCAATTAGGAGTTGTGAATATTATAGTAATGATTTAGCATGGTGTGCCTGTCCCCAGGAGCTATTACTTCACTGTAGAAATTGACTTCACTGATCTGCAGGGAGAGAGATTCTTTGTGTCCTCCCTTGAAGCAATAGGATCATGAGATCTGTATCTGATTATTCTTAGGGTCTGATTTCTAAGAAGCTGTAAGCTCAGACTGATAATGGGTGTCAGTGAAGTGCCTTCCTCACCTCATTTCTTTTACCTTGATGATGAAGAATTGAAGGATGTTCAGAGGCCAAGGCTCATGGGAATCTACTGCCTTGTCTTCCATATGCTGGAGGGAGGTGCTGTTTAATTTCGGGCTTTTAAATCAAGAAGTTTGGAAAGGGTTAGTTGCTTTAGTTTTGTGAGTTTCTGTGATTCTAGAAATCAAGATGGCAAGAGGGCGTAGAAAAACCCTTCTTTTGTACACTTTTGCTAAACTGGCAAAGGGGAAATAACCTCACAGGGAAGTGGTTGTAGTGCAGGGATGACTACAGGTATAGCTACTGCTTAAAAAAAAAAAAAACAACACACCAGAAGAAGGCAAGGGGGGTTGTCTGAATCTGGAAAGAGGAAGAGCATTATCTGATCTTTCCTTTGTGGAAGGGGAAGGAAGTTTTGGAAGGCATCAGAACACACCTGGGTAGACAGCAGAGAATGATTTAACAAGAAAGCCCCTTGTAAGACAGTGGAAGTCATGGCCTAATAATTAAGAAATCTTAATCACTGGAGGCTTTTAAGAGCAGATCAGAAAAGCTTTGCTTAAGTGTTTATAATGTGAGGGAGTGTTGATC
The DNA here is from genome assembly GCA_011057875.1 of Pterocles orientalis. Classification (NCBI taxonomy): domain Eukaryota; kingdom Metazoa; phylum Chordata; class Aves; order Pterocliformes; family Pteroclidae; genus Pterocles; species Pterocles orientalis. Next base: position 86,860 of record WKFP01014750.1, read on the forward strand.
ATGCTTTGGGATAGAAAGACGGATTAACTGGGCTTTGAGGATGCTACCAGCCCTGCTTTTCAATGCAAGCCTCAAGACTTACTCAGCTAATATTAGATGAAGGCCTTTTATCACATGTATAACCATGACTCAGGGTTGGGGAGGATTTTGTGGGACTGTGGCACTCAGCACCACTTGATCGTGTAATACTGCACCAGCTGTGAAACTTGGGGGTTGGTGTTCTCCCCCTGTGCCTGTAGGGCAGCTTCACCACTCCCTTGCCACTGCTATGTCACAGTGGGTGCTGTGCCCCCTTCACTGGCAAAGAGCCCAAAAATAGACTGTGGCAGGGCCAGACTCTGACTCCAGAGCTGTCCAAAGATAGCCAGCCACATGTTGCTTCCCAACATTGGAAATGCCAGGAGAAAAAAAAAATACCCAGCAGCTGCATTCAAGCTGTGTGCCACAGCTGAGCCATCTGCAGCACATGCAACATAAATCAGTGGCCAGTTGTTGGGTCTGACAGCTCAGCTTTTGATGGAAATGAGGAAAGTCAAATAAATGAGATTTATGCAGCCAGTGGACTGCTGGTAAGATTTCTCAGCTTTTTGGTTTCATGTTTGCATGGGCAAAACAGGAAAGATGTCCTTCCTTGCTGTTGGTGTTTTGGGGCGGTCCAGCTTTTCCAGCACAGGGGTGGGGTGGGATGCTAGCACAGGAATGCCAGACAGAGGTCCTTCTGTGACAGAAGCATGCCAGCCTGAGTGCTTGGCTGAGAAAATGTTTGATTTTTAAGCTTTACCCTCTGCCCTGGCAGCTGTGGAGTGTTTCCAAGGAGGTCACAGCGGGTGGTGAGGACCTGTGACTGCTTGGCTGTTGTACTTTATGAAATAATCAGCTGTGAATGACACAAATGCCTGGAGAGGCCTCTGCTGCTGCAGCCTCCCTTGAGATTACATCAGCTGCTCTGCTCCCTGATTTTTGGAGACACCCATCTATGAACACCTGCAAGCTGAGAGCAGTTGTGCTTGCTGGGATCTTTGTGTGGGGCTCACAAAGCTCCAAGGCAGCTGCCCACAGTGCAGGATGCTGCATGGCCACAGACCCCTCAGGTTTAAAGACAAAGTGCAAAAGATGTGTGTGCTTTACCATCATGTGCCCAATTCTTCCTCCTGGAAAATGTGAGGATCCAAATTCCACCTGAAAAAAAAAAAAAAGGGATTAAAATTATGCACTATACATGAAATACAGTGGTCGACCTCAAGTGTAAACTTGTACGCATTTTACCCCAAAGTGATATGATGTTCTAATCAGGCCAATATGCAAAATAATTGTTTTAGGAAAAAAAGAATCATAAGTAGCTATGTGATAGGGATTAATTTAAAACATTTAGGTACTAAAACCAGAATAATAAAATGATAGAGAAATGCAAAATCCATGAGGCAAATTTAAAGCTACTGAGCTGAAATATGTATCTATTTACTCAAAATGCATTGGATAAAAAAATACGGATGAAATCTCTTTTGAGTATTTATTTCTGCTAGTATTACAGAAATACTCCATTTGTTGCAAACATTTCATTCTGACTGCTTTTCAATCTTTGACAGAAAGTATTCAATTTTTTTTTCATTCAGATCAATCCTTTAGTAGATATAGAATATTGCTATGATAATTAAATACAATTTAAAAAAAATACTTTAAAAATAAATCTTGAAATGAAAATGTAACCACCTTATACTGTTCCCAGTAAAACACTCCAAATATTCTTTTGATACTCAATTCTAGTTTGGGTGCTTATAAGCAAAGTGTGATATGTCAAATTGTAAGTGTACTTAAGATTTTTTTTTTTAATTTCATCTAGTACTGAATAGGTCTTACAGGTCTGGGAAAGATTTTGTATTTCTGAGCTATTATTTGAATTTTTAACTACAAGGTCAGCAGTGAAACAACAATAATCCTGGTCCGTGTGGCCTTGCGTGCTGCAGGAAATCCTTCAGTTTATCTCTGAGTATGCAGCTGCTGCTAGTAACTTCAAGTAGCTTTAGACACATTTTTCATTTTCTTATACACTCAAAAAAATTCAGTTCCGGGCTGGAAGGATTTCTGCTTCTCCAATACAGAAATATTTCCTCTGCAAAAAACTAAGAGGAGGCTTTACCAATAAGTTTAAAGTAAAAATCTGCGGTTCCTTCTCTCTTCACTGGGTACCACCTACGTGGGAGGATACAGCGCTGCCTCCATCTGCCTTGAAGCCATTCAGCATTACACTGTTCTTCCTGAACCATGTAATCTCCGGTAAAAAAAAAAAAAAACAAAACAAAAAAAACAACTCAGAAACTACAACCTAATCTAATAAATGCTTCCTCTAGCTTCTTGCTAAATATGTTCTTAATGCTAATTAAGCACAGCTGCTTAATTAGGCAATATTGGCTGGTAAAACCTAACAGCAAGGAAAGATTTTAGCTCTCTGCTTTCTCCAGGGGATGTGGGCTGTAGCTCGGGGGTGGGTGAGCCCCTCAGTCACCCACCTTTCCTGTGGTCCCCACTTGGACACTGCTGGTGGCTGCGGAGGAGCCTGGGTGACCTTGTGAAGGAGTGGGAGAGCAGTGAGGGGACGACTTGGCCACATTTCTGCAGCACATTTGTGATTTCAGATGCTTGGCAGCCTGCAGCCCAGCTTGGAAAATGGGCGTTGTTTAAATGTTACTCAGAAGGTGAAGTTTCTATATATTATTTCTGCAGAGGATGTTTAGTCGTTAGCCTATGGATACCGCTGTCGGATCCATGAGGATGAGCTCTTGAAAGGTTATTCTCCCAGTCTGGAGCTGGAGGGAAACTTTTGGCTTAGGGCTGGTTGCAAAATGGAAGTAAAGATGAAGTAGTTTTGGGTGAGGGAAGCCACTGGAACCCCTTCCAAGCCAAAGTGCTTTCACAACCAGCTTTTACTTTGACATGGGAGTGTGGCTTGGGGTTGCTCCTGCTGTCTGCTCTGGCACTGAGCTAATTTCCTCCCATTGTCTTTGGAGAAGCGCAAAGTGCTGCAGAGGAGAGGTGGCAGTGGTGGTGACAGCCCCCTGGAAGCACAGGCTGCACCGCCAGGCCCCTCTGCAGCTGAAGGATCCTCCGCTGCTCCCTTCTGCAGTGATCCTTTCTAGAGATGTCCCACCGAGACTCACATTTCTCAACCACATTTCTTCGTGGCGGAGAAGTTCTTATCGCTTCCTCGTGGAGGTAACTAATGCTGAAATCATCTCACTCTTGGCAGAGGCGGTCAAAGTGATAAAACGGAGCCAAAGGAGTGTCGAAGAGGCACTGGCCTGTACTCCCTAAATTCCTGGAGCTGCCACCACCTCTTGCCTTTCCTCCTCCCTTTCCTAATCTTTCAGCCCATCTTCCTAAAAATTCAGAATGAGTCCCCTGGTATTTCTCTTAATCTGGCATTTAAAATCTCAGGCAATAAAGCTTTCAGCACTTCCCTAAGGGAGACAATTTTCCAGCCTACGGTTCTCCATTCAAAAGCTTTCCACCCTGATTCTCAGCTTAAACATGCCCTTCCTTAATTCCTCCCCATTTAAATCATTAAGGTATCATCACCAGTCTTCTCCCTTCATGCCACTGACTTCATTCAAATATTTACAGATCACTAATGTCTCCCTGCTTAGTTTACTAATTCTGTTGTACCTATGACAGTCAGAATTCCTTTTTTTTTTCTTTCGTAATGCCTCCAAGCTGCCAATTCTTTCCATCGTGGCTCTTTGAGCTCCTTGAGCTCCTTTCTATTTATCGCTCTTATTGTAAACCCAAAGCAGATGCTCACCACCCTCGCCTGTGTTGTTATGCTTTTCTGTACGCTGTCCAAAACAGCACTGTCTGTTCCTCGCTGCCGTGTCCTAATGCCTGTGCAACAGCCTGCCCTCCTCCAGGTGTCCTTCAGGAGTCGTGCCTCCAAAACACATCCTTCCCTTTAAATACAGATTCTGGATTATTTCCCTGAGAAGTAGCCAGTTGGGTTGTGGAGGCTGATTTTAGGAAATCAGCACAGACTCTGGATTAGAGCCCCCAACAGCCCCACGCAGGGCAGGTTTTATCTTTTCTTAAGCATGGATTTTGTTAGCATCCTGCTTTTTCCCTCTTATGCTGACACTGCCAATATTGGATGCACCGAGGCTGGTGCTCTTGCAAAGTAAGTTCATATGTTTGATGAGAAATATCTTGCAAAGTACTGTTTTAAAAGAGAATAATGAATTCCTGAATACACAGCTCTACTTCTGCCTGAATCTCTCTCTTATTCTGTATTTCTCCTCAACGTGATAAATTCTTCCGAGGTACTATGTGATACCTGTTTCTGTTTCCCAAGTCCACCTATGGGACTTGGATGGTGTTGGGGGTAGATGCACACACACGTTTCTATATTATCAACCCTGTTAACTGATTCTGTGCCATGAAGGGTGGCCGTGGAAGAGACGGATCCTCCACAGGTGTCTCTGCTGTATGATGCGTTGTGTAGCATTTCAATTTTCCATCTGTTTGTGGGCTCTGATCAAGACTCAGGGACTCCGCTGGCATGATTCCTGACGCACGTTTTCAAACTGCAGAGCGCTGCCTACAACGTACTGTGCAGTTGTGCGGCGTACCTACCCCGGGGCTGCAAAGCCGAGTACTCTGATTAAGAAACATCAGATCAACCCTCGATGCACGCGCTGTAATGTCACCCTAATTGCACACCGCCCAGCCCCCAGGTCTGGGATCTCGGGGAGCGCAGAGGCAGCACCAGCACCGCCAGTGTCGGAGGGAGGGAGAACCAAGAGCCTGCTGAGAGGCGTTTGTGGCGCTGGGCTCCTGCGGCCCTCCTCATCGCACTGGGGGGGAAACATTTCTTCCTTCTCATTTCCTGCTCTCCTTCTGCTTCCTCCTCTGCTCTTTTCCTCCAGCCGCCCTGCTTGGTCTCCACGCTTCTGACTCGCCGCTGGGAAACCCAACCGAGCGCTTTCCCTCCTGCCTGATGTACCAGCCTCAGGGCCCGCCACCCTCCCCTCACGCCGTGTCACCCACCGCCTGTCCCTCAGCGCGGCCTGCCCGCCGCCATGTCCACTAGGCAGCCTGGCCGACGCCACCTGTGTCCCCTCAGGCCTGGGGCTGCCCAGGGAAGCTCTAGGGGGGGCCTCTCCCGCGGGTTTTACCGGGGACAGGCGTGTGCGTGTCACACGGGGGGCGCCACACCCCCTCACCTGGTGCCCGCCATCCCGCCGCTCCCTCCAGAGCGAGAGGAGAGTGGGGGGGGGGGCAGCCGGCAGTGGTGGTCCCGCCCCCTGCGCTGCTCTCCACCGCGGGGTGGCGCTAAGGGGCGCGGCGGGCGCTCTGCGCGGCTCTCGGCTGCTCCGGCGGCGGAGGGAGGAAGTGACGCCGCTCAACGGAGCCCCGCGGCCTCCGGTGACATTTTCTCTGGCGTCGGGGGCGCGGAGCGGCGGCAGAAGCAGCAGCAGCAGCAGCAGCGGGGGTGCGGCGGCGGCTGAGAGACCCGGCTCCTCCCGTCCGCCCATGCCCCAGCTGCTGCCCCCCGAGGGGGAGGCCAGGAGGGGCCCTGCGTCGTGCAGGTGAGTGGAGCCGCCGCGGCCCGGGACTCGCCCCGGTGGGCGCTCCGGTGGGGCCGGGCCCCCTCCCCGCGAGGGCACCGGGCGGGCGGCGGAACCGCGGCCGTTAGCGCCGCTGTGCGTGGGCGGGAGGCCGCGGGGAGCTCTGGGGAGGGGGGCGGGCAGCGGCCTCGTCCCCCGCTTCCCCCGGTGGCCCGGAGCGGGCGGGCACGACCCCGGGGGCCTGGTCCCCCCTCCAGGGCCGGGAATGGCGGCCCGTGCCCGTGCTGGGCGTCCTGCGCCCCGCGGGCTGAGGGGTCTCGGGTGCCCGGCGGGGGGTTTTCAGCGCTGACCGGCTCAGTGAGGGGTGACCTCCATCGCGGGGCCCGAAATGCAGGATTTCAACCGACCCGCTGTTTTGTTTTTTGTTTGTTTGGGGGGGTTTGTTTGTTTGTTTTTGTCCTAACCTTGCCCCGGTGAGAGCTTTGCCACAGCTCTGGGCACTTTGTGTTTCATTGGACTTCTGTAAGGTGTTGGGGGATTATATGAGCTTCCTGGAGAAAACAAAACAAAACAAAACAGCGCTCTGGTGTGCTCTAGTTTTACACTTCTCTGGTTTTCTTGCTGCTTCGTTTCCCTTGGATGAGGTGGGAGTCTCTGTTTTCTGTAGGGAAGAAGTTCAAGCTGTGGATTGCCTATCTAGCCTGAGTTCCCCTTGAGCTCCTGACACCTAATGGGCTGCAGATGCAGCTTCCAGTGACACAGCCATCCGAGGAGGATGTAAAATTTAACTGTGCTGCTTGTTCTTTTTGAAAAGGAAAAAAGGCAGGCTGAGCAGACTTGTTATATTTTGACTACTTCCCCAGTTTCAGTGCTGTAACTTTCTATGGATTGAGGTCTTTGGACAACTGCTTAAAAGGCAAGTTTTTGAAATACTTGAGGGGTTTTTTTAGGTTTGTACTGTATAGTTGGTAGGGAGAGCTTCCTCCTTTGCTAAGTAGCATCTACTTGTATTTATATTTTATTTTGTTAGTAGTGGAACAATGCTGCTTGTATTGAAGTTTGCATGTACCTTTGTGAAACCATAGATGTAATAACTTAGTTAAACTAGGTCTTGGTTGTAACTTTAAACCAGCACAAAGTATCGAAGAGCATTTCTAAGGCTGGAAAAAAACCCGTGTGTAGAGATGCTGTAGCATAAGTCGGTTCTGTTTGGTATTGGTTTTTTTCATTGGCAAGTAATTCTAGCTTTAAAAAATGAATGAGTAGTAAGACTTCGAACCCTTGGGCATCTCTTTAAAAATGTAACATTTCTCTTAATCCCTCCCCAATACGTGTTATTTGGTTTTAGGTCTTCCCTGCTACTTGTGGAGCAGAAGACTAGATAATAGTTTCATTTACAGGCAAGTGCTACCCTACTTCCAGTTTTCAAGCTAAAATTTTAAGTACAAACAATAATAGCTCTCCCCTTAGAACACCAAACAAATATTAAATGTAAAATGTTTCTCTTAAAGTGTTGCTTAGGTCTATTAAAAAACTTAATGTTTGACCTTGAGGTGGAAACTGGGTACCATACTGTTTTGTGGTTCTCCTGCCCTAATTAACACCTGTAATTGCTGTTCCTGCGATACAAGAGCTGAAAGTCAGGCGGTCACAACACAGTGCAGCTTCCCCCGTGGCCCTGGAGTAGGGAAACGTTGCCTTTGCGGAGCGTCGGTTTGTAACAAGCTCTAAGGAGAACAGTAAGTTGCTTGTCAAGCAGTTGCTTAAACCCAAACGTTCTTCCCCCACAAGTACAGGAGTGATATAAAAGCAGTGAGATGCACTGCAGAGAACTCAGCTGTCCAATAGCAATCACTTTTAAGCATCATTTTCTGAGTTCTTCTTGCCTCTAGTGATCTAGAGGCATCTGATGCTGACAAAAGACGCTCCAAAGGAGGTGGTTACGTAGCTACTAAAAGCTAATAAAATATTGCTTTCTGTGCTTCTGGCATACCAGTGATACTGGTGTTTTGTCTAGGGGATTAGGAGGAAGGACAGTGGGAGTGATGGGAGGTAGTACGTGAGTTTGGGCAGCTGGTATTTATGCTCGAGTGTGAAGATAACAGTTCTGAGTCATTTTTAAACACTTGAATTTTTAATTATAATGTGTCGACTATTTCTGTTTGCTCTTCAGCCTAATTGCTAGTTGGCATCCTGAAGAGGCACAATGAGAAATTCCTGAGAAATCAGGAAGAGAAAAGGGCTGCGGTCTTACACACTCACGAGTATGATGTGTATGGCAGTACACATGCTTGCTCTGCCCAAAGGCAGGTGCCCAAAGGCTGCCTGCTTCATAGACATCAAAGCACACAAACAAGTTGGGAAATGAGTGGATACATTAAACTGGGTCCTGCGGAGGGAGGGGAAAAGGGAAGGAACCTGCAGCCAAACGCAAGGCAGTTGAGAACAGTCGATACAGAGCCGTCCCAGCACACAAACCGAGTGCTGCTCTAACTGATAAAAGACAGGTAGGAAGGATGTTTGTGCATGTTTGACAAATGGGTAGATCACACTGGCAGCTGACAGTGTGGAGGAGGTGGGGATTAATGAGGTAAGATGAGATTGTATGAACAGAGAGTAAACACAGAGAATCCTGAGGGGCTTTGAACACTAAGCATTAGGGAGATAAATTGGTGTGACTTGATCAGAGTAGCAAGAAATAATTGCCTTGGTTGTCCTGACCTGCTCCCCCTCCCCATCTCCTTGCTGCATATTTACCTTTCCAGTGCAGGCTGCTTTGCCTTGCCTTGATTTTTGCACTTGCTTTGCTATCTCTTGTATATCATCATGTCAACTCCCTGCTCCACCAGTGATATGTGGTCATCTATGACCCACCTGTAAATCAACATCTCCCTTAAACATCTCTTAATGAGGTGGGAGGCTCTGTGTACCATGCTGTGAAAGTGTTTGCAGCTCTCTGGTTACCCTCTGACTGAAACATCCCCACTAGATCCCCACTTTCCAAAGTAAAACTTTGGAAACTTTTCAAGTAAGTAAATGGTTTCAAGCAATCTGTGTTCCGTTTTCTATCACATTTCCATGTTAGTGTGTTGCTGGTACTTTTTGACAGAATTGGGTCTATGGTCAATCTCAGCTTCTTTGTTTTTATCTGCAGTTGACTAAATGACTTACAAAACTGTAAACATTGACAGAAACTGAGCAGCTGATTTAATAACACATTTACTAGATCAGAGTGAAAGATTTAAATACCATAGTTGCAAGTGTATAACTCGCACCTCAGATCAAGCGCTCTGGAAAAGAAGTACCAAAACTTCAAAATCCTTGCCAGCTTGAGCATTGTTGGTGGCAATGGGGAACCAGAAATTAAGTGGCAGTGGGAGAGAGGGCCAGGCACAGTGCTGGTAAGAGCTCTGGGATAATGTGTGGCACACAGTGCGTGTTAAAGCTCCAAGACGACCTGAGGCTTATGTGGCAAGGAAACCAGTTTTGTCTCAGTTTTCTGGTACGTGAATCGAAGTTCAGCAGAGAACTGATGCTCGTGCCTTTGACTTTTAACACTGTAACTCAAGAGCAGTTGAACTGTTATGACAGAGGAATTTGTGGCAGCAAATATTGTTGCGGGGAACTTAGTATGATTTTTGTGGTGATTTGTCTTGTCTTTCTGTTGTGTCTTTGTTGCAGGTTTTTAATGCGTGATGCAGTTCTGAGTCTGCGACTTGAGGTCTAGAATAGAGTAACTTCTACAGAAGTGCAATTCTGAGCAAAAAGAAAATTGGATTAAAGAGACTGTAAATGAAAGTGTGCATATAATATAAATATTAGCTTCTGCAGGTGCCTTATCATAACAGAGTACATCTCTGAGCTAGGCTGGAGTGACTGATACCTTGTCACTTATTCAGCGTTACTGCTAAGGGTTAGAATTTAAATTTGTGGTTGCCCGTTCCCACTTGTTAGTGTTCCCTCTTTGCCTGTCTGATCAGCATGAATAGAGCCTGCACAGTAGAGTAGTTTCTCCACAGATACGACTTAACTTTCTGCAGTTCAGGCACACGTTGGTTACTTGCTCAGGACTGAAAATGAGATGCGGCTCAGGCGCTGAGGCGTTGCCATTACACCATTGCAGATGCATTACTGAACGCACAGGGAGGTCAAGTAACATGCCTGTGGTCGTGTGGTGAGTCACCTTTAGATTTGGAATGATCTGACCTGTTATCCTTTTCTATTTAAGACAGTATTTAGGGGTTTATATCAATTTGACCGTGTAGTCTGTCTCTTGGATGCTCAGAAATGGGTTTAAGTAGCAGCATAGCATACAGGTTTCAGCCATATCAAACCTCATATTTAGTCTCCAAGAAGACAGTTTAAAAGCTGTTAGGACTCAATCTGGCAGCGATTTTGAACATAAGCAGAACAGGTGGTCACTTTTAAATTAAATGTAAGTATTTAACACTCTTCCAAGCTAGCAGTTTTGTTTCCGTATATTTGAATCATGGATTTGTCTTTATCGTGAGGCTTCTGCAGCATCCCGCACGATGTTCTTCTGCTTTGATGCTTCAAAATTTCCTGGAAATGAGCAGGAGGAGCCAGACCATGATTGGATAAGTGTTCTTCTTGCTCCATTTCTGCTCTATTGTCGTGTTTCACAGTGCTTGGTCATTAGTCTATCAAGACGTATTTTTGGAGAAGGCAGGTTTCACTTCCATTCATCCAAAAATGGGTAGAGAGCGAGTGACTCACAGTAGCAGAGTTGGGAATAACTGAGAGCCAGACTTAGTAATACCAGCAGTCTGTGTGATGATGCAGTTATTACCATTTCAGTAATTTGTTTTTCATTGGAAATATTACATTCCCATGGTACCAGTTTGAGCTGGCACTGTATGCTCCAGTAGTATCGTCAGACTTTCTGAAATAAAAAGCAGCAACTTAACATGATCACCAGGTGAGGTAAGACAGTCCTGTTCTCTGGTACTGTGACTTTCTCATCAGCCGGTAACATCCCTACTCCTCACCTTCCTCTCCCAGTTCTTGTTCTCTGGGAATGCCAACTCTTACTAGAGAGAAATCTCCTAGTAACATGGTAAAAGCAAAATTTTAGGGGAAAAAAAGTGATAAAAAGGAGGTTAGGAAGCTCTCTGCTAATTCTGTGTAATGCAATGTAAGATAAGTGGGTTTTAAAGGCATGTTTAATAAGATGTCTTTTGGAAATATAGTTGTCACTATGGGAAGGAGTGGGCTTGTAGGTAGTAGTGCCTCACCGATAAATGCAATTGAGTTGTTAATAGCTACAGTTCTTACAGAGCTGTTGCTACCTTTCCACCAGCACTACACTGACTCTGTGAGGGGTCAGAAAAAAGACATCTTTGAGTATGGTTTTTAAAAAGTCTTCAAGGTGAAGTTTTATTTTTCCATGGTTCCAGTTACTGATACTAATGAGCTATCCTGAAGGCAATTCACAGGCTTTGGATTCCATGCTTGATCAACAGCCTTTTCTGCTTGCTGTAAGAAAGAAAATACAGAAATTGTTGAATACTGTGAAACTAAGGTAGAGAAACTTTGTATCTTACCACAGCTAATTACCGAGGGCTTATGACCTTGCTTAGCTCAATTTAAGTTGCTTTGATAACAGACACTTGATTTCCCTTTTTTGTTTTACAAGATAAAATGTTTTTTTCTACTTCTTAACACCTGTAGTGGATGTATAAGATTCTGTTGAATTAACAGAATGGGGTTGAACTAATACTCAAGACTTGATGCTATTTTTTTTCCCACCTCCTCTTTGATGGGGTATTTGTATATGTAGTTTGTCTCCTGTTGCTAACTATTCATTTTATTCTTAAGAAAGCTCTGCTAGCAGAGCCTCTTTTTCCTAGATCAAGAACAATAATGCAACAAATAATTTTGGGGTAAATAGTCCTTTTATTTAAAGGTAAGTTAGTTTTGGGGGATTTTTTTTTCTCCTGTCAGTACTTGCGTGGTACTGATGAAAACTGCCTTTTAATTTTATTTTGCTCTTTTTTTTTATAGCTGGTAACTTGCTATCCTCTTATATGCTGTTACGTAATTTCTGTAGTCAAATATATGCAAAGTCTTCTGTATGTTGTGGGAAAGAGGTGTCTGTTTCCTGGTCTGTCTGTTATCCTCTTGAAGTGGAGGTCAAATTTCTTCACCTCTGCCACCTGGGAGTAAATGCTGCAGGAAGTATTGGATGGTAAAACCCTTGTTAGAGGCGTTATTCATAACGCACACGTAACTGGCTTTTGACCCAGTCGGTTCTGTTTAAATACTCAAAGTAGCATTTGTTCAGTTGTAGAACTAACCTGTGGATACCTCATACTATCTTTTAATCTCTTATTTGTCAAAAGCTCGTTCTAAATTAACCCTCTCCTGCACTGTCCTTTTTCTTTATTGGGCTTCATTCTCGTTCCATAACAAACCGTCTCACAGTCCCGCTAATTCTGCCCCTGTCCACAGGTGTTTATGGCTGTGGCATCCTATAAGAATGTTTTTTGTTGCAGTAATTTCTTAGGAAAGCTCAACTAAGAAGGAGAGTGTTAGGATTTGTGACAGTACAGACTCAAAGTTTAGCTCTCGTGAGTTAGCTGTGCTCTTGGGTATGGTTCAGTGGCATGGGAGAGCTTTCTTGGTGAGAAGGTTGTTTCCAGTGAAGTTCTACCTGTTGATTACTGAGCCCTAATTAGGTGAGGGCAGGTCAGTGTCATCCTTCGCTTGGAGCACTTTGGACGTGTAAAGACTGTGGTATTGATTGGTAGTCGGCTGGTGGATGCTGAAATCAACTGGCACCTCTTACTACTGGTCAAAAAATGGTCAAGGGTTTGGTGTCAAGAACAGCCCAACAACAGTTGGTTATCTTACATAGGTTTTCATAATTTGAATGCAATGTGACTTTGCCTTTAGTGTATTGACACCGTTTATTTTTCAGTCATATACCTACTGCAAATTCATGTTACGATATTTAGATTTTATGCTACTAGCTTAATAATTAAAAAAACCCAAATTAATAATATTAGTGGCTTGGGGGTAAGAAAATGACTGGAGATCAGGTTTTGGCTTACAGTTCCTCTCCAGCCTTTCTGTAGAATTTGGGCATGTCACCTGATCTTTCTTCTTCAATTGGCCAGATTATAAAATGAATGTGTTGCTGCCCTGTGCCAGGAAGATACTGGCTTAAGGCAAAGACATGGCACTTTGTTGACTACTTTGTTGAATTAAAGTATTTGAAGCTTTAAGGTACCTGGGGGGCAGTTTTGTTTATTTCCTGTGTCAAAGATGTGTAAAAAGGTCTGATCATAAAATACGTACAAACTGTAGAGTTACTTAATATCTCTTAGCTCATCTTTGTTAAATGACTGTCACAAATCCATACTGCTTCCCGTTCAGTGGCTTGAGCTTTTAGGTAGCTGTAAGGGATGGGGAGATGCTGCATGAGCTGCAGAAGTGCCTGCAAGACAGCCTGGGTTGTAGGCAGGCAGCACTGTTAGGGGAAAGGAACGTTACCCAGAACTTGACAAAACACCTCTCTTATCTGCTGAGAGTATCTGCCCTTCTGACGGCAAGGGCTGTGCAATTTTGGAGTGGTGTTTTGCAAGACGAGGTGAACAGGTCCCATGCTCTCCCTTGTTCCAGGCCTGCTGCTGCTGTTGTCTGTTGTGCAAGATGCTCACCTCCCTCTCCTTCTGGACCCCGACTCTCATCTCATTCAGCCAACTAGCCCCATGAAGTGGTGCACAGCTTTCCTCTGGGAAGCTGAATTACAAAAGAACTTGATTTTTTGCAGGAGATGGGCACAAGCCCTTCTTGAATGAATACTGCAGTACTGAGACGATTTTGCTGCTTCCAAGTTACACTGCAGTTGTTCTGATCTGCCAGTTTGGAGCTATTAGCGGGTAACGCAATGTGTGATTACTTTCAGGATATGTTCTTAATAGAGAGAAAATCAGTGCTCTGAAGATTAGGATTAATTTGTTACTGTTACTCCCAAGAAATTTAAAATGTGGCTTTTCTGTGAGCATTACTTTATTGACCATGGTAGAATGATAGACCAACATTGTGGAAAAAGATGGTACATCCGTATGACTGTGCTCTGTATGGTGATCTTCTGCAAGCTGATATATGGCAGAGAGAAAAAGAAATAAAGCATGGCTATCCTAGCATTAATTAGTGACACTACTTAGGGTGAAAGAATAACAGTGAATCGCTTAAATTTTTAGGAACAGGTAGTAATAAAAATATGCCCCCTCTAATTTTTAGAGTAGAGGACATTGGAGACTTTAAATTGCGGTGCACTTGAGAGAAGTGATTTGGCTGTGAGGAAAAAAATGAGATTTTTAGAAGACTAAGTGCAGCCAACCCTGTGTGCCTTTATCTGTATGATAATGAATTTATTTTTACAAGGACTGTGATTTTTTCTGTGGGATTCCAGTGCAGCTGGTGAGTGTTTCTGGAAGCCTGTGTGCAGGCTTGTGAACTAACCCACAGCTGGTAGTTACCTTTTATTTAGAAGAGGCAGAATGTGCGTTGAGCATTACAATGCAAAAACCTGTATTTAAGTGTAAAGTCTTGCTTTTTATTTAGGATGAAAAATGTTCCTTTTCAAGGTCGCAAAGGGTGCTCTGCTTGTAATTTTTACACAGTCTTGGATAATTTGTATATGCAGCCTGTTGAGCACTCAGCAGGAGCAGTTTATTTTTAACCTTCGTTTGTTTATGCAAAACCGGTTGAAACACAACATTAGTTTAATCCTTTCTTCTTTTGTTTCACATCTCAATTCTCTTACCAGGCTCCTATTCTTTCGGATTGCTACCAGGCCTGATTTGTGAATCATCTGATAAAAGAGCCAGCTCCACGCCCAGCAATGTGCCTTAGGTAGAATTGTGTGCCAGTGAGTCAGCTTTAGGGCAGCATTTTCAAAAGGAACACTATATAAATTACACAGTATCCATGTGGGGGTGGCTTAGTGTTATGAAAAATCTGCTCTCGAGCATTGTGCACACACATCCACACAAAGCTGAGTCAACCGTCTTGAGTTAAATTGAGTGCTGCTCACACTTCTGTAGTTTTAAGTGCATGAGGATGTGTGACACGTAGAAGAAAATGAAAAAGAATGTATGGTATCTTGAGGAGGAGATTAACAAGTCCAAAAAACAGCAGTTGGGAAGTGCAGAAGATTCTGCATAGAATCACAGTGTCACAGAAAGGTTTGGGTTGGAAAGGACCTTCAAGATTGTCTGGGACAGGGACAGGGGCCATGGGCCGGGACACCTCCCACTAGCCCACATTGCTCAAAGCTTCGTCCAGCCTGGCCTTGAAGTTTGTTTGGATGTTTTTTGTGATAGAGGTCTAATTATTTGGATTGATTAGCTTTTAGTTACTTAGACATTTTGGTGTTGGTCATGTCTGTATATGTTATTCATACCAGCATGTCACTGCTGAGTTTGGGGAATTAAGCATGTTGGCTCTTAATGGAAAAGAAGATGATTTGAGTAGAAAAAAATCATGACCAGCTTGCAGATACACCTGCAGTGGTTTTTTGGTGAAGCTTTGGAAGTGGTTAGAGTCATTTCAGTCTTCAGAGGGATGTATCTCTCTGTCAGAAGAGGACATAACTTTGGTCTTCGCCAAAAGTTTCTCCTGTATTAGAAAGTGTACTTCTGCATTACTGTCAACTCTTCAGTACCCAGATCATGGGCTACTCCTGTCCTTTCTCAGCCCTCCATCCTTAGACACTTAGTCTGTTAATTGATTGAGTTCTTGATGGGCTTGCCTGAGTGTTTCAGTTAAAAATAAAAAGGTCAACTATTTTACATAATAGATTAGCCACAGTTGTATACATTTGTCATTACCTCTCCCGCACCTCTGATTTATTCCATCTCTGCTCAGTTATGTTCGGTAAATGTAGGATAATGTAATCCACTGGTGACGGAAAGGATTGTTCATGTTAGTATTGAAGCGGAGAAACTCCACAACTCGTGAAAGTTGTAAAGTAGGTATGTAGTTTATTCAGCGCTGAGGCGCATGGGGGATAGCTCCACCAAAGACATGCGCGCCTTTTCGCAAAACCTATCCCTCTATTTATTCCCCAAAGTGTTGCATATGCATTAAGTTTCATAATCTATTCATTCATATTAATTACCTAGCCCCGCCCAGCCCTGCTTTGTATTATAATTAGCTAAAGAGTCCTTCTGCGCCTGCGTAGTGCTCCCTGGTGGTCGTCCGGTGGTCGACAGGATGAAGTAAATGAGTCTTCATCGGAGTTGAACTTCTCACCTCCTGGTCTCTTGGTCTCAGTCCAAAGAACCAGGATGCTGCCCAGCTTGTTTGGGGCCTGCTTGAGGCCCGAGCAGCCCTCCCTATCTCCGTGGCCTTGCAGGTGTTTATTCTCTCGTCTCGTTTGGGTTAGCAGATCCTCCCCTTATCATCACAGCTTTGATCCTCTCATCCTGTCTTCGCAAGCACGGCAAACGTTAATCATATATTGTCCCAACAGCTATTCTGAATAGAGTTATTCTCTGAACCCTTGTTAAATTTAAAAACCCCTGTCTCAGTATGAGCTGCTATATTCTTTAGTTCTGTATAAATACGAAACCATATTCAGATTTAGATGAAAATACTGACTTCTGTAGGGTAGCACACTCTCTGGAACGATCTCTGTAGTTAGCTGTGTGTTCTGAACAAGTAACACCTACACAGCAGTGCAGTTTAACTTTTCATTTACCTAGTCAGGGAGGCTTAAGGAACATACTTATACCTTGTTGAGCTAGGTTGTTCAAACTATTCTCTTTCAGTGCTGAAATGGCATTAAAAGACAGTCTCCTGCTAGATATTTTTTCAATTTAAACAGCTGCTAGAACTGGCGTAAGAAGGTGATACAGTTGTAAGCAGTGAGAAGTAGTGGTCTGTTGGATTCAGAAAAAGAGGAAATGTGTCAGTAAGAAACTAAAGTGAATTCTAACAGCAAACTGTTGTGAAAAACTTAGTACTTCTGAAGAAAGAATCTGTCATATCTACAGCTGTTGAGAAAAAGAGCTGGTTTGCTTTATACAAGCTAGGCATTATTTATCATAAGTCAGTTCAATAATAACTAAAATTATAATGTATGATTAAGGTAAGGTTACAATGGTTTTTAGTGAGTATTTCAGGCCTTCGCGTTTGTTTGTGCAACTCTCATTTGCTTCTGGTATGCAGGATTTACAATTATAAAGAACATTTACTGAGATCAAACCAAGCAAAAATATGATGAAGGATGTATGAGTGGCCAGTTATTGATTGACAGAGGGCATGCATGCCATCTTTGATAAAACTCTGTGCAGTAGTGTGTTACTTAATACTATACATTCCATTATAGTTGTCCTTTAGGAAGTTAACTAACGCCGCTGCTTGAATACAATTTTTTGCTTTTTAATAACTTATCTTCAAAAATCTCTTCTTAGAGCTAACAGTTCTGTGAAAGAGACACTTGGTACTCTCTCCTTTGTCTAGTTGGAACCTGTGAGTTCAAAGTATGATGAGACCAGGTAGTTTTTAATCAGATTTTTTTTTTTTCTTCTTTTAAAGGGATGGTTTGTTGCTTTCCTTCCCTCATCTTCCTGCCAGCTCTCGCAGAAAATTTATCTTATTTGTTTTGTTTTCTGCTGGCTTTGTGAAGTGACTCTACCCAAGAAAGGATGAAAATGTTTCCCAGGTAAAGGCCCAGTTAGGTGTTTAATGGCTTTTACACATAGGTTTGTTCTTTCTGTGGCTGGAGAAATAAAATAATTCCTATTGGAAAAATATAGCACAGAAGTTTTTACAGAATTGCCTTTTAAAATCATCAGTGCAGTATTTGTGCATCAGAAAAGGGAGAATGAAGTTTCTGAGCAATGTCTAATTAACTATCCATCTGTGTGCATAAGCATCACAGCTTATTTTTCAGTGATATGTTCTCATTTAAGTAAGAAACTGGTCTTTCTGTAGCATCACCTCACCTTGAGATTACCTTTTCTGGTGCTATTCCTGGAAAAGTGAGTGAGTGGCAAGAAAGGAATGGATGTTTTTCGCTATAGTCTCTTCTGCTCTCTGATCTATACCTTTTTCAAGTAGAACTGAATCAAGATGATTTTTCTTTCTTTGAGACAAGGCTTTCCTTAGCATAGATATTTTCCCCTGAACTGTCTGTGTTCTTCCCTGCAGCAAAGTCTGTTTGATTCATGTCAGACTTTTCCACTGAGATAAATATCAAGTTCTTTTTTACAGATGTACTAACATAAGAATTGTTGACTTTTTAAATACCCAGTTCAAGGGACCTGGAGAGTGCAAACCTCATCACAGCAAGTATTTTTTCCACACATACAGAAACACATATCAATGCTGACCAAATATACTTTTGTGTAGTTACTAGTCCCTATGCTACATTCTCACTCAAAATATAATTCACTGATCCCTGGATGCGGGATCAAACCAGCGTGGTTTTAGTAGTTAAAGCAAGATCCTGCTTAATAACAAAAAAATGGTAGGTCATTGGATAGAGTGTTAGCCAGGTGCTACTGTGTAAATGAAACTTTTTTTTTTTCTTGGCTGATAGGCCAGAGAGTTGGAAAAGCAAGTACAGCTGTTCTTATAGTTAGTCCCTTTGGGAGCAGAGAGGTAGATGATATTCCCAAGTAGGATGTTTCTGAAAAGAGAGTTCGCATCGGCTGCCCTTCAGCTTTGTGTAGAGCTCTGTTTTCTGTGCTCCCCGGGCTAAAAGGATGAATAGCACAGAAGCTGTTCTGCAGTTGTTACTATAAATGTTTAAATAAATTTCTTTTGGCCAGGCTACTATTCTTCTTGTATATATTTGAACAATCAAATTTTTTCTTGCATGTACATTTCAAAACTCTTAGAAAAGATATTTTTCTTTTTCAAAGAGCAAAGTTGCACTAGCAGGTGCAAGATATTCCACTGTGTTTAACTCTTGGCCAGAGTATTTAATAATCAAATCTGTGTTTTACTTACCTGTATGATTGGAGAATTATTTGATAATGTAGATTTGCAGATAACATACGTAGAAATACTGATTTTATTACTGTAGTTGGATGCGTTCATGTCTCGGAACGTGTGTATTCATCATTTGGGTTTGCTGGTGTGGTGCTGTGGACTTGAAATAAATTGGTTCTTGTATGGTGTTTATTGTTAACAGTTTATAGTTAAACTGCCGTGTCCAGAAATTCTTCTTTTAGGTTGCTTTCAAGAGAGTTTTACACAGTGCAAGTATTGGGAAACACTTTTCATTATAGATCTTTTCCTGTATTTACAATATGCCTTCTTCTTTTCTTTTTTTTTTTTAAAATAAAATACTGGTTTTATTGGGGGGTTGAGTTTTGGGTTTGTTTTCTTTTTTTTCATATTTAGCAGACCTAGATTTATCAACTCCATCTTACTTGTGTTGTCTGATATTAACTGAGCTTTCTTTTTTTGACTGGTGTTTCTCTTCCATAAATATTTTCATAATTTCTTTGCACCATCCAGCATTTCATTCATTAGCCTGAAGGAAGCATGAGCTCTATTTTAATATTCTTTAAAAATGTACTTTCAAAGTGGGTTAGGGCAGACAGGACGACATTGAACTTTTCACAGCACCTTTTAGAAGCAGGGAAGTAGCCTCATTCTGTGTCGCAGATGGAGGTGGGGAAGCAGCATGCAATTACACACCTAAAATTACAGGTAGTTGGGATGGATGAGGAAACTGAAATGGGATTGTCAGGGTACAGAAAAATCTCTCTGAACCATACATGCTTTCTCAGGCTGCTCAAGTACTAATTGCCCTTGTCTGCAGAAATGCATTTTTTTAAAAAAACAGCAAATTAAATCTTAACAGTGCTTGTTTTTTTTTTTCTTGACTACATTGTTTTGAAGTGCCAAAAATTTATCATGTGCTGTACTTCTAAACCCATAAATGGTTTGTCCTATACCCTTCATCTGCATGTGAATGTGGTAATTGAAAGATCTTTATTCTGTTAAATTCCAAGTGAAAATTTAGGTGGAATGCAAAATATGAATAATGAAAATAAAATGATAAAAATTAATCTCTCAAACAAAATTTCCCTGAAGGTGCTTCAGGGAGTTTTTGGTTGATGACACACAAGTCATCAATCAGATAAATAGCTTGGGTTTTTTTTTGCACTGAAACAATGCCATTTATTAAATTATAACTTGAAGTAAAATGTAGGATACTGGTGTGGGTGGATACTGTTTCTTGCTTGCAGCCTGCACTACTTGATGCTGTTTTCCTGGCAATTTTGGGATAAACTAGGTCATTCTGTAGGTTCTCATACAACCAGGGCTTGCATAGAAGACACTCAAGGAGCACTTGAATGGTGTATTAGATACTCTGCTGAGAACAAATCTGTGTTACACATAGCTAATACTTATGAAGACCTCGCCTGGAGGTTCATAAACCCCATGTCTCTGGCAATTTAGTATTCATGGCACTTTTAAATACGTCTTTGGTATGTAAAATCTACTGGCAACATGGTTCTGCTGGAAAAGGAAGGTGTTTGTAGACTTGCTCTGTAATGTTCATCAGCTTGGCTGATGCCTCAAAATTAATCAGAGGGCTGGAGCACCTCCCCTATGAGGACAGGCTGAGAGAGTTGGGGTTGTTCAGCCTGGAGAAGAGAAGGCTCCGAGGGGACTTAATAGCAGCCTTCCAGTACCTGAAGCGGGCTGCAGGAGAGATGGGGAGGCACTCTGCATCAGGGAGTGTAGTGAGAGGACAAGGGGTAATGGGTATAAGCTAAAAGAGGGTAAATTTAGACTAGACATTAGGAAGAAATTTTTCACTATGAGGGTGGT
>WKFP01014750.1:124334-139389 GCA_011057875.1 Pterocles orientalis
TTGTGGGGGAGAAAAAAAAAAAAAAAAAAAGTTATGTTTTCTGGAGGGGTGCATACAGGGTGCATGTTTGCCAGCCTTTTCCTAATTTAAATTAATAAATAAACTAGTTAATTAATAAATTACTTTAGCTGTTGTAGCTATGTAAGAGGACGGTGTGATAGTTTCCAAAGCTCTCCTGATGCTATTTTTTTTTTCAAATAAACTGGGGAGGAGATCTGGATAATGTATCTGCTGCCGTGATTAATGAATCATTAGGTGGCATCAGGGACAATAAATTCTGTCACGCGATAGAAAATCCATGGCACTTCCTGATATTTTCAATACACAGCCGTGTTCCATGTGCCTTTGCTTAATGCACAATGAAAAATAATTTATTACGTGTTTTTATATCATTTGGTAAAACAAATCCGAGATATTTTCCATCTAGTCATCAAAAAGCCTGAAAGAATGAATGTTGATCAGTAAGACTTGAATTTTTTTGAGATCTGTATTCATGTGATACATTAAAAATTATTCAATCTGAGAACTGATACTCATGTAGTTTTGATTTTATTATTTTATAATTATGGTAAAAACACAAAAGCTTTACTGTGTGAAATGAAGGAAAATGTGAGGAAAGGGGATTCATATTTTTTTGTTTACTTTATGATTTTAGAGAGAACGTTGTTACACAAGTATGGTTTTTAAATTGTATCGACAATGTATTCTTTGCCTAACCCTGTACATTTCGAACTGTAACTACTGTAACCTGGATTAAATAAATAAATATAAATTGCAATGAAGCGTTTCACGTTGCTAAACAACATAAACAGCCACAGATCTCCTGCCCCTCATCCCACCTGGGGAATTGCTTTAGGGTTCAGCTAGTTTATGCCACTGGAAATGCTCATTTTATGAAACCACAGCTCTCGATCGTGTCTTAAATAATAGCAGGTTTGTATTGTTAATCTAAACCAAAAAGATTGTCACTTCAGCCTGTGGTCTTGTATATGAAGCCCTTCACTTTGGATCAAATTTACTGATGCGCCTACTGTAAAACTGTTTTTGGCAAGTTACTTAGGATGAATCCTCTAGTTTTTGGCACACAAGATATGATTATTTTGATTACTGTAATGACCATCTGATCTTAAAATTTATGTAGGTATTGAAGTCCATTCTATGTTTTGTTAATCTTTAAATGGAGTTATCTCTCAAATGTGTCAATTGTAAATGAGGGTGTTCCTAGGTCTTTAATTTAAACATGTCTCAGTATTCTGTTTTGTTTTTTAAAAATAAATGTGATTTAGTTGAGAATGCTGAGATTGAGACAAAGCATTGCCTGTATTCGTGGTGAAGATGCAGAGGTGAGGTTGGAAGAAGCCTTTCTAGATTTTTGCATTTTTCACCGTACCATTCCTAAATGCTATTTTTAAGCTCCTCAATAATTTAGCAGTTAAAAATAGCTGAGTAATTTGAGGGGAGTGTTGTTTTCAGCAAAGCTGAGCCTTGAGCAAGCTGCAAATCTCTGCTTGCCTCAGTTTCCCCCGTAGGCATGAGGAGGTTAATAACCACCTCAGAACTCTTTTGAGATTTACTAATGGGAAGCTTTTTGTAAGAATAAAGCAGTGTAATTATTAATGCTGTTATTATTATACCTGTTCTGTGTGTTTTAAAGCTTCAGGTGATATTCACACCTAAATGAGGGTCCATGAGGGCAATTCACACCACCAAAATTAGGCTTTTAATTTTCAAATTATTTCAATCAGGATTGTCCTCTGGAGATTTCAGTCTTTTTCCACTACTTGTAGAAAAAATACAGCGAAGTTTAAATCCCATCCCTAAGACTGGATTTAATTTTGGTGAATTTAAGCAGTGGGAAAGTCAGATGCCTCTTCTGAGGTGGTTGTCTCAGATTTTTTAGTTTGCTGGGAGGTGATGCTCCAGGTTGTAATTTCCAGGTTAAAATTAGTTGATCCTGAAGTTCTTCTCTCTGGCTACAGCAGGAGGGAGTTTTGGTGGCGAGCTGGGTCTAAATTTAAGAAAGCTAAAGAAAAGTCAAGACTTAAAGGACCAAATTCCTCATCCAGGTTCTGCTAGATTAATATTTTTTGTTTCTACAATAAAGTCTTGCTGGTGCAGCACAAAGGTACAGTGCTTCTTGTAGGATTGCTGCTTTGAAACCTCCAGCTGAAATTTTACGGTTGTTTCCCCCCCCTTATTTTTGCTGCCATTAGAATGAATTAAGGGATAATAGGAACGTGGATCTTACAGTTTAGACAGCTGAATGTTGAGATGCAGCTCTATGAAAAGTATAGGAGGGGCTGGCAGAGAAGAAATTATTGAATTTTCTGTACTGCAAGCTTAAAAATGGAAGTTGATATGTGTAGACTTGGATTTTTGTGCGTGTGGCTTCTAGTTCAGTTGTCCTGAGCAGAATTAATTTTGATGAGCTGCTTAAATTAAGGGAGAATTAAGACACTTGGAAATGCTGTCCCCATGATGACCTCTGCCTCTGAATTCTTTTACAAAAAAAAAAAAAGGATAAAAAAGCAGTCTTTCCCCCCCCTGTTAATATTAAATGTCAACAGCTGTATTTTGCTGCTGGTACTTACTAACTTTCAGCCTTGTTTTTTTCCAGCATTTATTGCTTTAGAAATGAATTAAAGCTTTATCACCAGGGAAATGTCTTCCAGCTACCTTGGCTTCTCAAAAGACACATTTTTTTCTTAAATATGTTGTTTGAAATTACTGATCAATGAACCTCCTAATTGTGATAATTGTTTTGGTGTCTGTTTTTCTATCTCTTGGAATCCTGCAACAGTCAGTCGTTACAATTCTGTTGTAAAGAAAAAATAAGTTACAACTATGGCTGGAGTTAATCCTTTTACCTTTTCAACCTGAAAGTGTTCTTTTCCCACTTATTTCCTAGCTGAAGCCGGTTGTCCTTGGTACCACACGTTCACTTTGCATCACATCATCCGATGAGCACATAGTTGGCTAGGGAAGTATTATTTATTTCCAAGTTTAACCCCTCCTGTCCCATCCTTGGAGCACTGAAAAGGAGACAGGTTTTTAGGAATTAATGATATTTAGAGAACTTTAAAAATATGCCTTCACTGCAACTTTAATCTAATTCTCTACAACGTATATATTGGTTTTTGGGGGTTTTTTTTGGTTTTTTTTTAAATACATGTAGGCATTTATTGCTTCTTTTTTTTACACATGCTGGGCATCCTAGGATTTGTTGCAGCATCATGGCCATTCTCTCAGCCTTGTTGGTCATTTACTGACAGTGGGTATGGATAACCCTGAGCCTTTCATTTCCAAATCTGATTGTGAAAGGCAGGGCTGAGAAAAGCAAAAATAGAACTCTGCTGTGATTGCTTTGTAAATAGGCAGCTTGGTTTTTTTTCTAGATTGTTAAATTGGTGGCTGTTAGACTGACAAATATAATTACAGTTTGTAAATTATATTGAAAATATTTTTGTCTGTTTGATGTATACTGAATTTAAGCTAAGTTATAAGGTGTGCTGTTTGGAAGTGTGTGGAAGATACAAGAGTGGAGCTACAGATAACAAGTTTATGCTTGTATTTCCTACTGATGAAGACTTTCACACAAGTTATTTCAATGGGTAGGTGATGAGAATATCACTCTGCATGTATATACATTTATTATACATTTTTGCATGATTATACATGTAGGAGTGGTACAATTTTGACTTGAGACTGTGGTGCTGCCTTTTTGTCCAAATTTAATTTTACTTGTGTAGACACATCTATCTAAAAAATCAAATTTCGCTTCTGCTTTTGGAGACTGTAGTAAGAAGCGAGAGAAAGAAAAGACCTGAAGGAACAGTACATAGCTCCTGACACTTTAGCTAACCTATTGAAAAAAAAGGTCAAATAGTCAATATTGTACTTGACCCTCGTATCTTCTGCACTCGACTGTTTATTTTTATAGATCACATTATACATGTTCACGCTGAACTCTGATGATAAGACTGAAAGAAAACATGCCTCTCATGATTCATTCCACTTGTAACTTCTGCATGTGATTTAATCATTGGCTTTCGCAAATAATTAACTGAACATCAGCCAGCTTAATTTTGAACGTGGTATTCCATTATTTTGTAATTGCCTTTTAAAAAGACAAAGATTGCCTTTCAGTTAATTATTGGGATTTCTTTTTCAGTCGTAATCATCAGCGTTTCATGTTGCGAACAGTTTGGTCTTTAATACATTGGCATTTAACTACCCATTTATTTTTTGTCGGGTCTGTTTTAAGTTTGTAATAGAACATTGTTTGATGAAATTGTTGTTTTGGAGGCAGGTCTGATTGGAAATATTTGGTGAATTTCTTCATACCTTGTTGCAAAACTGATCTTTAGTACAACTTAAGCAATATGGTCACTCTTTAATGAAGTGTGTTACTAATCACAAAAGAGGCACTTAAAATAGTGGGTTGAATTATGCTTCAGGGACCAAGTTAAAAAAAAAATCTAAAACACCAAACCACACAAAAAAAAACCCACCCTAAAAACCTCAGTAGAAACAGCTTTTCAGAGAACTAAATTTGAAGCTTTTAGTTTGTGTTCTTTGTCTTCAACACTTGAGTTTCCTAAAATAAACCGATCTTTCCTGAAAAGCATTTTCATTTTATTCTTTGTGACTTTTAAAGATTTCTTGAGTCATTTTGTAACTCTGAAGGTCCTCTCTTCCTAAAGACATTCTCATTTAATCATTATTTTATATTATCCCACACTAATTATATCCTCTCTGTATCATACCCATACAAACAAGACATGCAGACACTCACCTGCCAGAATTTCCTTGGAGTTAAGGAATTGCAGTAGCAAAGCTGCTGAGCTTTGACCCAACTTTCATACTCGTTTTAGTGGATGGAGTCTTAGCCGAAAAAAAGTTTTGATTCTGCCATTTGGGGACTGGGAACTCCAACCACCTTCGTCCACTTTGAGTCTATAAACTGGAGCTGAGTTGAGGCATTTGAGTGCATCATTTTAGAATTACAATATTTATCCGTTCTTTCTTTGCTTCCACATTAATCCTTGTCTCGAATCTGACTTTTTCTGACCTTCTTCTGTTTCTAGCGTGTTTTCCAACTGTAAGTCATGTTCATTTCTCACAAAGAAAATAGTCCGTCCTAACAAAACAGACCAAAAACAGCTTTTTGGTATTCCTCAAGAGTAGATTTCAGAATCATGTAAGCAATTTTCTCCCTCTTTTTCCCCCCATTGCTTTGGTGGCCAAAAATGGATATGGTAGTCGTATTGAATTAAAAGTATATTTATCTTTGCACGTTATAGATTTCTTTCTTGTTATTCTTGATCTTAAAATAAAATACCAAAAAATATTTCAATTTTGAAAATTTTCCCTGCCCTTGACAGGTAAATGTTATGTAAGGAAAGTTGCCTAATGTTAAAGTTATTGTCACTGGATCAGTTATATCAAAAAGTTAATTTTATTCCATCAGCCCTAAAGTAATGTAAGCTGAAACTTGGGTTTTGTAAAATTCTCTAGATAAATGTCTTGACAAATTTAATGTCCTGTAACTTAACTATTTTTTATTTTAAACTGAATTTTTTATCCTTTTAAGATTGTAAATGTGACATTGTCAGATACGGAGATGTTTGTGTGTTAATGTAAAAGATAATCCACGAATAACTGATACATTGATAAACGTGTTTTTCCTGCATTTGTGTTTTCTGTGTATGCAAAGGTGAAAAGTCTCTGTAATTTCAGACTATGTTCATTAACTGAAGTTTAATAATTCATATCATTTATAGTTCTTTAAGAGCTTCATGTAGGAGATTGCATTAACAAAATAAATTATTTTATTAATTTAATTTTTCATTAAACAAATTGTTTGTACTTTTAAAGGTGTTTTTCAGAGTGTGCTGATTTCTGATACCCCATTGCTTTTCTCTCCTTCTGCAGATGGACCTCCAGTTGTAGCTCACTACGATATATCAGACACAAATTCCGACCCAGAGGTGGTAAATGTGGACAATCTGTTGGCGGCTGCAGTAGTTCAAGAGCACAATAATTCTTTAGGAAATCAAGACTCGGCATCTACCTGGAGAACCAGAGGGCTGCTAGATGAACAGAGTGCTGATACAGGTTTGTTTAAATTATCTTCCTCTGGCACTCGGTCCAGCATCTCAGTTGATGTCTCTCCCTTTATTGCTTTCAGTTAGTTTTGTAGTTTGTACAGCTTTAAAAGCTCCTTGTGGGGATTTTGCAATAAAACATCATAGGTGCTTGTTAAAAATGTCTTTTATTCCAAAATGCAGCTGATAAAAATTGACTGTAATGTATTTTTTGACACTAATTTTCTTAATTATTTTTTCTCCTTCTTTTCCCTCTAATTACTTCTTGGAACTTAGCGCTGGAGTTTTGGTGTTTTTCTTTTTTTTTTTTTTTATGAAATTGAGCTAAACTTGTTACTGAATGGTTGATCATGACCCATGGCACCAGCTCCTAAACCGATCATTATCTTATTTTACGTATTGTCATTGTCCTTGTATGTCTTTTTTGTTTCTCTCTTTATTCATTTAAAACACAACAATTATTCCCATATTCCATCTGCATTTCTAACATGCCTTAGAAAACTGGACAGACCAGCATCAGTTAAAGATGAAGGGTGAAAAGGTGCTGGTAAGTGGGCCTAGCATCGGGAGACAGCAAAGAAATTTCCTTCAAGAAAGCAAGAGCAGGAATATTGTGGAAGAATTCAAAAAAGTTCCTCTAGCTCACAGAAAATTTTTTTAGCTTTGCTAAGTGCTTGCAATTCTTTACTAACAAAAGAATTAAACAACAACATGAAATGCTATCGTGTTTTGGATGCAGAGAGCTAACGGAATATTTCCTATTGACTTCATCCTGTAGTCTTGCATACCAACAATCCTGCCTTCCTTTCCACTCATTTTGTTTAATACACTGTTAAGATTTTTACCTGCATAAGACAGAGCCTTGCCTGCAGTGGTGGAGCACAGCAGGTAATTTTTTTCCATGCTGTTTTTCCAACATAATCCTACCAAAAATGCACCTACATTGGAAGTCTCCTGGTAGCTCTGAGCTACTTTTTCAATGTCTACAAGGCTTAAAGAAATAAAAGTATGTGGCTGATTTTGCAAGATATGTTCATTATTATGTAGTGGATAAGTCCGTTATTTGAATCCGAGAATCTCTGTTGCATTATTTTCACGGTGGTCTGTGGCTGGATGTTGTTCCAGCCTTTCTGAAGCTAAGCTGATGGTTTCCAAGCTCACTGGTATTGTTTGCAGGATAACAGCTGACTGATAGTTGTATTTATTTTTATTTTATTTACATAGTTAACTATTTGACCCCTACTAATACTCCTTTACTAAGTAATTTATTAAATGATTAGAACAGCTGAAATTTCTTATATAGCACCAATGGATTGGTACTTCAAAGGAGCGTAAGGAAATAAAAAGTAATATTTCTTACCACGCTTTCTTCCACTTTCTGCTTATGAGTATGATGCTGTGATGCAGGTAGAAATTTGTCTTTCTTCCTCCACCTCTATACAAGGAGACTTGCAAGGAGGAGGTTGCCAGGTAAAAGAAAAACTAGAAAACTTCAAAAAGCTTCTTTATCACTGACCCAGTGGGAATGTGTCCAGGCAAATTTTCTCTTGGTGTTACGGCCGTTTTGATGTCTGAAAGGAGGAATCTCTTTCTCTTCCTGCGTACGCGTTGCCCCAGAGCCCTGAGCATTCATACACCTCTGACTGTGTGTTCGTCAGTACTGGCCTTTTCTTCCTATGTCCAGGATCGCACATGTGGAAAGCAGAATTTTCAAATCTTACATCTTGCTTGCGAATTTAATCTTTATCCAGTATCTGGTTTACCAGACATGAAATGATATGTTCCCATGGGAAAATAACAACGTAAGTTTTATCTAAGTGAAAAATCTTTTTAGGACACACTATCACATCTTTGTGCATGGGCAGATATTTTGGGTTGTTTGGCAAGCCCTTATATTGTAGGTCAAACAAAACATCTCCTTTGGGCATTGTCCTAATGTTCATGCAAAGAAATTAACAGCTTAGGCATGTTATTAGGCATGAAATTTACAGCCAGAGGCCGTAAATCTATCCGGATGCTATCATCCTGATTTACAAATGGCAACTGCTGCAATATTTACTCTGCTAATTATGCTTTCTCTACTGCTTATTACCTTTTTGTTGTCTGAACTTAAAGCTGTGGTCATATATGAAAGCTCTTTTGGGCTCCCGTTTATACTTCTGGGGATTCATTTTGGGGCTGTCTAAGATCTTATCTACTTTGTCCCTCTGCCAGACATTACCCTGTCTACCAAAGGGTGCAGAATGGGGGTGAGTCATACAACATATAAAGGCAGGTTGATACCCATACCAGTTTGCGTGAATCGGTGACCAAGGATAGTAATGCCATCCAGAGGGACCTGGACAGGCTTGAGAGGTGGGCCAATGCAAACCTCATGAAATTTAACAGGGCCAAGTGCAAGGGCCTGGGAGTGCTGGTAGATGAGAAGCTGAACATGAGCCGGCAGTGTGTGCTTGCAGCAATAGAAAGCCAGCCGTGTCCTGGGCTGCAGCAGGTCAAAGGAGGTGATTCTCCCCCTCTACTCTGCTCTCGTGAGACTCTCCCCACCCCTGCAGTGCTTCATCCAGCTCTGGGGTCCTCAGCACATGAAGAACACAGAGCTGTTGGAGTGGGTCCAGAGGAGGCCACGAAGATGGTCAGAGGGCTGGAGCAGCTCCTGTGTGAGGACAGGCTGAGAGAGTTGGGGTTGTTCAGCCTGGAGAAGAGAAGGCTCCGAGGAGACCTTCCAGCACCTTCTAGTACCTGCAGGGGGCTACAGGAGACATGGGGAGGGACTCTTTACAGGGATATGTAGCAACAGGATGAGGGGTAATAGTTTTAAGCTGAAAGAGGGAAGATTTAGATGAGACATTAGGAAGAAATGTTTTCCTGTGCAGGTGGTGAGGCAGTGGCCCAGGTTGCCCAGAGAAGCTGTGGATGCCCCATCCCTGGAGGGGTTCAAGGCCAGGCTGGATGAGGCTTTGAGCAACCTGGGCTAGTGGGAGGTGTCCCTGCCCATGGCAGGGGGTTGGAACTCGATGATCTTTAAGGTCTCTTCCAACCCAAACCATTCTGTGATTCTGCCTGAGCTGTAGCAGCAGTGATACTCAGGAGTGGGACGGTGCAAATCACTGGGGTGGTGACCACATCAAGCTCCCAGTTTGCATCAGCAGCCCATGAATCAAAACCTCTGAGTACTTCCATTTCATGTTTCACAGTGTGCCCAGCTGCTTCGATTAAAGGAATACCCATGACCCATTTTGGGACTTTGTGGCAGTCAGGGATATTTTTGCCAAGAAATATTCAACTGAACTGTAACGTTAGGAAAAGCCTGGCCGGGCTATTAATTCATTTGAAGTTCAGCTGACAAATCTTTTTTTGTCGTCTGAGGTTGAAACTCCTCCTTCGGGTGCATGGCAGCAGCTGGGTTTCCTTCCCTTGATAAGGGTCTTCACTTTCCAAAAACTGAACATACAGTATAGTCTCTGCCCCTGTATTTGCATCTCTTCCAAGTACTTTAAGTACATTAGAAGGTTTCCCTGGCACTCGTTTTAAGTTTAATTTCTTCTTTTTATGTCCTCTTGATCTACCTGGGGGTATAATCAGTTCTGCATGTTCGCACACCTTTGAAATTCTGTGAATCATTATTGCATCCCCCTCTTCTCATCTTTGAAGAGGTGTCCAGTAAAACTAGATCTACATAATATATTCCTCTAATCTCAAATTTCCTGCTTGAGAAATGATTCTTCCTCTGTGTAATACATCTGAGTGAGTGGTTTCCAAGAAGTAGGTGGTCTCATCTGCTTCGGGGCTGCTCAACATCCCCCAGGTTACTGCTAAAGAGGGATAGTAGAAATAATACTTTTTTATTAAGGGAGAAAAAAAATGTACAAGTTGCCTCTTTTTATCAAAATCTTGGTTTTTAATTGATTTAAAAAATAATTTATTTTCTGTAAAACAAATAATTATTTGGGCTGTTTTGTGTTTTTCCATGCAAGTGTTACTTAATAAGTCACAACACAGCTTCACTAATTGCAGTGAAGAACCTTCTCAGCAGTACTTGGCAGAAAAGATAAAACCTGACATGCTCATTGTGAGTATTTACAGAGGACTTGTTATTTGACAGACTGATGAATTGGATAGTGTTGAGGAACTGTAATAAAAATACCCCAAGTGTTGTATATGAAACTTAGGAAAAACAGATTTCTTTTTTTTCAAATATTTGTAATAATGTTGGAGCAGATGTGTGAAGCAGTGTGACCAGAAACTGATGGGTTTGCTGTTTTTTTTTTAATAGCTTCCCCTATTGAAAAAAAAGGAAAAAAAAAAAGAAAAAAAAAGAAAATAAAATCATTTTCCTTGTTGTGTGTGATATTTCTCTCCAGCCTATAGGCTTTTTTTGCCACAGTACCACTGAGTGATCGTTCAGTGATCATCCTCTACCAGGTGATGAATTTAAAGTTGGGTGACTCGATTTTCTGATCTCAATATTTCAGTCTTTTTTTGTTAGCTTGGGAAATTCCTTTTCCAGCTAATTTCTGAGTTGTGTAAGCTGCTAAACTTTGGCTGTATTTGCATTTTCTCCATCTATAGGTCATTTGGATCCAGGCTTCCTTGCAAGTGACAAAACCTCTCCTGGTAATGCCCAGATCAATGAAGAAATTAATATCACCTCTTCTGATAGTGAAGTAGAGATTGTTGGAGTTCAGGAACATGCCAGGTAGGAAGTCCTTTTTCTTGCTTTTTTCACTTCTAATATATCTCTCATTTTTATCAGAATATCTGTATTGCCAAAAATAATAAAGAAAAAAAACCTGTTCACTTCCACTTCTGTAGTTATCCATCTGCGACTGATGCCCAAAAGATAGCAAACATTGCACTTGTTTTTTCTATTCTGCTGGTCATGGCAATGTCAGAATGTGTTTTTCTTTAGAACATTATCAACTTCATCTGTATTCAGATTAAGCTTGTGATTTGATATCAAACATAAAAAGGCAAAACATGTAGTATTAAAATACCAAATACTGAGATACAGATTTATACACGTCAGGAACCATTGTTAAGAACTCAGATTTTAAGGGCATAGTATGAATATGCAAAGACAT
Source organism: Pterocles orientalis (assembly GCA_011057875.1). Lineage (NCBI taxonomy): Eukaryota > Metazoa > Chordata > Aves > Pterocliformes > Pteroclidae > Pterocles > Pterocles orientalis. The sequence goes on from WKFP01014750.1 coordinate 135,526, forward strand.
TAAAAAAAAATTATGGGTTATTTTTTTCTTTCATATTATTAACTTTATGCCTTTAATCAGCTTCCAGTTTATTTAGTTAATCAGTAGTTGTAAAAATACTACCAACTTTTCAATGGTTAATGCCGTAAATTAGCCTCTTTAGATTAAATTGGATCCTTACGAATCTTGGTTTTATTTCAAGATACAAGAGAGTTCAAACCCCGAAGCAAATGAGGGTAAAGAAGCCAGAGGTTTCTCTCAAGCTCTGATAGAAAGCTGTCCAGCTGTGCTTCAGCTGTTATTTTCGAATAGGCATTTTTTTTGATGGTACTCTTCATCTTTCCTTTAGTCTTTGCTTTTAAAATAGCGGAAGTCTTTGCATGGCTAACTCTTGGAAGATCCTAATTCCTTAGGAAGTAGCTCTCCTGGCTGTTTATCCAGCAGACCTAGAGCTTTAGAGGATCTTTATCCTGATGATAAGCAGCGTGGACTTGTCCTCCAATACTAATTCAGATAAATTCATCTAGCACTATGTACAGACAACACTTCTGCTTGAGGTTCCCTGTTCAAAAGCTTTCCGTGCTGCTGGCCTCGATAATATTTACCATGTAGAAGAATGGAAATGCTAAGTAAATGCAGAGCTGCTGTTTAAAATCAGTTTATCTGCCATCTCTTGAAGACTAGTTCTTACTGGCTCTGTTGAAAACTCACACATTTCAGTTGTTCAAATCCTATTTAGAATTTTATTTCTTTTGCAGGTCTAGGCTTGCAGTTATGAAGTATTGATGGGCTTCTGACAGGGTTGTCGTTTGAAAAAGGGTTAGGTTTTTGATCAGTATTTTTTGCATGCTTGGTTAGTATGGTGTTTGGATTCCATTCTTTCACTGCCACTGTTTTTTATCGTGCTCCATATTCCATGTCATGGTTGGACTGGCATGATGTGACACCCTAGAGTTTGTCCATCGTTCTTAGTTTTCAGGTACTAGTGACTTGGTGGTGTTTCTCATCTTTGGAATATTACTTGGCATCTACTTAGGGCACCATGTCATTTTTTTCTGTTTGTTTAATTTTTTTTCCAGTAAAATTTTTATTTTTTATTATGCACATGTATAAAGCAATCTTCCTCTGATTTTTTTCCAAGGGTTTTTTTCCCCCCTTCTTTTTTGGTTGCCTTTACTTGGTATCTTCCCTTAGTTCCAGATTGGAAAGCGTGTTCCCTAGGTTAAGGTTTGATTGAATATTTGGCTGTTGGCTGGCTGTGTGACTTGTTTGAAGATAAACACTGTATTTTTGCCAGGTATCATTTCTATGAGATAATTTATAGCTTGCTTTGTGTCATCTTCAGGGAGAAAAGTTAGTATTAGCTTTGTCTAAGCATTGAGAACTGTTCTGTATCAGAATGATGGACCGACCGAACATCATATTTAGTTTTTTTTGGCTACTAACTTTTCATGTCAGTTATGCTTAAAAATATTTCTTCTTAAAAGAAGGCTTTGAAAAAAAAAATCTCCTACATCTGTTAGAGTTCCAGTCTCTTACTACTAATTCTTTTAGATACATAAAGTATGTATTTTTAAGACTGAAGAAGTAATAAGAAAGTCATTCTGAACATCTCATCCAAAACTAAATAGTATATCTGAGAAGGAAATGAGACATTTATATTCAGAGAAGTTACAGCTTGGAGAATGAGATTTTCCATTTTGTTTCATAAAACTTTAAAGCAGAGCAAAGAGAGATGAGCATAACCTAAGTATTTCTAGAGAAAATAAATTGCACTACCTTAAATTAAAACAAATAATAGAATCACAGAATGGTTTGGGTTGGAAGGGACCTTTAAAGGTCATCTAGTTCCACCCCCTGCCATGGACAGGGACACCTTTCATTAGCCCAAAGCCTCATCCAGCCTGGCCTTGAACCCCTCCAGGGATGGGGCATCCACAGCTTCACTGGGCAACCTTGTACTTAAATTGTCACATATAAATGTAAAAGGTAAAAATACTGTGCAAATAACTCAATATATACCTCACTTCAGCAAGGCACTTGAGTATGTGCTTGTCTTTAAATACATGATTTGGTCTCATTGACTGTAATCACTGAAAGCTTAATTTTTTTGCTTAAGTGGGGCTGTACTCTTATCAGCGAGCACTTCCCAGCATGTTTGTAATTTTCAGTTAAGACAACCAAAGAAAGATCGAGTGTAATGGCTGTAATGATGTAATTAGAGGATGTGTCTTGTAGTTATTGTACTGAAAGTATCATCATGTCCTTATTTGAACATGGTTTTGATTTCATATAGAATAACAGTTTTTCTCTTGGTCTCATCAAGCCTTGCTTAAATTTTTTGTCTTTTGACAAGTTCAGTGGGTAAAACGACTAGCAGGAAACTGCGGTTCTGAATATAATGTGTGGTACTACCCGTGATGGGGCAGACTTCTTCAAGATCCTTGGGATCTGTGGGTATGTGCATAAAAATACACACATTTTACACCCACTGGCAGAATTCAGTTCTTAAAAATAATTTAATCATTTAAACAAAGAAGTTTAAAGTTTAGTCTCAGCTTTGTTTACTGAGTATTTAAGATGCCATGGACTCTACTAATGGAAAATCCACAAGGACATTTTGAAGAGGGAAATGTTAATAAGATGTCTAAGTGATAAACCACTGGAGCTAAGAATCTTTTGCCTGGATTCAATAGTGGCTTTAATCTTTTGTGTTTTGTTTTTTTTTTTTTGCCTTGCTACAGGTGTGTGCATCCCAGGGGAGGTGTGATTCAGAGTGTGTCTTCCTGGAAGCATGGCTCAGGCTCCCAGTACATCAGTACTCAGCAAACACAAACATGGACAGCTGTGACTCCCCAGCAGAATTGGTCTTCGCCCCCAGAAGTAGTAGACCTCACTTTGGATGAGGATACCAGACGCAAATATCTACTGTAATGCGGTGTCACTGTGTTTGTGTCCCCACCCCTTCTTCCCTTTCGTGGCACAGAAGTTAATTGTAAAAGCTTCAGCTTTAAGAAGCCCTGGCATTAGACAATTCCAGTTCATGAAGATTTTAATTTCCGTAAGAATTGTGGTATAATTTCATTATCATTTCAAATGGTTTTGCCTTCTCAAAGGAGGATTCCTCACAGAATTAAAACCCCAATAGCACCAAATTTCAAACACATCTACAGTTACTAACTCGTGTGTGCGTTAATCTGAAGAAACAACTGTGTGCAAACTGATGTCCTCCCACCCTTTCCCACCTTCAGAACATTTTTAATTTATCGGTATATTGAGTTTGTTAGTAGGAGCTAGTGTTTTGCTGTGTGAGCATCAGTGATTTTGGAGAAATGCTGTGTCCTCACTGATTCCAGTGGAACTGGGGGTATTCAACACTTCTGAAAATTGGGCCAAGAGTATTTCTACCCAAGCTGATTTGGTTTTATTACCAGCAGGAGGGACTGTCTTTAATACAAACGGCCCGTAACGTATGCACTGAACAGCTTGTAATTAAAAGGATTTTTTTATTTTCAAGATAATTTGTAGTTTACACTCTTTTTCAGTGCTGAGTCTTCTGTCTGCTTGACTACTGTGTTTCACTGAGTATTTCCCACAGCTTCTTACGGTTTAAAAATAGTCATAGAAGTGACTTAGTAGCAGCTGATAATTGCAAAAGCACAAGGGAAAAGAAAAGTAATAAAAAAGGCCCAGCATCCCTCTCCTTTTCCGAGACAGGTGAACTTTTTTACCTATATCCAGGTCTTGCCTGGAGTAGGAGAGAAATGAAACATTTTGTTCATGGTCCTCATTTCTGCTGTTGCTTATTTCCTTTATTGACCATCTCAAAAAAAAAAAAAAAAAAAAAAAAAAAAAAAAAAAAAAAAAATAAAACAATACTTCATG